>OY998139.1:1852464-2279294 GCA_963921915.1 Hyposoter dolosus
GTCCTGTCGCCCTCTCGCCTTCTTGCCCTCTCGTCCTCGTTCTCTCGTTCGCTCGTTCTCTGTGCCTTCATTTTGTCGTTTTCTCGTCCTGTCGTTTTCTTTATCTCTGTGCTTTCATCCTCTCGTACTGTAGTTCTCTCATCCTCTCGTTCGCACGTTCTCTGTGATTTCAATTTCTTATTCTCTCGGTCTTTTGCCCTTTCGTTATCTGTGCTCTCATTCTTTTCCCCTCGCGACCTTCCATTCGCTCGTACTTCCGTTCGCTCATCCTCTCGTCCATTCCTTCAGTCATATTCTTTCGCCCTCTTATCATTCCTTTCATTCTGTGTACCCCTATTTCTCGCCTTCTCATCCTTTCATTTGCTAACCTTTTACTCACTCGTACTCTTGTTCTTCCGTCCTCTCGTTCGCACGTTCTCTTGTTTGATCGGTCTCCGTGCTTTAATTCTTTCGGTGTCTCGATCTCTCAATCTCTCGTCCTCTCGTATTAGAAGTTCCTGTATTCTTTTGCCTTGGACAGGAAAACATTTCTGACAGCTTCTTCATGCTAAAACCTTTTTTCCCGCACACGCACATCACCTGTCACTTTTTCATACTATCGAGTGAAGTGACGTAGTCAATGAGCATCGGTTCATGGCATACATGGGAAACGCTCATCATTCCCTGTCATTTATATTAGCATGGACAAGCTGTCCGAATTTTCTTCCTGTCAAAGTCAAAAGAATACGGAACTTCTAAAACGAGAGGACGAGAGATTGAGAAACCGAAAGACCAAAAGAATTAAAGCACAGAGACCGAGCAAACAAGAGAACGTGCGAACGAGAGGAGGAAAGAACGAGAGTACGAGTGAATAAAAGGT
Source organism: Hyposoter dolosus (assembly GCA_963921915.1). Taxonomy (NCBI): domain Eukaryota; kingdom Metazoa; phylum Arthropoda; class Insecta; order Hymenoptera; family Ichneumonidae; genus Hyposoter; species Hyposoter dolosus. The sequence goes on from OY998139.1 coordinate 1,853,324, forward strand.
AAGCGAATGGAAGCATGAGAAGGCGAGAAATGAGGACACACAGAATGAAAGGAACGATAACAGGGCGACAGGATATGACTGAACGAGTGCAGGAAAGAATGAGTGGACGAGAGAATGAGCGAATGGAAGGTCGCGAGGGGGAGAGAATGAGAGCACAGATATCGAAAGGGCAAAAGACCGAGAGAATAAGAAATTGAAATCACAGAGAACGTGCGAACGAGAGGATGAGAGAACTACAGCACGAGAGGATGAAAGCACAGAGATAAAGAAAACGACAGAACGAGAAAACGACAAAATGAAGGCACAGAGAACGAGCGAACGAGAGAACGAGGACGAGAGGGCAAGAAGGCGAGAGGGCGACAGGACGACTGAACGAGTGGTCGAGAGCACGGAAAAACGAGTGAACGAGGGAACGGAAGTACGACAGTACGAGAGGACGATACTATATACTAAAGAACGAGCGAGCGAGGTATGGGAACGACGACAGAACGAAAGAACGAGAGAACGAGCGGTCGAGGGGACGAGAGAACGAGTGAACGAGCGGACGAGAGAACGAGTGAACGAGCGGACGAGAGAAAGAGCAGACGAGCGGTCAAGGAAAGAGCGGACGAGAGAACGAGTGAACGAGAGAACGAGCGGACAAAAGAACGAGCGGACGAGTGGACGAGCGGACGAGAGAACGAGCGGCCGAGAGAACCAGCGGACGAGAGAACGAGCGGACGAGAGAACGAGTGAATGAGCGGAGGAGAGAACGAGTGAACGAGTGAACGAGCGGACGAGAGAACGAGAGAACGAGAGAACGAGAGAGCGAGAGAACCAGCGGACGAGAGAACGAGCGGACGAGCGCACGAGAGAACGAGAGAACGAGGGGACGAGAGAACCAGCGGACGAGAGAACGAGATAACGAGCGGACGAGAGAACGAGAGAATGAGAGAACGAGAGAACCAGTGGACGAGCGCACGAGAGAACGAGAGAACGAGGGGACGAGTGAATGAGCGGAGGAGAGAACGAGTGAACGAGTGAACGAGCGGACGAGAGAACGAGCGGACGAGCGCACGAGAGTACGAGAGAACGAGGGGACGAGAGAACAAGCGGACGAGAGAACCAGCGGACGAGAAAACGAGATAACGAGCGGACGAGAGAACGAGAGAATGAGAGAACGAGAGAACGAGAGAACGAGAGAACGAGAGAACGAGAGAACGAGAGAACGAGAGAACGAGAGAACGAGAGAACGAGAGAACGAGAGAACGAGAGAACGAGAGAACGAGAGAACGAGAGAACCAGCAGACGAGTGAACGAGCGGACGAGAGAACGAGAGAACGAGAGAACGAGAGAACGAGAGAACGAGAGAACGAGAGAACGAGAGAACGAGAGAACGAGAGAACCAGCGGACGAGTGAACGAGCGGACGAGAGAACGAGCGGCCGAGAGAACCAGCGGACAAAAGAACGAGCGGACGAGTGGACGAGCGGACGAGAGAACGAGCGGCCGAGAGAACCAGCGGACGAGAGAACGAGAGAACGAGAGAACCAGCGGACGAGTGAACGAGCGGACGAGAGAACGAGAGAACGAGAGAACGAGAGAACCAGCGGACGAGTGAACGAGCGGACGAGAGAACGAGAGAACGAGAGAACGAGAGAACGAGAGAACGAGACAACGAGACAACGAGACAACGGAACAACGAGACAACGAGACGACGAGACAACGAGACAACGGAACAACGAGACAACGAGACAACGAGACAGCGAGACTCCGAGACACCGAGACAAGGAGACTCCGGGCACCGAGACAACGAGACAGAAAGAGAGAAGAACGAAAGAGGACGAGAGAGAAACCAGATCAAATAAATTACAATTCAAAAAATTTTCTTGTATATTATTTTACGTGTTTAAAATAAATAATTGATAAAAATACCACGTGTTCAAATTTTAATAATTTTTTTAAATTGTTCGTCGATACAAAAAATATTGTTCGCAAATTTTTCGAAAAAAACCATATTTACCTTATAAGTGAAGCGCGATGTTTCACTGATGTGCCACTTATAAGTAACGCATGAGTGACTCATGCGTAACTCACGATGATTTACTTATATCCTGCACATGAGCAAGTTATAAGTAACTCATTCTCATTTGGTGCATGTGTGACGCATTTTGCGTCGCGCATGTTTCAAATATGAGCGACTCACCATAATTTTTTTACTCGGGTATGTTCGCGCGAGATTCACGAGTTGAAGCAGGCATTAGCTTGAGTGACGATTCCGCGCGCGCGATCTACGCAGAGAAAATGTTCATCTCGTCTTCGAGGCTCTCAGCTGGGACAAAGATCTTGACAACGAGGATGGCAAAGTCTTGTGAGAAATTTATCGCGTTTCTCGCTGATGGTATCCGTCAGGAGAGTCCGAGAGAGACAGGGAAAGAGAAACGAAATAGGAAACCGGAAGCAGGGGAGGACGACATCAAAGCTGGAACAAAAGTCTGTCTTTGAAAGGGTTCGAATAGACCGAGAGAGAGAAAGAGAGAGAAAGAGAGAGCGTAACGAAGTAACAGGTTGGAGCTCTCCCGATATGTGTGCATGTACTTGTGTTGAAACGCCCAGAGTCTCGTTTGCTTATGAATGAAAATTCGAGATCGCGTACACACACATAGACACGTCAACGCCCACCACAGTCGATGTATAGACTCCAGAATATATAGCACGTCTCGTCCTTTTGGCCTCGTCCAAAGCGCGATCCAGATTTTCGCCTGCGATACACAATTCACTTTGTCAATTAATACCATACCCCTCCGCGGTTTTGATTTAATCTTTAAATGCTAAATTCTCTCTCTCTCTCTCTCTCTCTCTCTCTCTGTGCAACCGACACATTTGTACTTCCATTGCCGAATCCCCAAGACGCTCAATGTCCGAATAGCCTCAAAATTCATGCAATTTGCATGCTTTGCGGTCTACTCCTTACGAACCATTGCTAGATCCTGGTGAGTTAAAAAAAGGATCCATATACTTGTGGACTCGTGAGAAAATAGAGTGCGAGAAAGTCGCACTCTATTTTCAAGTATTCTGCTGGTCGTAAATTTGGTCGCTGCATAGACACACTGGGTCAGTTTGACCCGGAACGTATTAATTTCTTATTAATTCTCTCTCTATCTCTGTGCAACCAATACGCGTTTGTATTTCAGAGTTGATCAATTCCCGCGATACACTCAATGTCCGAAAAGTAATTAAAATTAAATTCGCATGCATGTGCCTGGCGTTTTATTATTTCCTACGAACCAACTCGATCCCGGAGAATTACAAAAGGAATGTAAGGAATTATTCTCCGCTAATCGTAAATTTGTCCAATGCATAGTCACACTGGGTCATTTTGACCCGTAATGTATTAATACTCAAACAAACATAAAAAATTCACCGTGATGACGGTGCTTAAACGATTTTTTAAAAATTTCCTCAATTTCCCAACGCATTCCGAAACGTACCGGAACATGAAATTACGTAAAAAAAATGTGCTAATTGCGTTACGTGAGATTCTACAAAAGTCACTATACGTGTAATCTCCAATTCTGCCGGGATATTAATGGAAGCTGTCGCATTAAATTTGCACAGCACTTGGTGCGGAATGCCTTAAAAATATAATTGAAAAATGGAGAGAAACTCGAGAGTTATTTCGTTTTTGCCAGAGCGACGGCAGGGACAGCGAATATCTTTTGTAAGCGTAGGATTCGGACAGTATTTCGCAAAACGCACCAGGCTGCAGAGAAAGCACATCGAGGGAGGCCGTGCCGCGTCAAGGGTTCTACTTTTTATAACCTCTTGTGCAATACTTCATATCGTGGGCTATATTAAGGTCCGAGCGTCCACGAGCCATTCCGTTCGATGAAAATCCTTAGCAATGAAATTTTTATCCAGTTCGTATCGGTAAGTTTTTCAGTGGATGCGCCAACTAGAAATTACGATTTTTCTGGTTCGTCGAAACGCGATCTGGGCGGTCGAGAAGAAGACTCGGGAATTATTAAAAATCCATTTGGATTTTGGCTCGAACTCCCTGTGGAATGAGAAAAGGTTGGCTCCATACACTTGAATATACTGTGGAAAACCTTCGTCGCAATAACCTCTATTATCGCGGCCGGCAAAGTAGTTTCCGATTTTGTCCGATAAATGCGAATCCACTGGTGATCGGTTTTTCTTGCTCTTGCGCTTTCTCGTTGCGGGCTCCAGACAGATATTTATGCAATATTACATATTGGTATCGTCAGTTTTCTGCTAAGGGTGAATATGGGAACCTTGGTCCCTAATTTAGCCATTAGGCTCAGGAGGACGTTTTGTGGTACATGTCGTCGGTACGATCGCTGTGTTTCAGAGGTCGATTTGGGGACCGTGAAATCGATACATCGATACTCGATATCGGCGTTTTCAATCAACTATAATTTGAGTTAAGGTGACGGATCAGTCCCCGAACCTCGCTTCGCGTGTTTAAAATTAAAATTCTCGAATGAGGTTTGACTTTCACTCTCGCACTCGTAGTCGCGAGATACCATAAATGATATCTCATCAATCAGTGAAAAATCTGGTGTGAAAACTGAAAACACCCTCATTTTTTTTCGAAAAATATCGCAACTTTCCTGAATCCACAGCTTGACATACTTTTCAGTAGTCAATTTTTTCACTGAGTCCCATCTGAGGTATTTCTTGCTTTATTTTTTATTTATAACAGGAAATTATAAATGTTGTTTCGTTTTCTTGAAGGAATGAAATTGAGCGATAACTGAGATCTAATCATTAAAATACTGTTAGTATCAGTTTCGAAAACCTCGCAAGGCCATATCAGAGCAGTGTATCTCTTTTGAAGTTGAAACAATTATTGCCAACATTCTTTGAAATATGTTTTCTATCCCGGAAAACCTATCTGACATCTCTACCCGCGCAGAAAAAAATAGTCTCGGCAAGACATCTCGCCGAGTCCCATATCCAAGACACATCACGGCGAGACTGTTTTTCACAATTAAGCAAGAGTCTCGCCCAGACTCTTCGAGAGTCTCGCCGAGACTATTTTACAAAATTTGCCCGGAGTCTCGCCCAGGCTCTTTGAGAGTCTCGCCGGGGCTGTTTTTCACATTTTAGCAAGGGTCTCGCCAGGACTATCTAACAGAATTTAATGGCAGTCTCGCCGATACTCTTTGAGAGTCTTGCCGAAACTCTTTTTCACAATTTACCCAGAAGTCTGGTAATACGGGGAGAATCAATTTTTCCGGAATAATAAAAAAATATTTCGTTGCCTCACAATCCATTCTGGAACTTTACGTAGTACGCTGTGTTTAAGAGGTTTTAACGAGTTACAAAACTACTTTTTGCTAAGAAAGAATCGTTCACTCTACTTGCATTACACAGCAATTCAAATTTTCTTCAGAACCAGCGAAAAAGGGATTATTCAGCATGCATGCTGTGAAAAAATCTCAGGCAAGTGCATTTACGCTTACGGAATAGTTGTTTCTGTTAAAGAAATTGAAGGTGAAAATTGAAAACAATGTTGTTGAACGAATTTAAACCCGGAAAAGGATAAACCCGTTGAGAAATTGAAGTGTTGCTGAAGAGCAACTTACCGAAAACGGCGTCGAAGATAGGTTTTATTGTGTCATTCAGTGTTATTGTGGGATTCAGTTTTGTTTAAAGTAATTTGTAACTGTAGAAACGACCTCTTAATACATGGCGTTGCTTTTAGCATTGAATATTTCGTTTTACGGATTAATTGAGTCGTAAGTGTTTCGCATTCCAAGAGCTCTAGAAAGTACACTACCGTCCATAAGTATGGAAACACTCGCCCCGATGTCGAGCCACACAAAAAGTTCCATCCTTATCTCAAAAATAATGATATCTTAATTTTTTAAGCGGCGATTCAAAAAGGAAATATCAACCTACATTAACCTTTTTTCAAAAAATTTTTACTATTTTTTTTGAGCCCGGTACGCGCTTTGAAAGATGGTCGTTTTTTGGCTTTTTTTGGGGGGTTGAAATTTTAGTGCACGACTGGTAGAAATTTTTTTTTCACTTTTTTTCCAGCGAAAACTTAAGGCAGAGAGTGAAAGCTCCAATTTACTTTTTTAGGAAGTTCCATGCGATTTTTTTTCGCACAGTTATTGAACTTTTTATAAAAAAACGACCATTTTTATAAAATGTAGCCTAATTCTGAAACTGTTGAGTTTTCGTAAAATCACTGAGAGCATGAGTAGATGCATACAGTCATTGTGGATGCAGCTAATTTTTTTCAGAATAAAAAAAAAAAAATTGCTTCCAAAAGTCGATGACAATATTTTCTATTTTCAAAAATAGGGTCTCTTACCTTATCTATACTGTTTTTTCATCGAAAAATCTACCCCTTGCTAGGATCACAGCTTTAACCAGGCGTAGCATGCGTTCGATCAATTTATCGATGTGACTCTGCTCCAGGGTGGTCCAAGCTTCTCTCAGATTTGTCCACAAATCGCCAGAAGATGTGGGACAAGTTTTCCGTATTCTCAATCGAGATCGTCCCAAAAGAGCTCGATCGGATTTGAATCTGGCGATTGGGGACGGATCCAGATTTTGAATTTTCGAAAAATTTTAAATTTGGATCCGTCCCGAATCACCAGATTTAAATCATTAATTCGTAAGTTTTTCGCATTCCAAGAGCTCCGGAAAGTACATTACGAAAGAAATCATCTTGATTGCTAAACTCTTGCTGAATTGTCAAAGACAGTTTCGGCGAGGCTGAATCAGTCTGGGCGCGATGCTTGATTAATTTTAAAAAACAGTCTTTGCGAGAGTCTCAGGGTCTGCGGGCGAGACTCTCGCTTAATTGTGAAAAACAGTCTCGCCGTGATGTGTCTTGGATATGGGACTCGACGAGATGTTTTGCCGAGACTATTTTTTTCTGCGCGGGTAATTCGTTTATCAATATTCGTAGAGAATTCATGAGCCCAATTCGTCATCTTCCTAATGCAGATAAGACTTTATTGCATCGAAAACTCTCGTGAAACTTATTTTTACCACTCCAACAACCCGAAAAAGCTTCTTCCTCGACAAGTTTATTAGATGCTGGGAATAGCAAATTAGATTTGATTTTTAATATTTTCACACGAAAACGTATGATGATTGTATGAAATATCAGAAAAATCGAATTTACTGGGCACATGCAGTGTATTTACTTTTAGATTACCTGAGCGATGTCAATCCGCAGTGATCGATCAACGCTCTGAGAAGCGACTAGAACGGATAAAAATCGATTTCATACGGCCCCAGTAATGTATTTTCGAGCTATATACTAGGAGATCCTCAAATACACTCTAAAAATTCCGGGACCGGTTCCCGAAGTAATTGCTGCACGGAAAAAAATAGGGGGACCATCCCCACATGTGCGAAGTGTCTCGGTATGTACTATCGTCCAGAAATGGTTACGAAAGTGCTCTCCCATAAATATATAGCAATGTATGACGACAGAAAATCGTTAAGGATGTTGGGAAAAAGAGAAACGAAGAAAGTGGGTTGCGGAGGAGGCAGCGCGGGAGGGCGAGGGGGAAACGGACGAGGGTGGGTGACCGGCCTCGAGGCCGAGAGGCTGCATTCAAAGCGTCGTCCCGTGGACAAGAATCTGACGACTTTTCAGACTGCTCGAGTCATCTCTTGGGTTGATTAAACTTTAATCAAATAATTACCCGCCTGCTGGGAGGGTCAACGTCCACTTTTCATCCCCCCCCGCCCCCTTTTTCTTACTGTCTTCTTTTCTTCACGAGGCAGCCTGTTTTACTTCCGTATATGCAGCTAGTAGTTACGGTCAACGCAGGTCAGACGCCTCTCGCGTATTTTCCTATCTATGGATCTCGTTCTCCCTCCAAATTGCGTCAAACTTTTGCCTCTCCTCTTTAACGCGGAGCTCGACATTGATAAAGGAGACACTTCGAGTGGAGCAACGATATCTCTGATTCTAACACGCCATCGTTGCTCGCGTGCGTCCCATTACAGAACGCATACACGTCAACGCGCGCGACCTCCATCAACAAATACTTGAAACGAGAAAATGCCTCGTGTATGCATCGGCTTATCGCATGTACCGCTGGCCAAGTGCAGTGTCGTACTCCGGACCGACAACAAGAGTCTGTCCTATGAGCGAATCCGAACGTATGGGGCATTTCTCGTTCGATGGAAAAGTTCCATTTTTTGGCAATTTTGAAAACTCAGATTCTCTTTTTTTTTTAGACGAAAGCGACAAAGTGAAAAATTCTGAAAAAATTCCATAAGATTCTTACGAGCGTGTTGAGCATGGGAAAAAATCGGCATTTCAATTTTTATCATTGTTTAGTAAATAAAAAAATCGTTTGTTTCGACTGCTTCTATGAAAAATCACGATATTCGATTTTTTAAATCGAAGTTCGAGTATAGCCTCGAGCCTGGAATCGCAGGCTTCATGGAAAAAAATCCGATGAATCGTTTCACCCCGAAGAATATTAAGGAGATTGCTAAGCGACCACAGGATTTTGGTTGAACATATTTCTTGCGGAATAATACAACAATGGCTTCGATATAAGGTGAAAAGCTGGATCGTACATTTTCCAGAAGTGTTGGTATGTGTCGTCGAGGAGCCTCGAACCCCTGTCTCTCTTTCCCTCCCTCCTTCGCCCCTCCACTGTCTGGTCGTACATCATGACACGCTGCACGAAGTAGTTCCAAGCGAAGATATAGTCGCAAATATTTCTACGTATATATATATTATCGCGAATTCAGAGCAAGCGTGGAGCAACTTTTGCTCAACCGAAAGTTTTGTCCTTGCGGTGTGGCAGGATATTCAGCCAGTTTGCGGTTGAGAGAGACACACGGTGTGTATAGTGATCAGCAGCGAGAGATAACACGGTAGGCAGTAGCCAAAACGTTTCTTCGTAAGTTTGGAAAAGTTCTTTACACCGAGAGGCTGACCGCGTCTCCCTCGACGTTTCGTGACACATGTACTTTTTCTTTTTTCTTGCTCATAAATTATTGCAGCTGTTTTCAAAGAAAAGACAACTCTTTTTTTCGACGGATAACAGGCATTTGTTCCTCGATATATTTTCCACGTCTCGAGGCTCCGACCGGTGGAAATTTATCGATATATGGCAGATTTTTTTTTCAACTGCTCGAGAGATTTATCGCTATTGGGTTACCAGGGGCGCTGGCAAACACTCTGAGGGAATTATCCTCTTCTATTTATTTATGAGAAAGATTCCCGAGGTTTTGTAGGATAATGTTATTTCTGGGGAGGCCATTTATGGAATATGAAGGCGAACAGAACGCTCGGGGATGTAGCAACCCATCGCCTTCCATTCGAATAATAAATCGGTGATAACGAAATGCTTCTTTCGCAACATAATGCGTATGAGGCATACAGTTGGAGAGACGGAGGAAAAAACGACGTTGAGAAAAAATGGAATACCTTTCAACCCTCTTTATTTGGACATTTCGGTCTTGGGTCTTGGTAAACTAACGGCGGTCAGATAGCTTATACGTCGTGGCTAGGGGATAAACTGGTAATTGAAGGAAGAGGAAAATCCTCTCTAACCCGCACGTACACTGTTGCAAAAGTCCTTGGAGACTCGTACACTATGGAATCTCGACAACGTTTACTGGGTGTACCGCTTGTCTGCAGTCGAAGGTGCACATTCTATTTTATTTTTTTTCATTGCGCGCTCTATTATCGTGGATTCTGCCAAAAGTGTTCTATGTACGGTGAAAATGTTCAGGACCAATCTTGTAGAGAGTAAAATTTGCTACAAAAAAGCTCCCGACGACATTTTTCTATGTCTGGTATCTCAGGCTTGACAATCGATCAAACGTTCCTTATTGACCTGTTGAAATGTTTCATCTTTTATGACCCCCCCCCCCCCCTCAGACTAAACGACTGAACATGCAGAAATTTCATTAGAAGTTTTTTTCTAGATAATTTACATCTCTTCAAGATTGCTTCTATAATATTTTGCTCTATCTCCAACCGTTTTGGCAGCGTGCGCGTCAATAGGACTCGTTCAACTTTGAAAGTTATATTAACAACACGAGTCTCGGGACACCTGGTACATTATTTTCCTCCCAACGTTTTGCGCTGTTCCTTCATCTTCTTTTCCACCCAATGAAAATATCTATTTCTACGAGTATATATGGGAAAGGGAGAGAGAGAGAGAGAGAGAGAGAGAGAGAGAGAGAGAGAGAGAGAGATCTCAGTATTCTCGAGATTGAAAATTCCCGTGGGTACGAAGGCGCGCCTAGTCCCTAAAAGAGTACGCGAGAGAGAAAATGAAAGAGACGGCGAAGTAGATCCGGCAGTGGCAGGTCAGACCACACGAGAGCTTGGCGTACTTTAGCCAATGCAAACAAGCCCGCGAGCTCTCTTGGTGCCGAGTACAAGCATCACGCGCCGATCCTTGTGCCGTCACTGCGCCACAGCGTGCCATGTTTTTCTTCAAGCTGCTTGACGAGACAAAAAGGAGAGGATCCTCGCCTCATCTTTCCGAGAAGAAGCGGTAGACGACTCGAAAATTAAAAAAACAATGCTCGTCAAAAATAACATTGAAGCTAATTAACTTGGTTTGTTCGATATAAAATGGTTACTTGTTCCAATGAATAAGAGCCAAAAGGGAAAGCGATAATGAAGTTTCTTCGAGTCGAAAACAGTCCACGAGGTCTTATCAAATACTGGAAACGATCGAAGGGCGCGCAATTAATTATTTATTGAACTTCGCCACATTGCTGGCCTCTGCGCACGCCCCCGACACTGTTAGGGCAGAATAATCCATTCGCTATGTATTTAAAGAGGTTGCGGCTTAATCCAGAGCTTGAGGATTATTTACGACACAAATCAATTAGCGCTTCATATATTTTTTTCATGCTGGGAGATGGAACGAAAGGACGCTGCCCCGTATACAGGGACGAAGAGCGAGAAAGCAAGAATAAACAGGCAAGGAGGGAGAGGGCAGGATTAAGCGGGCTCGGAGGATGTTTTTTCCTTATGTGAGTGAGTGAATGAGCGGGTGAGTCTCGTCTGTGTTAGGAAAGATATAAAGTGATTAATCGCCGAGATTAATTGAACACGAGCTCGCGCATTTTGGGGGGTAGAAGTTGACAGCATTGTGGCAGTGACCGAGAAAAGTAATGACGCGGGCTCTCAGCACGAATTAAAAGTGAGTTCGCTTATGTGTCAGTCCGTTGGGAACAATCCTCGGCCGCGCGCGCAATAATAGACGCCAAGTGGATGTTCGCGTTTAGCTGGTACAACGAGACTGCTGGCTTTTCAAATTACTCTCCCACACGTGTCATACCGAGTATATTCATTTCCATACTGATGAAAACTGCAAAAAATTGTCAATTCACTCTGGTACACCGGGTCAATGTGACCCGGTCTCTTATTCTTATAGAAAAAAATCCAGAAAATTTTTTCAAACATTTCCAAACATTTTTGCACCATAAAAAATCAGCAAATTGAAAATTTCTACTTTTGACAACAAAAAATTATAACTTTTCCAGTTTTTTGTGTCATAACATATTTGCGAAAAAATTAACTTATTTGACCGAATAGTTTTGGCTTATTTTTGACAGAAAAAAAAATCATAACTTAAAGCCATATTAATTAGTCCAGGTCCCAAAGTCCCAGTGTAGTATAATGGAGCGTTTGCCAAGAATCGTCTCATTTCTTGCTTTATTCTGATTAATAATTTATCAAATACATTACGAGAAATAACCCGTGGGACAGACGTCAAACACGTCTAGAATAACTCTCTTGATAGAGTAGTTGTCGGACAGTTTTAGAATAATGCTTGGCAATCTCTTGGACGACTGAAGTCGTGACATTGTTTCCATAAGGAGGAAACATCTCGAAAGCAGTACAAAACGATATCACGAGTCCACAAGGATTGTTATTATATCCTTTGGTGCAGCTGTCAGCTCGCATTGGCTCGAGATGCATTCTCCTGCTGTTTTCCTTCTCTCCCGGCGCACTGGCTCTCGCTCCCTCGGTCTCTCTTCCTCATCATCTGTTTCGTTGATTCCTATTATACTGTCAGACAACAAACCTCCCTAGAGCTTTACTTGAGTCGTATCAGGTGAAGTCTGAGCACTGTAGGGATCAGGCTCGAATTACAATTAAGCTGGAGACTTTGATTCGAGCTGCTATAGAGATGGAAAGTGTTCGAGGATCGAGCCTGGGGCGCGGAGATGCGAAACGTAATGAAGTGTATCGGGAAATTCGATGAATCTCGAGGACTCTCGATCATCCTCGACAAAATAAACTGATCCCAGTTTTATTCGATTCGATTTCAACTTACGACGCCCACTGAGGATGGAAATATCCGAGTATACGATCAACATAAATTTCCTAAACTAACAGGAAGCGAGAAAAGCCATTTTTTCGAAGCCTAAATAAATGACCAGGGGCTTTTATCTCGAGCCGCTAGAATCCAGACGAAAGCTTTTCTCAAACAACATTTTAATGGAAAGGGACAAAGCCGTCGTTTCTTGCACGCATGGACATCGTGCTTGGCTTTTTTCTCTACTCAATACGGACCGAGTTTCTTTCCGTCGCAAATGCATTACCATTTTTATTTATTTTCAATCGCAAGTCAGTCCATCGGAGAAACTACCTCGATCAATTTTCTCAGGGTTATTTATTCCTCCGACAATGCCGTTTTGAAGTCGTAGAAAACAAAATTAATAACTCGCTCCGAAGAGCGAAGGAGACGAGGATTCTGTGGCCAAGACTCAACAACCTCGCTGGACTCTCGTCCTAACAACTGTCGTAAGGAAGTCGAAAGTGGATCGAGGACGAGAGTCCAAAAGAGCGAGAGACCGCGAGAGACTCGAGAAGGTCGCCGAGAAGACGCAATCTCAAACTTGCCGAATGGAAGATTACTTCGAGAATTTCTCCTTCCACGTCCACGTCAAATTGCACCACACAAGCTTCTCCGTTATAGAGGCTTTTCGATTTCACGTCCCAATGAAATTCCCGTCACTCCCTTCAGCGCGAATGACGATCCTCCAATCTTTCTACAAATTTACTCGAGCATGTGTGACCTCCTGATCAGGTTCGAGTCAGTCTTTATAGAATTCCGGTCACCTCGTGATGATCTCAACTTTTTTTGCTTCCTCATAGAGGAAGCTATATGACGGTGAAAAATTTTTTTTCCAGTTTTCAATGTCAATGTCCTTAAAATGTACCGAAACATCGAAAAATTATATCTAAAAAAAATGTCCGGATGTGTGTGTGTGTGTGTGTGTTTGTGTATGTTCTGGCACTGTAAAATTCAAACGCTCATAACTCGAGAACGGTTTGAGCTACAGGGCTCCCGTTTTGCACAGATGTTAATCGATACAAGCTCTTCATTCTCTGAGAAATTTGTTGGAATTGCTAGAAAAATGCGAAATCAACAGAATTTTTAACTTTTCAAAAAAAGGGTGTCGACGCTCTAATTTCCGCAAATTTAAAGATTTATTACTAATTTTTTTTTTTATAAATAGAGTATCGTAATAGAAAGGTTGATATTGACTTTGGGGAATATCGGTCGAAGGGTTTAAACTTTATGATCTTCTGAATTTTACGAAAATCTGAGATTTTTAAAAAATCGTCCAATCGCTCTAATTTCTGCAAATTTTGTAAAATATTGTGTATAAGTCTGTACTTCCTTTTTTACTTTCTAGAAAAGTTGTCAAAATTACATAATTTAAATGCAAATAGAAAAAAGGCTGCAAATTGAAATTTACAAATGGCTTCCTCAAGTTGCTCAAAATGTACGATGCTCAAAGCTTCCTCTATGAGGAAGCAAAAATTGAAAATATAGCTTCCTCATAAAGGAAGATTCAAAGCCAAAATAAAAAGAAAGCTTCCTCATAGAGGAAGATTGGCATCGTACATCTTGAGCAACTTGAGGAAGAAATTTGCAAATTTCGATTTGCAGCCTTTTTTTCTAAGTTTAGAATCCATTATTTTGATAATTATTGCAATAGTTCCAATTTTTCGATTGAATTCAGTTTTTAAATGGCAAAGAAGGCTGTCCCAGTATCGTTGACGAATTAAATGCTTAAGCTATAAAACAAGATGCACGAGGGTCAAATGTTATTCCTGTAAGCTTTGAGCGTCGTGCATCTTGAGCATCTTGAGGAAGCAATTTGCAAATTTCAATTTGCAGGGTTTTTTGTATTTGCATTCAAATTATATAATTTTGACAACTTTTCTAGAAAGTAAAGAGGAAGTACAGACTTATACATAATATCTTACAAATTTTGCAGAAACTAGAGCTGTTGGACCATTTTTCAAAAACTCAGATTTTCGTAAAATTCGAAAAATCATGAAATTTAAACTGTTCAATCGATATTTCCCAAATTCAATACCAACCTTCCCATTATGATACTCTGTTTATAAAAAAAAAATGAGTAATAAATCTTAAAATTTGCGGAAGTTAGAGCGTCGACACCCTTTTTTTGAAAATTTCAAAATACCGTAGAATTTGTATTTTTCTAGCAATTCCAAAAAAAAATCTCAGAGAATGAAGAGTTTATATAGATTAACATCTGAGCAAAGCGGGAGCTCTATAGCTCAAACCGTTCTCGAGTTATGTACGTTTGAATTTTACAGTGCCAGAACATACACACACACACATCCGGATATTTGTTCAAGATATAATTTTTCGATGTTTTGGGACATTGTAAGCACATTGACATTGAAAACTGGGAAAAAAATGTTCACCGTCACATATAGCTTCCTCTATGAGGAAGCAGAATCATCGCTTTTTCTTTGCATTCCAACGATGGGAACTGCGAGTGTTCGTTCATATCTGATCGGGTTTTAATTTCGTCCTCGATCAGGAAGTAAAATCACGTAGTCGCGGGAATGAACAAAAAAAAACTAAAACCATGCCACGCCGTATATATCAATGTAAGCCTGACAAGCTTAGGAGAGATTTGCGACTGGGATAACTACGATGTTGTGCTGAATAAATGACGATTCCCACTAATGACCGAGCGCAATTAGAGCTTGTAGGAATCTCGCGATGATTCGCGTCACAGTTCGCTGCCAAATTAATGAGAAATATTTATAATTTGATTAAAATAATAACACATCCCAACTGACTGAATTCCAATGCTCGAGAAATGAGAGAAAAACACGGAATATTATTTTCAAGCATAAAAAAAAAACACACGAGTGTGTGCGTGCGTGTGTGTGTGTGTGAGTGGCGCAATTTTCTTTCGCCGTAAGTTTGGCACAGAATTTCGCATTCCTTCTAAAAAGTTGTGTAGAGAGCGAAAAACAGGCGAAAAAAAACGGAAGGACGAGAGGGAAAAGGAAGGCAAAGTAGCTCAGGCTTGTGTTTTGGAACGCACGAGCAGGAGACCCGGTGAGTGAGCCTCTTGTGCACCCTGTTGGACCAACTTTTACCTACTTTAAAGTTGGTTCCTTCCGCCACTGGCGCACTTCCCTCGGCCCAAACGAACCCCTCGGTTTGCACATTCGCGGATATAGCCGTGCATCTATGGGACGTTTTCTTTGAAATGAATCATGTTGTTCGCTCGTTCAGCGACAAAAGCGGACTGTCGCATCAGTCGTTGTTGCCGCGAATTGGGAGAAAAAAAACGTGAAAAATATTTTTGCGTTTTTCCGCGCCCCCGGACTCTTTCGGCAACGCTAACGCTTTGGGATTTGCTATTGAAAAAGTATTTTTTTATGTGTATGGATTGGTAACGAATGAGCGCATTGTAAAGGCTAGCTCCGGAGAGACGCGGAATGACACCGAGAATGCGAAAAGAGAGCGAGTATTTAGTCGAGAACTCGTTTGGCACTAAGTGCGCTGTGTCGGACGAGTTCGCGTAATACGAGTCGACGAAACGACTCGCTCGTTACAGCGAGTCTCATTAGAATGAAAAAAAAACGAGAAAGAGAGAGAGAGAGAGAGAGAGAGAGAGAGAGAGAGAGAGAGAGAGAGAGAGAGAGAGAGAGAGAGAACGTTTCCCTTTGCTACTTTTTTATCTCCAGAGATGCTCGAGCGCTTTTGTACGCTTTTCTTTCGATGATGAGAAAAAGGGTAACGTTGATCGGGAGCAACATTTTTTCAGCATGATTCTCAAGGCTCGATAAAAAATATCTCATTTATTTCTCACGATTCACGCTTCGGCAATGCGCCAGCAGAATTCGCTCGAAATAATGGAAATTATAAAGCTCTTTTGTCGGTCTCGAAAAAAGAGGAAAAAGATGCGGAGCCTTCGAAGTTCGGAGCGACATAAAATCGCGAGCGTCCAGCCAAGTGAAATGACTCTATGCTTTTTCTGCTTTTTCCACTGTGATGGAGAGCGGCAACGGTCCTACATCCCACGTACAGTCACAGAGCCCTTCGCCTCGCTGACCATACCTTGTTCCAACCTCCCGTTACACTGGAAAAAGCTTTCGGGAAAATGGTCCGTATCTGCAGGCTAGTCCCTCCGGTCTCGGAATCGCTCCTTTCCCATTGAAACAGAGGCTTCAATTTTGACGACCCAAATGTTCACTATCGTCGATTTTTTGGTGTGTGATCTTGCGCGCGGTAATTGCACGCGCAAAAATTTTTCATTGCGACGCCATTTTGATTTGATCCGTTCGAAAAGTTGGTTATGGCAATAAAACGAACTTGAAGCTTTTAGGGGAACATGGCGATACGTTCGACGCGTCCATCTTGACTCCCTCGTGGCATATCTGGCCCCGGAGACTTTTCTTAACTTTTTTCGAACTCGTGTACGACGAACCGTGCACGAATCTCATGTAAAGTTTTGAAATTTAAGTACGATGCCTCCGGGAGCCATCACGAGGCTTTATGCCGGATCTGCCGATCGTAGGCCAGTCCATACACACACCGCACAATTACCAATCGCGAGGCAGCAGCAGGTGAATAATTTTGACCCTCCGGAAAAATTACCCCCATAGCGTTTATTCCTCCAGAGAGCTTTTATTTTTGTCGGCGTATTACGACAAGCCACCGAGAAATTAGACTCTTTCTCGTTGCTCCCGCTCGCGCTTTCATTCATTCTTTCTCTCCTGTATATTTTGACAGTAATTGAAACGTATATCTCCACGAGCACCGTGTACTAACTCAATTCCACCAACTTTTCGCTCCTCCCACGCCCTAGCTCTCAGCCCTGCAAACCTTGCTGAAAATATCATTTCTCTCCCTCGTTTATTCTCATGCGTATATAACAAACCGTCCTCGGAAAAAGCGTTTACCTTCAACTGTATATTATCGCGTTTCTAACGCCCTTGTCAGTCTACATCTTTGAGCTTTTACGGCGCTTCAATTTCTAAATATTGCTTCACCTTTTTTCAATTCTTTACCATTCCCAAGGTCGCGAACTGTTTGTACAATTTTGTTTCGTTAAAAACGTTGTTGTTCGGTGGCTGTTTGATAATTTGTCGGTGCGGCGGTGTTGACGATTCGGAAAAATGCAATTTTCGAGTTCAGAGCTAATGAAAAATCGTTTTTGGCCGTTTTTCGCGTTGGAACTTCCTGGAGGGTCGAGATATAGGAATGGAACAGTGTTCCGGAAACTAGCTAGCAGAGCAAGGTCCCGAAAATGAATTTATTACGTACGAAAATGAAGTCCTTATTATGTGCTGCATTTCAAAGTTTCGTGCTTTTTTGGTTCAGCGCGAAAATTAAAAAATCAACGTGTGCTTCGTTAGCAGAGCATCGCTGATTCATGCGATGCTTCGATTTGAATTAACATTAATCTACTAATTATATCCTCGCAGTAGACGGTCACAAAATGCTAGAATGTGAATTTTTTAAAGATGACTGGTAGGGGTGGTATTTTTGAATAATTCATGACTTAGGGGTTGGAGGCTGCGATAGACTGAGACAACTTAATTATTATCACATAAATCTCATAATTCAAATCTGACTCGATGCACTCGATTCTGGAACGTTTTGTTAATTATTTTTGAGGACTTTGCTCCGGCTGCTTTATGGAGGTGTCTCGCGAGGATTTTCACGATTGCGAGTTTATTAATCGAAAAGCTTGAAATCCTTCCGCTCGAACGTTTAGTTGGCGAGAGTCTCTTTGGTACATCCTCGCGTTCATTGTCGAAAGAGCTTCCGAGAGTTTCGTCAGGAGCAGAGAGAGAGAGAGAGAGAGAGAGAGAGAGAGAGAGAGAGAGAGAGAGAGAGGCGATTTGGGATGCGGACGTAGAGGGCTAAAGCGGAAGTAGCCATTCGAGCGAATGCCGAGGATGAGTGTTTCGAGAGAGCATCCTGGCTCTCGTCTCTATCGCGCCACGAATCTGGCAAAGCGCGAGAGTTCACATATAGGTGCACCCGAACAATTTGGCGCCACACATTTTTCCGCTTTTCCTGGCTCGGCATATTTATTTTTAAAAAGCGTGAGTGCGGTTGCGCTTTTTTTGTCATTTTTTGGCATAACCACGAGACGGCTGATTCGTTTCTCGATGAACTATTTGCTCCGCTAAAAAATATAGGCATCCAAGTGTAAAAAGAGGCTGCTATGAATGAGCATCGCCGAACAAACACGCTTCGAATTGCCTCGTCAAAGTCTCGCTCCGTTTAGTCACGTTTGCGTCCGACCAAAATACGCAAAGTGGTCAACGACGAGCATTGAGGAAACTCCAGCCAGGAGAGACGGACAGAGTTAGAGAACGAGAGAAGGAGCAGGACGCTGCTGAAAAGCATGAACAAGAAAACGGTGCATACTCGTCGAGTAGTATATAAAAGGACAAAGCGTGCTGTGCCGGAGATGACCGTTCTCCAATTAACAAGAAAAATAATAAAAAGTACAACACCCTCGGCTCACTGTATCGCGAGACGAGTTGGATGCGAAGAGATCTAACAAAAGAAAATTAACGATAATGGAGTCAAAGAGGGAAAGAGACTGTGTAAGGGCAAAGATTTGTGAAGAGAAACTGCGGCGCGACGCCAAATGAAAAGAGACTGAAAAGAGCCGGCTCTCTATTGAATATCAGAGCCAATTTAGGGAGCAATTGAACACGATAGAGCCGAGATAACGCTCACGGGACGGTGAGACGTCAAAATAAATTGGGGACCAAATACCAGCGCCGAAATAACTTGTGTCCGAATAACACGGAACTAAATAACAATTTTTGAAAATTGTTACGTACACGTTGTTTATTTAGCGAGTGCAACGATTTATCAAATTCCTGATAATCCGGAAATATCCAAAAGAAAAAAGTTGGCTGACTGAAAAAAAAGCAATAAAATAAACAAACAATTTGACTAAACGGACGAACAAACGAAAAACGACCAGCAAAATGTATAAATTCAAACGAGAAGAAACATCCAAAGAAATTTCATAAAACAGGAAAACGAACACGAGCAAAAAAGGAAGCGAACCAATGAGCCCCAGAAACAATCAAACGAACGTACCAAAAATGAACAAATTGACCCAGACAAGTTGACAAACAAACTGGGCGATTTTTTTTTCAATGTTATCTTAACACATATTTATTTCTCGTGTTATTCCATCTCGTATATTAAAGTTGAACAAACAAATAAATGATGTTTCGCATATTGTTGCAACGCAATACGAGTCATTTTGCCTCAATGCCAGTTGGCTACGACACTCCTCGAGACAAAACATCGCCATGGGAAAAGGTTGGCAAATGGTTTCAAAGTTTATCATTTTTCCGTTATGAAAATATCATTTTGCTACGTGATGGTGATATTTTTTTTCCAGTTTTCAATGTCAATGTGCTTAAAATGTTCCAAAACATCGAAAAATCATATCTTGAAAAAATGTTCGGATGTATGTGTGTGTGTGTGTGTGTGTTCTGGCACTGTAAAATTAAAACGTTCATAACTCGAGAATAGTTTGAGCTACAGGGCTCCCGTTCTGCGCAGATATTAATCTGTACAAGCTCTTCAATCTCTGAGAAATTTGTTGGAATTGCTAGAAAAATGCGAAATCAACAGAATTTTTAACTTTTCAAAAAAAGGGTGTCCATGCCGTAACTTCCGCAAATTTTAAGATTTATTACTCATTTTTTTTTTTATAAATAGAGTATCACAATAGGAAGGTTGGAAGGAAGGTTGGTATCGAATTTGGGAAATATCGGTTAAACGGTTTAAATTTTATGAGTTTTCGAATTTTACGAAAATCTTAGTTTTCCGAAAGATCGTTTAACCGCTTTAATTTTGGCAAATGTTGTAAGATATTGAGTATAATTCTGTACTTCCTCTTTACTTTCTAGAAAAGTTGTCGAAATTTTATCATTTAAATGCAAATACAAAAAACGCTGCAAATTGAAATTTGCAAATTACTTCCCCAAGATGCTCAAGATGCACGATGTTCAAAGCTTCCTCTATGAGGAAGCCAAAATAAAAAATATAGTTCCCCATAGAGGAAGATTTAAGCATCGTGCATCTTGAGCATCTTGAGGAAGCAATTTGCAAATTTCGATTTTCAGTGTTTTTTATTTCATGAACAAAGATTCGACTCGTTGGAACCAAGAGACACAAAAAACTGTAAATTTTGTATAAACATTTTGCAGCTCCGTCGCGATATCGACATAAACGTCGGGCTTCAGTCTTTTTCAACGATAGATTCTCGAATCTTGGTGCGTCTCTCGCGAACACGCGGTTTCATGATAATAAAGTGACTTTTTTTTCATTTTTGTTTTTCATGCTCGAACGAACCTCAATGCAGATATTTCGCATGTCTCGCGAAACTGCGGAAATACGAGAGAAATACTCCGCTCATAAATATTTCTCTATAAATACAGAGCCGAACAAAAGTTATTCTCTCTATTTGTGGCTTGAAAGTTCCTTCTCGAGTCTTTCGTTTCAATTGTAGCCACGAGAGTTTGCTAAATTAAAATGGGAGATCAGAAAGAAAAATAATGCGGCCAATTATATCGCTTTTTTTTACACCCTGTGTTTAAGTTTTTGCCTCCAGGTCGTTTGCATTGCACTTGAGCCACAAAATGAAAAATATATTGTACGTTTCTCACCGAGGCTCTCTTTTGCCTTCGTTGTCTCGTTTTCCATATTCTCGCGTTTGCAATTATTATTGCTATTAAATACCTCAGGTGGGCATTGTTGATACGTCACCGACCAATCACGAGATAGATAATCATCACGTGGACACGCTGTCTTGCCGTGAGTCTCTGGGGGAGAAAGGAGCGCGCAGAAAAAAAGGGAAGAACCGGGTCCAGGCCAGTCAATCTTGATGAGGCGCGTCCAGAACAAATTTATCGAGTCTCTCCTTCTCCTTCTCTTTTCTTGCTGGCCTCGTTTTCCAGCTTTCGTTCTTTCGGTGGCATCATTATCTCACGCTAATTAATTCCAGGAACCTTTTCACCGTTTTTTCCCAGGCTCTCGGTCTCATCTTCTCCAAAACTGTATCTTTTTCACTCTCTCTCTCTCTTTTCCTGCTTTTGTGCGTCTGAGCCGAGCGGATTTTGGAGATTTTCAAATAAACGTTCAGTTGGACACGCTTCGTTTACTTAACAAGCTTTTCGCTACAAAGTCTTCTGGCATGAAAACGTTTTTTAAATCCGTGTCAATGTTCCTTGACACGAGAAGAATTTTCATGTTGATTCGAAACAAGTTTTTTTAATTTAAAAAAAATATAAAATCTTCATCCTGTCCAAGGTGCTGTTGGGCCTCAGGTTTTTGGAGTGAATTTATGAAAAATGGAAATATCGGCAGAAAGGGACGTCGTGAGAATCAGCCAAAAAAGTGTCGATGCTCCTGAGACTTTACGAGGCCGAATCGCATGGCTCAACTCTTTTCTCAAGCTTAGTCCTCGCCCCACGAATCATCGTGACGGTGACGAGGGTATGTCGCGCAAGGTTTGTTTCATTCCTGACCTGACGTGTGTATGTATCTCTCGATACACAGGGTGTGTGGAGGAGAATGTAAGCCCCGCACGCAGAAAAGGAGGGAGCAGCAGAGAGACAAAGTGGTGGGTTTCTTCCGAGCGACTAGTCTCTGATTCTTGGAGAATTACTCGCAACGGTGCTTCCGAATCTCATGGAGCTTATGCTCATTCTATATAGACACCATTATATGCCATCGCACGTTTCGTACCTAAAGCCCTTGATTGCCGAAAAAAATCAATGCTATCCCCCGCTAGCCGAAGCAGCTATTTCTTCCTGGAGAACGAGCCCTGAAAAGACTGCTTCGCTTCGTGAGAAAACGACCTACCAGTCTCGCCTTTTTTCAACATTGGAACGAGACCAGCACCAAGTCACCCAGCTTATCAAGACCTGACAAGCGTTCTCTCCAGGTTCTGATGATTCCTTTTTATCCTGGATCACTATATGTCCATGTCCTGGTCCTGAATGACTCTCGATCGTGCATCGTTTGAATGCAACGAAATTCATTGTTTCTATTGACAAAGTTCATTGTTTAAACTCAGAATTACGCCATGATAAAACGATCGGTTTTTTCAACCTAGAAAGTATATTGGCTCGAGAAATTTGCATGATTCTGAAAAATAAACGAAGAATCGATGAAAATCGATGAATAAATTAATTACTAATTAAAAAATAAGAAAAAAAATCAAATGAATGAATAAAACAATTTAAACAAATAAAGAATTAAATAAATAAATGTTTGTCGGTTCTTCCTGCTATCCTGAGTCTGTCCCAATCGCGATCCGATGACAATCACCTTTTCAAAAATACCTTTTGATTTCAACCCGCCCGAGCCCTATCGCCACTTGACGTAAACGCATTGACAACTTTTTACTTGCCAATGGAACTGAAACGCGGAGTTTCGACTAAATAATTTGACGTTCCGAATGCGAGACCATGTCCAAACGCGTAAATCAATCTCGACAGAGTTTCGTAAGGACTCGCTAAACATTATTCTAATTGGAAAACCATGCGAAATGTGGCCTTTTCGCTATTAGCGCTTGATATGGACGATATCACGAGAGGGAGGAGTTTAAGTCTCGCAGCAGCCGGTGTAACGGTGCAGTGAGTCGTAACTGGGTCAGCGACATATATCAAACGAAACCGTGATTCCCTGTTCTCTCTTGCTCTCTAGCCTGCCCCCCCTCTCACCCTCCTCTCCGAGGCTGTATATGCGGACGAAGGACTGATAAATTTAGCGTGGATTCTGACACGTTGGTTTGTTTCATTCCCTACACCGTTTCAGTTAAATTCATGTCAATAATTATGACGCTTTGGAACACGCGTTGTTAAGGACGTTGTATTGCGACGGTCAAGTCTAAATTTTTGTTTTCAGTTTTTCTTACTGTGACGTGGCAATTTTGCACGTCACAAAAATAAATAATTTTGCCATGGCACGGGAGAACACGTTTGTTCTCGAGAAGGAATTATTCTCGGGAAAAATCCAAAAAGGTTCAGCGCGAGCGTATTTCGACATTATACTTATTTTGTACGATAATTTATTTCATGTATGGGCGAGCGACGATTCGGTACGAATTGTCGAGCGGTAGGAAGAAGGAGTCGGGCCAAGGTCAACGGGTTGTTGACGAATTTTCATCGTGGATTGAATCGAGCGGAGTCGCGAGCTCGAAGCCCTCACCTGGAGCTGTCTAATCTCGGGAGTATCGGATTGACTAACGGATCTCTTCCTTATCGACGTTCGCTGTCAAAGATCAACGAGTGGTCGGAGGATTTCCAATTCGAATTTCAAACTAAACGGCCGGAACTTTCCGGAATTTTCGAGAGAGTTCGATCGGCGTTAAAATCCGCGAGTAGTCAAAGGGTGGGGGGCTAGGACCCTAATTCGCATTATCGCACATCTCGAGTTTCTAGATGACTTACGTTTGGGACGACATCGAGGGCAGGCGTCTTCTTCCGAGCCGTGGTCGTTCCGTGCGAGAAAGCGGCGGACCCGGAAAATTCGAGGGAGTTGCTCGTGGTCTTTTCCGAGTGCTCGCCTACTGAAACCGTAGCGGTGAGCCGTCGTTTCGCTTTGATTTTTGTGTTTTTGGAATTCAGAGCTCTGGTTATTGTCGGTGTTTTCGTGTTCCTTTTTGTGTTGCCGACAATACAGGTTTTTGATCGACTATCGTGTCGTGAGTTTAGAGAGCGATATTGTTCGGGTACGCGCGCGCTGGGAAAAAGGGTTAAATAACGTTTGTCTTGCGATTTCCGATTTTGTCGCGAATATTTCGATGTTCATTCATTTTTGAATTGCCGAGAGGAATTCCTGAAGTCCGCACAGGCGTAAGTTGACCGTAGATTAAGGTTGTCGTTATCGTACATGTCGGGTATCGTAAATGTCGGGAAAATATTTGTTGCTGCGTGGATCGATTGTTCCGAGATATTTCAAATCCTGTTATAATTTTGTAATTGCGTTACCGAGGGGTCTGTGTCTCGGCGAAGAAAGTTTCCCCGGAAATTAAATTTTGATTCTTTTCGTCTAATTTTTCTAGTATTTTATTTTAAATAAATTGTGATTCCGGGAACTGTAGTTTTTTGATTGTTGCAACTATCTTGTGTTGACCTCGCCCCTCTACCAATTTGGGTCTAAAATTCTACAGCTACGACCGGGTAACAACTAATTTCGTCTCGAGAAAATCCGTTAAAAATTTGTTCGATTGATTTCGAGCTGGCGCCCTGGATTTTCGAGAGGCGGATATTTTGCAGCGACGTGAAAAGTCGTTACATTACATACAAAAATGGTTTGGGAGCCCAAGTTCATTAAACAAAGTCGTTACAAATCGACTGAAGAACAACATACTCTAAATCCAAGATTGTCCAAGGTAATCTGTATTTGTTATATAACAAACAAAATTTCGAAAAAAATTTACGACCGATTTTGAATTACTAAATAGAGATTCTTCGATGTTATATAAGAGTTTATGCAAAGTTTTAAGAGGCTTCACTATTTTGAAATCGAAATATTTGATTTAGAAAATTTAAATTTTTAACACGCTAGGGTGCATCACGCGCGCTGAAGCGCGCGAGCGGTTTTCTGGTAGCGCTGCAGTGCTCCTTTTACATACAATAACTTATCTAGATATGCGACAGGGTCTTGAAGCCAACCTATATTTTAGAACGGTTCGATGTGAATAAACACGAGTTTATGCAAATAGGAACATTTATTATAAGTAACATATTATGACCCGGGAAAAAAATGAATATATATACTTAGGTACAGTTATATAAAAGTGATATTTAATCATATATGTGTCCAAAGTTTATTTTGAGGCCGATTGCGTCTCTAAACTGACTATTTTGAGGACTTTTGGCTATTTTGAAGACAGTCCTCATAATCTTTCCAACTTAACGAATGTTTCGAGGTCAGTCTCCAAAGTTACTCCGATATGTCCATTGTATATTTTGAAGACGTGCATTTATAGGTATCATACAAAGATCATGTCCTCGAAAAAATATTACACGAAATGCATGGTTTGAGGACGTCATTTCTATGGTCACTATGGAGACATTTTAAGGGAAAAGAAAATTGAATTGAATACGGGAACAGGAATTCTGTAATTAAATTATTTTTCATATCTGCAATAGCAATAATGAGCTATCCGGTAGAGTATTGACTATCTTATTGACACAAGAATTGGGGGAAGCCAAATTTTTTTTCACGTTGGTCACCATATGTGAAATGTACCTGAGGAAAAATGTTTCCGTCATTGCAATGAATCATGGAGAGAATAATCGTAAAAATGTACAAATGTACAGATATATTTTTTTTTTCATGCGAAGAACTGGAGTTCAAAATTTTTCGAATCTGTTCATTTTTATTTTACTTTAAACTTCTCGGAGCTGTGAAAAATGAAAGAAATAAGCGAGAGATGAAAAATATTTATTAATTAAACACAAAAAACGAATAAATAAAACGTTAAGAGATTGAGATATTCAGACAAGTTTTTTTTTTATCGTGTAGCCATGATCGAATTTGAGGCACATTTTTATTTCGGAGACATTTTTCTTTGTCGATTAGCTTGTGCATCTCACGACCTGTCGACATTTCATTTGATTCGAGCTGTGACCTGAAACGATTCAGTACCACATTTCGTTGTTCAGACGTCCATCCTCTTGGATTTTTTGATGATGACGAATGGTATTCGCTTTGAATGCTGTTTGAAACTGAACATAATAAAGAAATTGAATTAAAATTATTATTTCACTTAATTTTAAAATGTGTCAAATTTTTTGAATAATGTTTTGATGAGTATTACCTGTTTCTCTTCTTCGTCCTTCGTCATCGTCAGAGACTGCTTCCTCACCACTTTCTCGCACGAAGATTCGTCCTCGATGCCTTGAGCGAGTTTCAAAATGTTTGACATTTGCACGATGCCAGTCTGCAGGACGGGTTGCCGATAAATTTCTTTATATATTTTTTCTTCATGGCCCATGAAGTTGGCTAGATTTATAACCTGACCATCCGAAAGATTCAAGTTGAGGCAATGCGTAGCGAGATGTTTTCTTAAGGTTGTAGCACGAAGCGAAGTCGGGATTACAGCTCCAGATTCCGATGGGTACTTGCGCATCAAGTTGCATGCTCGTAGATATCAATAACGATTTGTATCGTTAGAGATCAACGCGAAAAGGTACGGATTTTTTGGCGAAATTCCAGCATTTTCTCGGTGTTGAAGGACTAATTCCAAAAATTCGAATATTGTGGAATGTACGAGAACTGGCACGCCGCGTCCCATTTCCCTCGAATTTTCAATCTCACGTAAGTCCGCGCTAATTTCTTTCCATGCTCCGACAGAGCCACATAAGCGTCTTTATTAGCAATGTTGTCGATTGTTTAGTGGTGCTGAAAATCCTCAATGTGGAGTCTTTCAATTTCTCCCGAACGTCGGCGTTTGAAAATCAAAAGAGAGAGCATCTTCGTCTCCACCAGTTTTCTCCATGCCGATACCGAGAATTCATCACTCAACATTTCAAAGTATTTTTCGCGCTCAGCTGTTAAGTAGCTGTAGAATTTTTTTGCTATCGTCGGTAGACGGGAGAATAATTTTTTTCCGCCTGTTGTTTTCGGCTTGGGTTTCTGCGGCTGCTCGGTTGATACTCGTGCCATATCCCTCGTCAAGTAGCTCCAAATAATCCTCCACGCGTTTTTGATCTCGTTCGCTTTCGTTCTTGATGAATTCGGAACGAAGAATTTCTCCACAATATTTCAAATGGGTTCCCAGATTTGTGGCTACCGCCGGATGCGCGAATCTTCGGTGTTCTTCGTTGAAATGAGCGACGATTTTGACGGCGTCGACGGTTGCGTCGCAATTCCGAGGATCGAAAATTTCTGCGAAATTTTTGATAGTTAGCTTGATTTTTTTTACTTCCACCAAAAATCGGCCTAGCAGGCGAAGATGCGCGCGAGCTATCTGGAAGTGGTGCTGATGCGACCCATATTTTTCGCACTGCTTATTGGCATCCAATATCTGTTTTTGCGTAAGGAATCTTTCGTAGGTGGAAAATCAGCGCGGAGAGAAGGCGTGGTGTTGACTGACAAAAACTTGAATTTTATTTGGCACAATATACATGAAAAAACACGGAGAATGATTTCGATGTGAATAATGCCCGGTTGAATGGAAATTGTCCCGAGTAAGACCCCGAATTCCCGAGGTAAAGCCCGAACTCCGGTCCGCCGTCGAACACGCGTTCGACGACGCACGAAGGTGAAGGAAAATTCCCGACCGTCGGCCCGTGCCGACGCTGATGTCGAAAAATCCTTGCAATCCCGATTGATGGTTTGACACTCGACTCGTAGAGCGACCCGTACATACTATTATATTCCGTTGCGATAATATCCCGGCAAAAGCCCGTGAAGAGAAACATTGCTGTGCGCGTAGCACACGTGTGAACTCGTTAGCTCCCGGAAATCGAATAGGAGGAACCAATCATGGCGATCGATCACGTCGATCGATCCGCCTAGGCGAGGTCAGTAGCGCCGCGGGTGGTCGAGCGCGAACCCCGACCCGAAAGTAACGCGCTGACCGTCGATTATGTAAATTCTGCCCGGACAGTAGCGACGCTGACGTCACAGCGCGAAGCCTAACCCGAAGGCTCGCGCTACAGCCAGAAATCATGCTCATTCCTGAACAATATCATTAGCTCATCAAATCTAATACCTCTTACAACGGAATCTTCACGCAAATATGGGAAAATGTGACGACTCACAAGTTGATTTGCTTTTTCATGCAAACGTGCGGTCACTTTTCGCCCACTGACGATTGCAAGTCGTTCAGGACCCGTCGTTTTTCGGGTGCATTTCCGGAAATGGTGTCGTATTACCGATTTGGCATATTGACCTTTGCAATTACCGCAGGCAATGAAGTCGCCTGCCGTTTTGTGCATCCTTTCGTTTGGCCGACGACATACTAAGAGCTGTCCGTTATTAAATCGCTTGTCACTATTGAATAAATGATTTCCCTTCTTTCGCAGCATTGTAATTATTGTTTTCCTCTCTTTATTGCTCGCAGGAAGTTGTGAAAATTTTTGTACATCTTCCTCTTTAGCGTGGACCGTTTCTAGATGACGAGCGATTTTTGCTTGTAATTTCTGGCAGTAGAAACAGGAATTTCGTTTTAAGTGAGGCGCGCTGCTTGAACTTTCGACCATTAAGTTTGCATCGTCAGGAGCAGAAATCCCCGTTTTATTTGAACCCAAAGTGATGTTCAAAGATTATTTTCTCGACAGTTTTGATTTTTTTTTAGGCGTTCCTTCCACAGATAAATCCATATCCGAATCAGAAGAATTTGCCACTGGCACATATTCCTCATCGTTCGATTCGTCCGTTTCTTCATTATTTTCGGACTCCCAAACCGTAGAACTCATTACAGGCTGATCCGTGAAGTTGATACCTTGCGAATCAGGATATGGTATTATAATATCAGATATTTTTCCTTCCGTTCCTTCTGAAAATATGTACAGAGACGGTTTCAATAAAATGCACAATTTAAATCTTGGAAAAAAATTCAAAAACATTTTAATTTTCAGTAGAGCGTGAGTTCATACGTTGTTCGCCGAGCTGCAGTAATGGAACACTGAACATTTCATCACTGATAATTCGTGGTTTCCCAGAAGGTGTTTCTTGATCGAATTATTTTTCTGTTGTCTCCACATTTCCAAAAACATTTTCATCCAATGGAATAATCATAATGTCGTCGTCAGTGAAAGAAATATCTGCACTTAATTAACATAACATCCAATTAAAGTGTTTTGAACTGGATTAAAGTTTTAATGGATGAAATAATCGCTGTAATTAGTGTTAAAATTTTTCAATTTCCATTTTCATTCAAAAGCATTCACATAACTAAATCTGTCTTTACATGATTTACCTAGAGATCCAGTCTCAGTATATGTCAGTATGTAAGTATATGTCAAATTCTGCAGTTCCCCTTTATCTGCTTCTCCTGTTGTCTCAAGCATGTTTGTCGGTCCATATTCTTCAATATTTTTGTCGACTCCTCCATTTAAAAGTTCAGCATCAGCACTTTCATCCGTTTTGATGGTGGATACTCCCTCACTGATCTTGTTGCTTATCGTTACATTTTCGTTTGTATCGATACTTTTTTCTGTCTCGTTCTTCAAATCATTTTGACTTTTTACTCCTAGCTCTGTGGAATATGGATTAATATTTACTTAACATCATTTGCAAAAAAAAAAAATTATTTCAAAAATATCGTGTTGAATATAATGTAAAAAAAAAAAACAGTTTCCCAATTAAGTTTCGTTTTGTTTTTAAGGAGGCTTTATCGCATCTCATGGGAAAATTATTTTCCAACTTAACGGCATATAACTTCGTGAACATGAACTTTAACACAATGTTGAAGTCTTAGAAAAATTTCCCAACGATTTACCGACTAAAAATAAAGATATTTAATTTCAAAAACCTGATTTTTTCGCACTTGTAACGTTAGGTCTTATGGCACGAGGGGTACCCAGGTTCGGGTTTTAATTTTTTGAGTGTCATAATCCCAACTCTCGTCAACGAAAAACGAACATATGAACCCACAGATCTCACGGAACACATTGAATTATGTTAAACATAAAATTATCGATGAAATAAAACGGAAAAATCGTATTAATTGCACGGGCTTGTGAACGCGACGGACTGCACAAACTGACACAAGAGCGATTTGGCAACATCGCATAACCAAATGACATGCGCTTCATTTGTTATATATATATCGAGCCATATGTCCGATAGACTTGTCATATATATATTTATTATCGAGTCGTGTAAAGCACATGGATATTATTTATTTCATGAAATTAAATGAAAGGAAATTGATAAAATCAGTAATATCATTTTTCCATTTATTAAAGGACTAGTACAGGAAAAAAAAACAATGATATGCTTACTTTAACAATACAATATGTATTTAACGTTTTCCGGGTAAAACGAATATTTTTTTGCATAACTCTGAGATTACTTTTTTATTTTTACTGACTCGTGGTTTGCCTCCAACGTCTTGGGCGAGCAAAATATTTATACCTTTTTCTCCACTGCAATGATAAACTTGAAAAAGATGATCGAGTGTTATTCCAGCAGCAGCTATTTTTGTGATCATTGCTGATGATATGCGTTCATTTTCTGTATCATTAGATAAGCTGGAAAATCGGAGATCTTGTTTCAAAGTGGCTGCTTTTGAGGCAATATTTTTTTTTTTAAAGTAAACAATTAACTGTTTTTGAATTTTCAATGAAGTCTTCTTTTTTGAGATTGATATCTGAATGTGTGGCCAGCTGCTGTAAAACTTTGACATTGTTGACGGCATTATGTGCACCTACTGATGCATCGATGCCCAAATATTCTTCAGCAAGCACACTTTGGTTATAACTCGCTTTTGCATCACGCTTATTTTTCAATTTTATTTTGAAGAGTGGCAAAGTATCTGCAAAAGCAACGACTAATGTCGTAAATTTTCTTAGTAAACCCAAACGCTGTACTGTGTCCAACAATGCTCCGCTATCAAACGAAAAACAATTATGAGCCACTAGAATGATTTTTTTCCGATTTGAAACGAAAACTGAAAAAATCCCTCCATAGCATCGATTGCCGTCGAAGAAATGACCGGTTTGTTGTAAAAATACAAAATATTTGATCGTTTTTCGAGACCTGTCACGTTACTTGCTTGGATTGAGATTTCACTGGTAGGCATGACATACACGTCAAAAGTCGTAGATTTATACGCTGCCGCTATCTGAATTATTTCTTTATTTTTGCCATATCCGGTTGTTTCCAAGTCGAAATAAACAATTTCAACATGTACGATGCCATTTGACTCAACTGGCTCAATTCGTCGGTCGACAAATTCTAATCCTAGATCGAGCCCACAACCGGACTGATACCAAATCCCTTCCTTGGAACTCAGCTTAGACTTTTTTCCATTTGACTGATTGGACAATTGTCGCCTACGTTTTTTAAATTCTATAGTTGCCGCTTTTATTTGTCTTCTTGCAATTTCATCTTGTTTTTACGCGATATTGCACAGATAATTCGGATAGTGGTTTGTTCAGTTTGCTTGCGATGTCGACTATTGACGTGTTCCCAATGTTTTTGTGAAGGACGGCTGCACCAACTCGGATATCGTTCGACGACGATCCTCCGTAGTGTAGGTGTTTAGGAGTGGTACTGACGATCGTTCTGTTCATAGATTCATTCCCTTGACTTGAGCCGCACGGGCTCAATTTTTCAGCGTTATTGGCGAACATCTGAAATATCGTTTGTAATTTTTGTCGAAGTATGTCTCCTACGAGTCCTTTTCCTCCAGGTAGCAGTTTGTGACGATAGTTTGTGGGATCTTTAGCAGACGTGCACCAATGACCACATTCTTCATGGGAATCGAAAGCGCGAGGAACGATGTTGAGCAAACCGGCTTTCGTTGCTGGAGGCACTCTCTATTGCTACACCGACTTTTCTTTCGTATCTCTTGAACGTCGACGGGTACAAAATAGGGAGATCAGCTGAAAATAAAATTTTGTTCACATGCGTCAAGCCAATGCCACATTCAATGGCACCTAGATGTCAAAGAAGCTTGTAAAATTTTGTTTACCCAAAAAATTGCGTTCAGTAATTTATGTACCAATGACGAGCTTCGAATTAATGTGGTACGTTGGCTTCGTTGAAGCTGATGGTTCCATCGGTGACGTATTCACCTCAACCAATGCAGAACAAGACCGACATTTCACGGTGATGGTGCTAGAAATTCCATGATTTATTTCTTTCTGCGTATCTAGGAGGGACAACGGTACACTGCAACTTTTGCACCACATCTCCTTTGCGAACAATCCGGCATCAATTATCCGACAACCTTTAACTATTTCAACTATAAAAACACAGTAAAAAATAGTTAAAAATGAATACGTTAAATGCCAAAATGCCAAAAAAGTGAGGTTCAGTTTTCGTATTATACTCTATACGAAACAAAATATTTGTCCATACATACTTCTTTCGCTTTATCCTTCACTCCTCTTCTAATTGCTCCTAATTACATTTTCCCGCCACTTCACAACATTTTCTTTACAAAATTTCTCTTTGAATCGGGATTGCTTTCTATTTGCTGACATTTCGGAGCCGCGTCAAACATTCAAACAAATGCACTTCCGGTATGCGACGTGTAAGCTGCGAATCTATTTCGAAATCTCCGGGCAATATCGATTGCGACCGATCGAGTCTAAACTCGATCGATAGCATGAAATGAGGTTGAAGAGTGGGGCAATCATCGCCTCGCTTGCGCTGATCCCGAAAATCTTGGTCTCTTTGCCCTGGGACGTCTACGGGACCGGACGGAAAATTAAATATCAAACTTACGTTATATCGACTGGCTAGTCACATCTCATAAGAATTCAAACCCACACGTCGGAATTCGGACCTTAGTCCCGGGGCAGGAGCCATCAAGGGACGATTGTATCAATCAAATAAGATAAGTCACCATCTTTCTGTCAATATCAGAAGTAAACTTGACATCGTCGAAATTTGCCAAAATGTAAAAATACAAAAATTGTAGAGACGCGATCGAAGTGTGATTGGAGTAGATTCTGTATAATCTTATTCGTGTAAATGAAGTAATATATATTAGTGTCGCACAATAAATAATAAACGAACTTATAGACGTTGCCACATAACGCTTTCCTCCAAAATACTGCCGGACTCGTACAAAGACGTTTTCCATAAAAATATTTTTTCTTTCAGTCGAAACGTTCCAAACTCGGTAAAATTAGTAATAAAAAATCGAAATAATTATTTTTATTTATATTCTATAGTCGGAATTCACCCAAAATTTCAAATATTATTTTTATTCTGAAGTATCGATAGAACCTCTTTAAATATTTTGAGCAGAATTCGTGAACAAAAATTCCGAACGACTTCTTTTGTTGGCCAATATTATTTACTGTAGAATATGTGCAATCACGTTTTCATATATTTATTGATTTCAATTAATTTTAGCAATACAATTTTCTCTTTACATTGGTAATTATTATAAAAATCGGCTATACATTCTTAAAAACTATTCGGTTTGGCAATGTATATATTTTTTTACTGATGGATTTTTTTGAACTCGATCTATTATATCAATCAATGGATTTGGGGACAGTCTCTGAATCACGCTTTATATAATTTCGAGAAATAATCGACGGAATGAAAGTTTTGGAGACGTAATTTTTTCGATTTGTGGATATATGGGGGACTGTCTTGAAACTATTCATTCTTTAGAACTATTCAGTTTGGCAATGTATATATTTTTTTACTGATGGATTTTTTTTTAACTCGATCTATTCTATCAATCGATGGATTTGGGGACGGTCTCTGAATTACGCTTTATATAATTTCGATAATTAGCGAAATTTATCCTTCAAGGGGAACAGACAAGAGAGGAGAGGGTAAGGATCAATGATAAAGGGAGGAGGGAGGACGCCAAGTGGAAATTGGCATGGAAAAGTAACAAGAGAGAGGAATATGAAGAACTCGTGGAAAAGAATCGGATGGAGGGGGGAATGGAAGAGCAGGCTGATCGAAGTTGGGAGAAAATGAAAAATGCAATTTGGGAAGCGGCAAAGCAAATTGGGATGACACAAAAATTGAGCACAATGGGGCAAGGAAAAAGCTGGTTTGATAAGGAGTGCAAGGACCAAAAAAAGAAGGTCTGGAAAAGCCTGAAAATATTCCTGGACACGAGAAGAGGTGAAGATAAAGTGCGTCTTACTGAAGAGCGGAGAAAATGGAAGGAGATCTGTGAAGCAAAGAAAAAAAGCTGGTTTGAAGAACGATGGAAAAAAGTGAGAGAAAGTCGCAACATGACAGACTGGTGGAAAGCGGTAGGCAATTTCAGGAAAAAAAGGCAAAGGACGGGGTTGGACATAAGAAGTGAGGACTGGGTGAAACATTTCGGAACTCTATTGGAAGCAGGAGGCGGCGAGGAAGAAAGCTCAAGATCAGAGATGCTCTGGGACACGGAAAGAGTACACACTGCCTCGAACGATGAGAAGCTGGACAAGGAAATAGGAAAAGAAGAATTACAGGTAGTAATGAAGAACTTGAAAAATAACAAGGCACCCGGTGAAGACGGCATTATCGCGGAATTTTTGAAAAATCTGGCGCAAAAAGGACGGGATGAACTAAGGCGGATTCTGAACAAAATATGGGAAGAGGGGAAGCTCGTAGAAGGGTGGGAGCTAGCTCGAATCTACCCCATACTGAAAGCAGGAGACGAGGGTGAGGTCGGAAATTATAGAGGAGTGTCGCTCCTGGACATTGGGTACAAAATATTAACATCTATCAGGGCAAAAAGGCTCAGTAAGTGGATCGAGGAAGGTAAAGTGCTAAAGGAGAGCCAAGCAGGGTTCAGGCCTGGGAGAGGGACAAGGGACCATATCTTTGTGTTGAACGCACTGATTAACAACAGGCTGAAGAAGAAGGGAGGAAAACTCTACGTAGCATTCGTGGACTTCAAGTCTGCCTTCGACAAAATTAACCGGGAGAGGCTGCTGAGGAGAATCTGGGCGATGGGTGTACGAGGGAAGATGCACAGAATGATCAGGGCCATACTCAGAAAGTCAAGAAATGAGGTTATCACAGGAGATGGAGTCTCGGAAGCCTTCGAGACGGGAAAAGGGGTAAGGCAAGGTTGCCCGGTCAGCCCTATTCTCTTCAACCTAGCACTGGACGACCTGGATGACGAATGGGAGAGGAAACGCATCGGGGGAACAGTAATGGGGAAGAAGAAGTTCTACGCACTAAAATACGCGGATGACGTTGCAGTAATGGCGGAAGATGCGGCTAGTCTGTCGGGAATGCTGAAGGAATTGGAAAAATACGTAAAAAGGGCAAAGATGGAGGTGAATGTGGAAAAAACCAAAATTCTGATCTGCAGGAACGGAGGTAGAAGGAAAAAAGATGAAGAGTGGAATTTCAAAGGGAAAAGAATAGAAGTGGTGAACGCATTCAAATATCTCGGGTTCTGGTTCACGACAAGAAATGCTGTGACCGTACACCTAAAAAAGATGGTTGGAAAGGCTAGGAAGGCAGCAAATGCAGTGTGGGGAATTATGAAGAGAGCCAGACTAGACAAGCTGAAACACAGGCTGCAGCTGATGGACTCGTTGGTGAAATTGGGAGGATTGTATGGAATCGAGATATGGGGGTGGAAGAGACGGGAAGAAATCGAGAAGCTGCAGGAAAGAATGGTGAAAATGGCGTTAGGAGTAGCCCGGAATGCGCCTGACTATCTATGGAAGATGGAAGCGGGAAAGAGAAGCATTGAAGTTGAAGCTAGAAGACGGGCGGGGGATTACTTGTGTCACATCATGAAAATGAAGGAAGATCGCTGGCCAAAAATTTGCCTAGCAGAAGAAATCAGGAGCATCGTGAACGGAAACCCATCCAAATGGGGGAAAGAATTGGAGCAAGCAACGAGGGAAGTCGGAGAAGGGAGGAGCATGGGGTTGATGAGGCGGGGAGTGGCAGTGAAAGAATTAGAAAAGACACTAAAAAGGGGAATAGAAACGAAGCGAGACCAAGATATTCAAAGGGATTGGACAAAGATTGATAGGTCGTCGTTTTGCGAGTGGTATAAACACATAAAGGCGAGTCCTGAGAGAGAAAAGTACTGGGACGAAGAGGGGAGAGGAGACCTGAAGGAACAGTGGGCGAGACTGAGATGTAAAAATGTAGGGAAGGAGGGAAAAAAAGGATACCTGAACTGGGATTGCTGGATGTGTAAACCAAACACAGAAGATCTGGAACACATTTTAATCTGCGAGGAGATAAGGAAAGGGATCAGGAAAGAGTGGGTGGAAGAAGTAGATAAATGGAAAGGTGGGAGAGAGGGAGATGAGTTTAATGAGTGGGTCAAAAAATCACTCAAAGGAAATATGGTGCCAGCGATCTGTGAATACCTCAAAGCTTTCAGTAGACTAAAAGAAAAGTAGAATAAGGATATTAGAATAAGTAAGCCAAGTGTAATAAGGATATTATAAGTAAGACAAGTGTAAGCAGGGATGTATAAGGCGGAGGACGCTGTACGATGGAACAATAAAATTGAATTGAATTGAATAATTAGCGAAATGAAAGTTTTGGAGACGTATTTTTCCGATCTATGGACATTTCGGAGACTGTTTTGAAACTATTCACTCTATTAATCATTTCCGTCTTGCTCTTTGTACATAATTTTTCATTCTTATCCAATCATTTATAATGCAAGATTACCTAGTGCTGGACGATCCAAATCAACATTCTGCAGTTCTCTGTTATCTGCGTCTCCAGTTATCCCACGAATCTTTGTCGGTGCATATTCTTGAATATTTTTGTTTGCTCCTCCATTTAAAAGTTCATCGCCGGCACTTTCATCCATTTTTATGGTAAATACTTCCTCACTGATCTTTTTGCTTATCGTTACATTTTTGTTCAGATCGTAACTTTTTCCTGTCTCGCCCTTCAAATCATTTGGATTTTTTACTTCTAGCTCTGTGGAATATGATGAACGCAAAAAGAGAAACGCAAAAAAAATTAATTATCCCCACTTTCGCAGGAGCCCCACTTCCGAATATTCGGAAGTGGGGCTCCTGCTGAAATCTGGGTAAAAAATTTTTTTTTCATTTTTTTATGCATGAAGAACATAAAAGAAAGCAATATTATGGTGACGCATGATTTTTTTTTCCCAAAAAAAAAAAAAAAATTAAAAGGGTAAAAAAAAGGGTCAAAAGCAAAGGGTGCAAGAAAAATAACAAAATTTATTCAACATAATTTTTCACACAATGTTTAACATTTTTCCACGCTATGGAACTGTAACGCAATTTCATTGCGACGTTTCGTTATGAAAAAATTTAATTGCATCGAAAAGTGCATGTGTACGATCGCTATGCGAAGGATAGGTTCGACGAAAAAGAAAATCGGCAATATATCCCGCCATGTGATAGTCACGTCGTCCGTATTTCGGAATACCACCACGTGCATCACGCCATATTCTTTCAATATTTTGCGTGTATGCTCCTGAATCTGGATCGACGAAATTCGTTGAATGATTCACGGTTAAATGTTGGAATCCTATAAAATGGAATAGAGCTCAATAGAGACATTGTAATGAGTACACTGAATAGTGTACATGATTTGCTGTCTTATATTTACATTTACAGGATTTTCAGCGTTGGCTGTCTTATGTTTACATTTATAGGATTTTCAGCGTTCGCTGTCTTCTGTTTACATTTGAAGCGTTCGCTACACTACCTCTGCGCGCGTGAATGTGTATGTCCGTGTGTGTAACTGTGTGTCTGTGTGTGTGTGTGTGTGTGTGTGTGTGTGTGTGTGTGTGCGCATTCACCTTTCTTAAATTTCAAACGACGGGCATCATTTTTCGGAATGGTCAAAAAAACATATATTTTTTTTTTTTTTTTGGAAAATAATATCACGCGCCACCATAATTTTACTTTCTCTCATGTTGTTTATGCTTAAAAAACGCAAAAAAATTATTTTATCCCCACTTTCGCAGGAGCCCCACTTCCGAATATTTACCGAAACTACTCATTCTACTAATCACTTGCTTCTTGCTGTTTGTCTGTACATAAATTTTCATTTTTATATTCAATCATTTCTTATGAAAAATTACCTTGTGCCAAATCAAAATTCTGCAGTTCTTTGTCATTTCTTTCTTCTGTCGTCTTAATTATCGGGAACCGTTGTTTTTGGTGAATTTTGTCTGCTTCGCTCTTTGAAATATCATCATTAACTTTTCTATACGCTTCTATGGTACATACTTTTCCGCTAATCGTTTGGTAAACCTTGATTTGTTCAGCTGCAACTCTTCCTTTGACTTTTTGCTGCAAGTCTGTATTATCTGTTTTTACGTCCACCTTTACTATAGGTTCTTTTCTGCTTTTATTTCTGGTTGATCCAGTAGCTGATACATTTTTACTTTTTATTTCAACCTCTGTGGAAGATATATTTTATTCAGATTATGAAATGGGTTTTGAACCCATTTTGTTATAACTATTGGTGAGTACGAGGACAGTCTCTGAATTAAGCTTTATACGAAGTCTCGAAGTCATCAGCGAAACGAACTTTTTGAAGACCTATTTTTCGAAATTATGGATCTTTAGAAACCTGTCTTGAAATTATTCATTCCTTCGACCATTTCAATCTATGGTAAAGTATGAGGTGGTTTTTTTTTTACTTTTTTTCTATTTTGTTCTGATACTGTCCTCCACTAAATAAAAATTATGAAAAGATAAAAATGTGATAAGGCGTTTTTCATACTTTTTGCCTGGTCGGAAGCTTGAGATATTCTTGAAAACGTGAAATCTGCTGCGAGAAATTGCGTTGCTGTTTCTGATAAAAATATTATACAAATCATGATCGATAAACAGTTGAAAATAAGACGATAGAAAAAAGAGAAGTTCGTTCCGAAAGATCTATTACCGAAAAACTTTTCGTCAGCATTTGCGATCGAAAATGTGTCTTGCGCTGTACTTGAAGTGAATATTGGCAAGAGAACATCGTCTATGTAGATAGCCGGGACATCTGAAGAAAAAGTTGATAATTGTCAAGAGACGCGGCAGTGGCTCGACGCCAAGTATGAAAAAGAAAGTTTTATATTATACAGAAAATAATTACATTTTCTAACGCAAGTATGTATCTCACTTTTTTTATGTGCAGTCAGTATCGCTTGAATATCGGTCCATAGCAAATTATTCGTCCCAAGGGTCGTGATGGATGAAATTTTTGCAAGTCTTTTTTGGGTGTCTTTTTGAATGTATTGTTGTATCGTCCCCAATACACCGGTTTTGGCTAAATTGCACATTTTCTTTTTTAGTGGATCCATTCTCATGAAGAAAAAAACATTTGAAATAAATAAACTTACCTTGCACGGCTAATACACGAGCTGCATACTCATTGCGTTTTCCGTATTTGACGCAACATTTATCACCTTGTACACTAACGTCATTTATGGGACACACATACAGCACGTGATCTGTAAAAATCACGAGTTCAAACATGGTTTCACTTTTTGGAAAATCGGGAGGTTATTATCCGTTCGCGGTTCGCGTTGAACTGACTCGAATCCACCAGCTCTCTGCCAGTTTCGACTTGCAAAAGTTTAAACTAGCAACAATGTTGCATTAAAACACAACGGTTTCGATGAACGCGAAAAAATCGCGATTTTCTGAGATTTCTTTGAAAAATTACTCTCCTTTACTTAGAAAACAATCACACGTTTAAACCTCGTTTTGAGTAAATTCATATTCGATTCAGAGTTACTGAAATAACTGGAATATTGAAATATACTTTTTTATAATACTTTTAGTTGGTCGTACTGTACGAATCTCCTTCATCTAACGCATAATTTGAAGACTGTCCCCAATTTGTCCAGTAGATATGATAAAATGTCCTCAAAGTATTCACTCTATCAGTGAAAACGAATATGGGTACTAATTCGTTTATTTTAACAATTGGATATTTCAAGGACACTATTTTTTAATATTTGATGAATCTGGGGACAGTCTCTAAACTATCCGTTGAATAAAGTACGGTATTAGCGGTGCTCGATAAAAGTGGCGAAATTAAATTGGTTTTACAAGAACCGATATTGAAATAGAATTGGTTTTTGATTTTTTAAATAAAAAATAACATTGTGGACGCTAAAAATAACATTTATGGAATAATTGAATGTTCGATATCATTCAAGGGAAAATCAGGAATTCTTTGGAAGTGTAGACAGCGTTCTTGTGTCAGAAGAGAATTTTGTTGCACAATAACTGCACAACCATATCGATGAAAAGCTGATAAATGTAATTTAACTTTAGCACCAGGAATATTTTCATCAATTCTTGTGATCTTTCGAAAACTCAAGAGGCTCGTTTTGACAAGTTACTTTTTTTTTCATGTGATCACCATCAGTCGTTAAAACATTTGCCAAGATATTTGTCAATGAAAATCTCAATTTGTACGTAGTGAAACACCGAAATTTTGCACACATTTTCATAGAATTTGAACAGGAATTTTAATACAAAACTTTTAACTACACTGGAAATGAAATTTTCTTAAAAATCGTCGATATTTTTCTGAATACGGTAAACTAAATATTTTTGGATAATTGCAAAATTTCCGTTGTTTTGGCAGTATATTTGGTTTCTAACGGAATTGTCAGCGAAATTTACGAGTGGAGCGACAAAAATTTGCTTCCGAAGAGACTTTCTAAAATATTTCTTGCTGCAATGACACAATTTTTGGGATTATTCAAAAAAACGTTTAGTCGAACGTATCGAACAAAATATTAATCTTTTCCAACAAAATTTTCTTTTTGGTGTAATTTCCATTTACTGGAACGATATCATTTAATGAAGGAAAAGCGAATTCGTATAAAATCCGAAGAAGCATCCCTCTGACCTCAAAGTGTTTGTTGGTTGGACTCATTCATATTCCAATTTATACGTTCCTATGTATGTCTTCATAGTAGTCGTTCATCCTAGATACGACGAATGTCCGCAAAATCGCCCGAACATAAGAATCCTAAAAGTTACCAATATGTAATATCTTTCTAATAACTGGAAAAATAATGCATTTTTTCTTAAAAAACCAATCGTATATGGTATACCACTTTTTCAGCCATCGTTATTTGGCATAATATATGATAGTCCTCAAAACATACTCTGGGCACATATATATATGTATGCTGTAACGTAGATTTTCCTGAAGGGGTCCATCTAGTCCCTTCTCGGTTTATATCGCCCCTCGTGCAATCCTTCGGCTGCGAGAGTGGACAGGGCGCCAGGTACAACGTACCGCCGACCAAGGCCGACTTCTAATTCGCCCACCCTCGCGCATCGACTTTGGCCGGGATGCACGAAAGACGATTATGACCGAGGGGGTCCGGCTACTCAGCTCCATACTGAGATACTAAGGGGCAGAGGGGGTGGTTCTTTTGGGAAAGAGTAACAGCGGGATCAAGCGAAACGAAGCGAAATAATTGACTCTAGATGGCAAAAATAAAAGGTTAACAAGTGCATTTATTTGAACAATATTTATCGGAAGGATTACAAGAGAAAATTGAATAGAAAATCGGGACGGTGTATCGCCGGCCCGTTACAAAGAAAATAATAAAATTGCGCGAGTATTACCAGGGCGTAAGGTCTCCGTCTGACGATGGACGGAATTAAGCAAAGGCAAAAGATACCGTCGGACCTGCAGCGTGGCGATCGGAAGGCCCACGACGCAACGCCCAATAAGATACAGCAAGGTAATACGCCGCTAAACCGCCGATCGTCCAACGCCAAAGGCAAGCAGCTTCAAACGACACGAGAACACAAGCGTGAAATAGAAACAAAAGCGAAAATATCTCACGTATTGCCAAGTAGTAACGAAGGTAGCTAATGACGAACACTATTCTGACTGTGGCCAGGCGAATGCTGTGTTTGTGACGCCGTGCCAAGAAGGCGAGCAAAGTAAGGCAAAGGTAAGACGTCATCAAACTCACAGACCGCCATGGTGAAGGTAGCAGCGCAAAACAACGACGACAGGCAAATGGTAATCGGCCCTAAACACAAGGCAATACTGAGACAACGCAAGATCTCGTTAGGCAAAAGAAACGCAGTGAAAGTTATAGCGCAATAAGGCAAACGTTACCCATTGTCAGTCGGGACATGAACGTAAATACTCCTGGTAGTACAAACGAAAAGGCATGCAATGAACTGACTCGAAATAATTAATAAAGCACAAAATAATACTCGAGAAGGCACGACACGTGCAAAGTTAAAAGAAAGACGAAACCGAGCTCGAATCACCGAAATACCGACAAACTCAGTCGCGAACAATAAACTCTACACCTCGCCGTAGCGATCGTAGCTAGGACATGAGAGCGAGAGAGATAGAAGGAAAACAAACGCGTGCGCGCCGGCCGACTCGAGGCCACGCGCAACAAGGGACTTCTCCGAGCGACGACTCTAGCACAACGAAAGAAAATATATTTTCGTCGCTCGAAGAATCCTACGATATAAGAAATACCGAGATCGTAATTAATCAAAAAAAATACATGACTCTAAATAACGCAAAAGTTCTCGTGCAAAACATGCGAGACGCGACACAACGAAAAGCGAAATTATTCGAGACGCCATCGCTTAATAACCCGCCTTATTTTATCCGGCCGCGAAAATGACTCGAATGAACGGGGAAAAGCCAAGGACGGATAGCTGGTCAAGCCCGAAAATGTCAACCTGCTCTTCCCGTGAACGCAAAAACCCTAACGAAATAATCTCCGCGGAATAGCCGACAAATTTCGCCACTCCGGGGATCGCAATACAATATAAATGCCGAATAAAACAATCGAGTAAGGAGAGATCGGAACAAGCTTACCGAGAAACTCGTGGTCCAGGTGATCACAGCAACCAAGGCAGCGAAAGCAAAAGGCAAAGGCAGTAAGGCAACAAAGGCAGCAAGGCAACGGAAGTCAATCAAGGAAGATGTCACCACTCCGGACAGGCACTTGTCGAAGACTGATTTGCAACAGGAATTCACAAATCTCGTTGTTTCCGATTTTCGCGCTGTCCCCACCACCGCAACAGGTCTCACGCGAGGCAGCGCTAGCACGCTCTAGGCGCGAACTAGGCTGTTGCCGGGCCACGTGATATTCCGCGACAAATTGAATTGCGCGTACCGCCGATTGCAAAATCGATGATACGCGACTCGAAAATTACGAACTCGCCTCTACTGTACCGCTGACCGTCTCTCCTTCAAAAATCGTCCCCTTACGTCCTACTGAGCCGTGCCTCGGATACGCTTCCTCTGAGGATCCGGGCGACTTCCCTGACGGGGAGAAGGAGAGGCCTCCGTCGCGGCTCGCCGACCAAGCGAGTCGCGGCGGGCCCACACGCCAACATAGGCAAAACAGCACCTCCGCCCCAAGATTTTTCCCGAATCCCGCTAAAACGAGGCGCCGGGGTTAGCGGATCGTCGCACCCGAGGGTACGGCTGTGGACGGTGTAACTACTCGGTTGCTTCGGTGAGGAGGCCACGGGGGGCATCAACGAATGGCCACGGAACCAGCGTGTGCCTCCGAACGTCCACCAGCAGCCACGATGATTGCGACTGGAAGGTCTAATGGGGGCGAAAGCCTTGAGAGAAACGGGGCGGCAAAGCACGGCACAAGGCAAAATGTTTTCCCTCGCGAGAAACCCGCGTCGGAGTGAGCGCACGAGAAACGCAACAACACGAAAGGCAATGGTTAGGAAGGTAATATTGCGTCTCAGGTTTCTCGGTATTCTCCAGCCAACTAAGGAAATCTCGAATAATTAAAAATAACAAACTAAACTAAATGGTCGATCTCGGTAGCTTGCGATATTTTCTTAAAATTCGCGAAGGTACTTCCATAATCGGGCTAGGCTCGTGGACAATTCAATAAAATGACGTCGTATAAAATAAAATATTAATAAAAGGTTGAAATAGTTACGACGCCTTGAGTCTCCGCAAATGCACTGTCCGTTGTCTCGACGAGTGGCGACCAATGTTACGTCACAATGCATAAAATACGATTTAAATACCGCGATCGAATTTCGTATACGTGAAAATAATGGGATCCACACTTTCATATA
The DNA here is from genome assembly GCA_963921915.1 of Hyposoter dolosus. Lineage (NCBI taxonomy): Eukaryota > Metazoa > Arthropoda > Insecta > Hymenoptera > Ichneumonidae > Hyposoter > Hyposoter dolosus. Next base: position 1,897,316 of record OY998139.1, read on the forward strand.
CTGCAATGAATATTGTTACTTTTATTTATTTACGTGATCGGTATCATGCAATTATATGAAAAATTGAATCTTAATATTCAAAGTAGTTCGTAGCGTAGTGGTTAGCGTCCCGAGTTAGTAATTCAGTACTACTTCTCTAAGAGAGCCGTCGGTAAGAGAGAATTTCTCCGCCATTCCGCAGGAACGACTTATATGGCTTCCCCCACTTAGCTCGAGCGCATCCAGTATACCCGACACCTCGATAAGAGGTCACGAGCAATTTCGGCAAATCGCACGTGTTTAAATGACAATATTCATCAAGATTCTTACTGAAAATCCTTGTAGGTATATATCATGTGCGTGCGTGCGTGGGCACACATGTACATATACAGTGACGAAAATATTCGAACACATATTATCGGAATATTTAGAATTTTTTTTTCTTATTGTTAAATTAATAATATTCGTTCGTATAATGAAATACGTCTCAGCCGCAAAGTCGGGAAAAAAACATGGACCATAATTAAATTGTGAGTAGTAATTTAATGACGCCGAAACAAAACACTTTCCGCAACTTGTTTACAATTTTTGCGCACAATGGCCTGTGTCCTCTTATCGAGTTCAAGTGGAGAAACACGGACAAGCCACTACATGCGTGATTCTCGAGCGCTCTAACCTAGTAGTGGGGGACGGCTTCGGCGACGTATTTCTTCAGATTTTCTTCCCCTAACTGCCCTAGACCTCTCTCTTTGAGAGGTAGTACTGTATAGGCAATATAGGAAAGGCGTAGGTAAGCAGTTCAAATCCCCCCTCAAGCAAAAAAAAAACTAACTTCAATAAATTGATCGATCTGTTTTTTTTTTTTAATTTTCTTAATATTGCGCCTTATTATTATGATAAACAATCTTATGTTACCAAGAAAAAAAATTGTATAATAGAAATAACCTTTAATATTAATATATCCATAGACTATCGGATATAATTGTCGTGACGTTGTCACCGTCTTTTATTCTTTTTTTGCCAGCGTCGAGCCGCAGCGGGAGTCGCCGGATCCCCGAAAGGGACCGGCTCTCTTTTCTTTTACTTTTTTGCAGCTCCGAGACCGAGGAGGACCGAACGAGACCGACCGACCGTGGGGGGCTCCGGAGGAATTCCCCTCGAATGCACTGCATGACCGCGGGCGTGCGACCCACCGACCGAGCGACCACCAGATTTAATCCCCGAAATTGCATTGCCCTCTTTATTTGATTTTTCCCTCCCTCCCCCGCGTGTTAATATTGTATTCCCCCCGTTTAGCCCGACCCCTTAGCCCTGTAAACATCGTCGAGTCGCGGAGCTCGTGTCCGTCATCGTCCCTCCGACAATAGGCTCGTCCGTCAGGTCGGAGGGAAACAGCGAGTTCCGCGGCGTCGAGGCGAGGCCGTCGATTCGATCGCGCCACGGCTGTTTTGACAGCCGTGGGCGCCGCCATCTTTTATCGAGCCTCGGTCTCGCGAGGCAGACAGCGTGGCGCCATCGGTGCGCGATCTCGCGAGGCCGGCGCTCGATATTCGATCGAACGACGGCCGCCTGCAAAGCTGCTTCCTGATTGGCTGCTGGGGCTCCCGGGCCTCGAAAAGCCTCGAACTGGCCGCTATCACGCGGCCGGGAGCTCGAGACGACCCCGGAGCGCCACACTTCTGCTTCGGACTCGACAAGGCACCGACGCGTCCAAAAATTCCGTTACTTTTTTTTGAGTTTTTCTGTGCAAATTTTGAGTTACAAATCTTTACGACGACTCGGCTTTACAAAGGACCTTCCTCTGGGCATTTCTGGACTTTTTCGTCAACAACTTCTCGGGTTTTCTCCCGAAAACCGAGGAATGAAGTAAGTCCTTCGATTGTTGCCGGGCGTGCGACGCCATTATTCCCTGTTTCATCTTATTCCCCCAAAAGTCGTAAATTGTCGTTTTTCTTTGCTCTTCTCGAACTTTTCGTTCGAGAAAGAGTTTTATTTCGTCGGTCAGTCGACGCGACGAGTGTTGTGCCTCGAGTCGTCCCCCCCCCCCCCCCCCGCGAAGTCACTTTGCCCTTTTTTCTCGCCATTCCCCTTTGTTTCTCGCCCATTCAGTTTTTGGATTTTCCCCCACGTTTTCGAGCCCCGTCATTGCATTTTTGTTAATTCTCCTTGTCGATCGCCCACCTCGTGTTCGCTTTTTCAGTCAGTAAGCCCCGTTTATCGGATTTTGTTGCGTGGATCGAGCGAGGCTTTGTTTCGTTCGATCAATCAGGTTTCGCCGGCCGAACCCGATTCGAGCGTTCGCGTGGTCCGCTCCCCTTTTTTTGTTCGTACGTCATTGGTATAATAAGACGCCTGAGTTTCAGGGACCCTCTGTCCCTGTGTTTAAGATTCTCTAATCTTTCCCTGAGTTAGCCCCTTTGAATTATTTTTGCTAAATTAAAATATTGAATATTGTTTTTATTTTTCTTTATTCACCCCGAATTTTTGTACCGGTTGCTGGACCGAATAAACCAGCTGGCGCCCCTCTTTTTTTGTATTCTTCCTCATCAATAAACCACGAATTGTTTTATTGTTTTTATAACTTTTTGTGCGATTTATTTTTCCCCTTTTGTCCATTATTCTCTCGCGATTGTGTCGAGCCCGTCACATTGTATATAAGTTCATACAATCGTATACAATTATATACAAGTATATAAAATTCTATCGGGCCAATTTTTGTATATATTTGTAGAGAAGAAAGAGAGAGAGAGGGAGAGAGAGAGAGAGAGAGAGAGAGAGAGAGAGAGAGAGAGAGAGAGAGAGAGATGATGATGAGATATATTTAATATGCCCAAGACGAGTCTAGAGGGCAAATGTAAAATTACAGCAGCAAATACATAATTCTTAGTGAGCATAAATTTGAAAATTTGAAAAGCCGAGCGGAGAGTTACAGACCAAATGCACAACACACGAAAATAAGATAAAATAGAATTACATAAAATAAAAATAAAAAAGTAAAAATATAAAAATATGAATAATATAAAAATATAAAATAAAAATAAAAATAAAAACGCACGCAATATAAACTAAAAATATGCAAACCCAGCTAAGGCAAAAACGCACGCCCGCAAAAACTGGTACTCAAAATAAACACAAAAATATAAAAATAAAAATAAAAATAAACACAAAAATAAAAATAAATGCGCAAGTAAAAATAAAAATAAAAACAAAAATAAAAATAAGAGTCAAAGTAAAAAACCCACGTAATATAAATAAAAATGTAAACACTAAATTAAAAATTAAAAATTAAAAGTAACTATGCACGCCCGCAAGAATATCGACACTCAAAATTAACGAGCATCAAAAGAAAAAATAAATAAATAAAGAATACAAAAAAAAAATAAAAAATCAAAAATCAAGAATAAAAATAAAAATAAAAATAAAAATAAAACTAAAAATAAAACGCCCGCACGCAAAACAAGACATAAAAGAAAAAGAAGAAAAAACAAGAACAAGAATCGCACGCACGCCTCAAATCACTCAGCCTGAACAACACCACCCTCAATCACTCCGCCCGATCAGCGTCTCCCTCGATCAAGAAAAGATAGGCAAATAATTTCGTCTTAAACACTGGAAGAGAAGTGACACTAGAAATCGATGAAGGAAGAGAATGCCAAAAATAAACTGCTGCTAAATGAAAAGAATTTTGAAACGTAGCTGTGCGATGTAAAGGGATGTGAAAAATAGGCACAGTCTCGTGATTACGAATCGGTCGCTCAGACTGATGGGCACGGGGAAAAAGATCAACAAGGTAAGAAGGAGCATTGCCGTGTAGGATCTTGTGAGTTTGGACACCAAGAAAGTATAGTCGCCTCGATGCGACCGAGAGCCATCCAAGCCTCCTCCGAAAGGGAGTTATATGTTCATCACGTCTTAAAGAGAAAATGAAACGAATGCAGGAATTCATCAGCCGCTGTAGCTTTAGATTCTGCTCGTCCGTCAAGTCAATGAGAACTAAGCAGCAATAATCAAGAATTGGAAAGATGACTGACGTAACGAGCAAAACTCTGAGATCATGGGATAATGACTTAGCATGATATTTGAGCTTATAAAGAGCAAAGTTACCCTTCTGTAAAGTGCTGACAATTTGCTCGTGCCATGACAAATTTGACGACATTATAACCCCTAAATTTTTGGCTTCAGAAACATACGGTAAAGTCACAGTGCCAATGACGATAGGAGGTAACAGACGATAATCCAGCTGACTGACATAAGGATTACTACCCTGAATGAGAACTTTCATTTTATCTAAGTTAAGTTTAAGTCCATTCTCTATAGCATACCGCGCAATAACACCCACGTCATGGACAATATGTGCCAGGCCCTCTTCCAATTTTGCCGGGAGACAACTCAGATAAATCTGTGTGTCATCAGCAAAAATCATGTGTTTTGTATATAGCAAATTATCGCCAATGTCATTGATAAACAGCGAAAACAAAAGTGGGCCAAGAACCGACCCTTGTGGAACTCCCATTGTTGTTGTCAGCCAGCTAGAGCACCGCCCGTCCCCGTCCACCACCGCTTGTGAGCGATCTGTCAGATACGCAAAAATCCACTTCAACGCTTTAATTCCAAAGCCAAGTTTACGCAATTTTGTAAGTAATAAAATATGGGAGACAGTATCAAATGCTTTGCTGAAATCAAAGAGAACGAGTATTGTTAGCATCCTATTATCAACCGCCTGGCGGACATCATGACCAATTTTCAGCAAAGCAGTCTGAATACTGTACCCCTTTCGATAACCCGATTGAAAACCGCTCAATAGGCCATGAGTGAGCAGATACTGCGTGATCTGATCGTGTGCAAGTCTTTCAAGAATTTTCGAAAGCTCACACAAATTGGCCACTGGACGACAATCCGATTCTGATCGAGGCGGATTAACCTTGAGCAATGGTCTAATGAAGGCTCGTTTCCAGGTAGAGGGAAAGTAACAGGACGAGAAGCTAATATTATAAAGTACCACTAGATGCGGTGCCAGCACTGGCTCGGCCGCTTTGAGGGCAAATGATGAAAGCCCGTCAGGGCCTTCACCCAGTCCAGAATTGGTCGCTTTCAAAAGAAGTTCGATAGCATCTAGAGATACCGCAGAGAATTCGAATTCATGAAGGATTGGCCCAATTTTTTCCATTTCTTCGAGAAAAAGGAGATAATTACATGGTTCAGAAACATTGGAAATCCCCGCAAAAAATGTGTTAAGCCGATCGGGCGTGAAGTAAGTGAAGGGCGACAGTTGTTGAGGCTTTGTAAGACCATGTCTAGACAACTCTTTCCATAAAGACGCAGCATCAGGGCAACAAGCAAACTTATTCAAATAGTACTCATTTTTCGCAGACCTAATATCAACTGAGAGTTCGTTTCTGACTTGTTTAAAGATCGCATAACCTAAGATTGAGCCGGAACGCTTCGCACGCTTGTACAAGGCATTTTTTTCCCTAATTCTCGCCTTCAACCCTTCCGTAAGCCAAGGCGTAGCCAATCGTCGAACAGTAAACGTGCGAAACGGTGCATGCGCATTAAAAGCATCAATAATCGCATCTTGCATTCTAGTGGATAGGCCATCAATTTCGTGCATAGTTAATGGACTAAATATTGAAGTAGCGTCGCGCCAAAAAACATCAGATCTTAAAGATCTTAAAGACGACAAATACAAAGCTACATTGAAATTCTTAATAGATCTACGCGTAATAGTACGCTCCACTATGGGTGGCGTTGAGAAATCGTACCGCAATTCCAGATAATCGTGACCGGCAATGAACGGCACATCCGATTTGTTAAGAAAAGAAATTTTACTCATGTCATCAACAATAAAAACATCTAAAACCGAATCCGATCCCGCCAAATGATAAGTCGCGTCCGTTTCCAGAATGAAAAGAGAGAGAGACAATACCAGTTCTCTCAGAAACAATGCCTCGTAATTAGTACTGCGTAAATTACAATTTAAATCACCACAAATAATAATATTTTTATACCCAAAGGAATGGCGATTAAACGCTTGAGTGAATTCATTAAATAACAAACCCTTAGGCCTTCTGTAAATATTAGCCAGTAGAAGCGATTCGCTTGTAGACGATCGTAACTCAAGGATCATAAACTCAGGTGCATTCAAAACATGGCCCTCTGAGATGGCAAGGATTCTAAATTTCAGCGAGTTATGGACATAACAAGCGACCCCACCACCCCGGGCTACCCGTCGATCATTCCTAATAATCGAATATTGATCAAGTTTGACGAGCTCATCAGAAACCCTCGAGTGCAACCATGTTTCAGACACTGCAACTACATGAAACGATTTTTTCGACACTAAGGACCTTAAAAGATCAATATGCCCTAACAAAGAATTTGCATTAAAGTGCAGTACACTAAGAGTAGTTTTACAGCTAGCAGTGGGAGGAACGGTATCAATATTCGCAGATGGGATCGCCAGATTCAGTCAAACAAGTTTATCGAGGTCCGACTCTGTCTCAATCCGAATTGGAGCAGCACCCTCAACTTTCCTCACCAAAATTCTACTAGAATTGACCCAAACATATTTGTAACCGAGAGAGAGAGAGAGAGATAGAGAGAGAGAGATCGCTAGTGCCCTGTCGGATCGTTCTCCGGATTGATCGCTTTTTCGTATTATCTGTACACACACGTAAATTTTTATTTTTATGAAGATAACATTATTTTGAAGGGTCATACCCAGTTGCAAGGCCGAAAAAAGCCGTTTTCTTCACGGGGTGATGAAGAAAGTCTTCTTGCGTGTACTTGTGAAGCATTCTAGTCTGTTACGTTCCCGGAAAAATTTTGAACCACCGTTTTTGAAAAAAAAACTTCTACCCCGAGATGCTGATGTTCCATGACGAGTTTTCGTAGATGTGGGAATTTCACCAATTCTGAATGTTGGAGAAAGTCTTCTTGCGTGTACTCATGAAGAGTTCTAGTCAGTTACACTCCCGGAAAAGTTTTGAACCACCGTTTCTGAAAAAAAAAAAATGTTCTACCCTGAGATGCTGAGGTTCTATGACGAGTTTTCGCAGATATAGCAATTCTGAGCGACGGAGAAAGTCTCCTTGCGTGTACTCGTGAAAAGTTCTAGTCTGTTACGTTCCCGGAAAAATTTTGAACCACGGTTTTTATATAAAATCTTTTCAACTATGAGATGCTGAACTCCACTTTTTTTTAGTGAAAACCACGGCATTCTCAAATATTTCAATAGTCAACGCCGCCACAGGATATTTTCGCTTTATTATAATTTTTCGTACACCAAAATTAAGAGCTATTTAAGAGCTGTTCAAGTGCGCAGAAAAAAAAATTCGGAGCTCCACCTCTTCTTTGTGAAAACCATGGCTCAAGTTTTAATAAAGTTTCCGCCGCCACCAGATTTTTTCGCTCTATTACAATTTTTCGTACAGCAAAAATTAAGAGCTATTTAAGAGCTGATTGAGTACGCGAAACAAGAATTCAGAGCTCCTTTCTTAGTAAAAACCATGCATGCCGTTCTCGAATTTTTTAAAAGTTATCGACGCCACAACATTTTTTCGCTCTATTATAATGTTTCGTACACCAAAATTAAGAGCTACATATTTGAGAGCTCACTAGGGTATAACTAGACCGCGTTCATTTGCGCTGCTACGCCCAAATTACAACATTAACCCTTCGATTTCACACTTCCGCCACCGATCACATCACGAATTTTAAAAGGGGATGGAAACTCATGAAAATTGTGATTTTTATAAATAAACCAGCTGGCCCGAAGACGTTGTTCTGCCGTATAAATTATTTCTAGTTAATATTTTGGTCGTTAAATAAAAAATAACGTGGCCTAGCGATATAAATAGTATATTACGCACATAGGGAGGAAAAGTAGACTACTTCAAACCGCGGGCAGCATTGCCAGCCGAGCCGAAGGCGAGGTGAGGTAGTCTAATTTTACTCCCGTGGAACGTATACGATTTTTCATCACACCTGCATGGAAAGAGCAACTTTCCGTGCAGGTGTGGTGAAAATATACTTTACGACCTATTCAGAGACTCGGCAGAGTCTCGGGCCAAGTACATTTGACGGCTCTGTCGTCTGCTGGCCCGAGACTTCGGCAGAGTATATTATCTCTGAATAAAGCGATTTCGGCGGTGGGGGTAGACATTTTCTTGTATTACGAAGCCCAGGGGTAATCTTATGAACTGGAAATTGAACTGGAGATTAATGAAGTTATCCCCCCTCGATTGAGCCATAAATCAACCCGATCGATGCCGTAATTGCTGAGAAACAACTTTGCACAGGCAAAATTATGCAATGATCTAAGTGTGCGCGCGTGTATGTATACGACACAGAGAAAGGCCTCGTGGTGGTAGCGTGTTTCTGATTGGTCGCATCTGACGACGTATCCCTCTGTCCCCATTTAACGAAAAGTTTTTCGTTGCGAGTGACGCGATGTTTTCGGTTACGTCTTTCCTCCGTACCGACTTTTCGCCCGCTAGGTACACAAGCCTTCTTCTTTACCGAGCGGACGAAAAGTTTTTGGTTAGGAGCGCAAACTCTCTTGTGCAAATTTGCGACAACAAATGTACTTGGGCGGGGTTTTCCCCATGAAGGGGATTTACTATGATTCTCATATCCACCATATATACATAAAAAATTTCATAAAAATCGGTCGAGCCGTTTTGGAGGAATGCGACCACAAACATCGTGACACGATATTTTTGATGGAAGATATCTCGACATTTCTAGGGGAGAGGCAGGTAAAGCGGAACACCCGGGCGAAGCAGAACACCCCCCCTAAAACTTGAATTTTTTTTTCCGTGAAAACTTCAAAACTCTCATCGCCCGTTACAAAATGTTCATTATGATCGCGAGATAAATTGAGATGACCAATTTTTGGAGGAAAAAAAAATTAAAAAAAAAAAAAAAATAGGAATTCGGCGAAAATTTCTATTTAAAATGTTATTTTTTATCGACAAAGCTTTTCATTATTGTTGAAATCATCGTTCTCATTAGGACGATTTGAAAACTTCAATAAAAAATATTTCTTTTTCAATAATTGTCACCATTTTCCAATTGTTCTGATATGATAATTGTGCCCGGGCGCACGTACGTGCGCGCGCGCGCGTGTGTGTGTGTGTGTGTGTGTGTGTGTGCGTGCGCGCGCGAGACACTCCCCATGAAAAAAACGTGGAATTAGTAATTCTTTTCAATCTCAAAATTCGAAATTTGTTCTATTGAAATTTCATCGAAATTGTCAAATTTTTGAGATTGGAGAAAACAAATATTCAAGTTTTTATTAGGCTGTTTTTCTGAAATTTTTGGTTTTCCTCAAAATGAGTGGAACTTTTAGTTTCCTTAACCTCAAAATTCAAAACATCGTCGATTTAAATTTGATCGACATTGTCCAATTTTTGAGTTTGGAGATAACAAAAATTCCAGTTTTTCTTGAGCTGTTCCGGTTTATCTGAAAATGCGTGGAATTTTTAATTTTTTGAACCTCAATATTCAAAATTTCGTCGATTTAAATTTGATCGAAATTGTCCAATATTTGAGATTGGAGATAACTAAAATTCCAGTTTTTCTTGGGCTGTTGCGGTTTTTAAAAAAAAACCATGAAACTTTTATTTTTTGAATCTCGAAATTTATAAATTCCTCCGATTTAAATTTGATCGAGATTGTCTAATTTTCGAGATTCGGAAAAACAAGAATTTCAGTTTGCATGGACTGTTCTGACATACCTCAAAAATCATGAAATTGTGTATTTTTTGAAAAATCAAAATTCAAATTTTCTCCGATCTAAATCTCATCGGAATTATCGAATTTTTAATTTTCGAGAAAATACAAATAACACTTCTTTTTTTTAGAAAGTTCTGGTATTCCTGATGTGACGAGGCACGGTCCAGCAATAATGAGCGAATAAAAAGGTGATCCGAGTGGGACTCGATCCCGGGACCCGCGGAGTCGGAGTCCGGAGCGCTAACCACTGCGCTAGGGCCACCTCTATTCTTTCCATTATTGCCAGACCGTCACACTGAAAAACCATGAAATTTTTTATTTTTGGAATCTTGAAATTCGAAATTTCTTCGATTTGAATCTCATCAAAATAATTACCAAATCTCAGAGTTTCGAAAAAACACAAATTCCACTTATTTTTTTAGAATGTTCCGCTTATCCTGAAAAACCGTGGAATTTTCAATTTTAGGAATCTCGAAATTTTAAATTTCTTCGATTTGAATCTCATCAAATTTACCAAATTTCAGAGATTCGAGAAAACACGAATACCACCTATTTTTTTAGAATGTTCCGCTTTTTCTGAAAAACCGTGCAATTTTCAATTTTTGGATTCTCGAAATTCCAAATTTCATCGATTTGATTCTTATCAAAATTACCAAATTCCAGAGATCCGAGAAAATAAAAATTGCACTAAATTTTTTAGGGTGTTCGCGCTCTATTTTTTCTTCGTTAAAAAAAAATGTATCATTTTACTGAAAACATCGCTCTCGGCCCATGTTAATTCTCAGTCGAATGATCAAATTTCTTCAATGTTCCACGAAAAAACTAACGAGAACGATAATTTCAACAATAATGAAAAGCTTTGTCGATAAAAAATAGGACTTTGAATAAAAATGTTTGCCGAATTCTCGTGTTTTTTCGGGAAAAAAAAATTTATTCTCAAAATTGATCGTTTCAATTTATCTCGCGATAATAATGAATATTTTGTAACGGACGAACAGAGTTTTAAAAAAAAAAATTCACGTTTTGGGGGGGGGGGGGGTGTTCTGTTTCGCCCGGGTGTTCCGCGTTGCCCGCCTCTCCCCTACATGGTGTAGCCTCCTAAAATTGCGCGAGCTATTAGATATCATATTTCTTTTTATGTGGTGCAAATTTAAAGGAATTCTATCGATAGAAAATTTTGGATACAACGTCCTTAAGGGAGGCAAAGCCTTGGCCCATGAAAACGAGGCATTTGTGAAGATTTTTTTTTTACCAAGTATTAAATAATGTCTTGATTAGGACGCTGGGGAGTAAGAGAAGAAAAACTTAAAAATAACTGAATATTTTCGTAGCTGTCGGTTCCGCTAATTTTCAAAATCCAGCCCCGAGGAAAGCGCGTTCGGAGCAGGAGCACGCCATGGGGCGTTTCCAGGCTCCAGCTTGCAAAGCATTTTGGATTTAGCTTCAAAATTTTTTAGAAGCATGTTCTCAACATTTTTCACTATATATAGAACTTACGGGAATACAGAAAATTTAATGCCGAATGTTCGGAGTCATTTTTACCCCCTACCCTGGCTTCAGAGGCTGTGGGTAGAATCGGTTAATTTCGCTATTCAGCATTATTCCCTCGATCCAATAAATGTTAAGTTGATGGTTGTCAAACAAAAAAGGAAAAAAAGCAGAACCATGAAGAAATTGCCAGGTTTATGGGGCCGAAGCAAATGCAGTTGCACGTACAACGAGCTGGAGCGAGAGCAAGTAAAACTTGATGGTAGTTTCTTAACGGGTATCGGATGCTGGGCCCTGTAACCGGGTGTTAACTCGCTCCCCCCCCCCCCCCCCCCCTCGCTCTTAGCACTAAAAGGACTTACATACACAGTGATGCACGATACAAAACAGTATAGTATATCAGAACGGAAAGTCGATATCGTCTTAGGTCGGTTATGGAGCCTGAGGCTGTTCAGCCCCGTAGACTTCCGCCAATTCGAGCCAGCGTTACGATCCTTCGAATGGGATACGTAAACATGAGAAATATACATACCTAGATACCCTGCAGGAATGAATCCCGAGGAGGCAAGAATATTCAGAGATTCATTAACGGTTACAACGCTGGAAAAACATTCTGATCGAGCCGGATGTTTCTTCATTTCCCTCGGCCATAGGCAGTTTAGTGAAGGAGGCAAAATTTAGGAAAAATTTCATCAGCACCTGTTTTAGGTTTGCACACAGTATCCCGTACGTGTACGTATCGTATGAATGTTGAAGTTTGTACGTGATGATGGAAGCGGGTATCTACTCGCGGTACTTGCTCCCTTGCACCGCTAAATTATACATTTACTTGTAATACTCGCGTGTATATCTTTACTTGAGAGTGCATTCATATAGTTATAGGAAGGGCTAGATATGCGGCACGCTTGCATGTACTCGAAAATGACGTATGTATGGAAATGTGTCGTGAGGTCAGCATCCCAGTGTTCGACTCGTATATATACTCGTTTCAAACATTCTCCACCATTCTACTACATTGTACATCACTGTATATTCATTTTAATACCCTCGTATACATGTAGTTATTACAAAGTTCTAGTACCTCACATTTCACCGGCACTCTACCAGATCCATCCTACATTCTTCTCTCTCGCGCGTACGCACTCTCTTTTCTCCATCCCTTGCTCCCTCTCTCTCTCTCTCTCTCTCTCTCTCTCTCTCTTCTCGCTGTCTCTCTGTATCTCTCTAGATGTACGACGAAGGTGTACCACATCTCGTCATACAGAGAATCCTTATAGTTCTTGGATATGCATGCAAATTTAGTTGCATACTTTTGCTTGACGCTCTGCACCGAGCCTCTTCATCCCCCTCAGGAGTTTCTCGTCCCTGTGAGATATTTTAAAATTTACTCCTAACATTTACATGCACATTTTTATATATAATACGAATTTATACGCGCATGCAGTTTTCATGTGCATATGACTCGATGGAGAATTTCGGTTCGTTGATTTTCGTACAAATTTCATAAGAGAGACCCGAAAATTTGACGCGTGAACTGCACGTGAACAAGCGAGGCTTGATATGCCGCGAATTGAAACGTTCAACATACTGAACGGCTCACGCACGAGTTCCAAAAACAAAAGGGGTTGTGGAAATTTGTTTGAAATGATTATTGGAAAATCGATTTTTTCTCAGTCTCCCGGTGTACGTAAGCCCTTAAGGCTCCAAGAGAACCAAAAGGCACCGACGCCTTGTTTATCATTCACAAAGTGAAATTGTTGGCCTCCCTCGATTTGATAATCGTCAAGGATTGCGCCGAAAAATCTCGAACAATTGCAAGGACGTTGAGGACTCGAAAATACATCAGAGTCTGATTTTTATTCGGTTTTATTGAGGTTTGTTTTGTATTTGAAGAGGGTTGGCAGGGTTTTGGCTCGTAGCAAAGTGTCTGAGGGAAGATCCTAAGGAGGTTGGATTACGACGATACAATGTTGCCATACTAAACCATGTTAAAACATAAAAAATTCAATAAAATTTGGTAAATATATTCTTTAGTAATATATATGACAATAACAATTTTTAAAGATTTTCCCACCACGTAGTACTCGAGTAATTGAACACTAAATTTCACGTGTATAAGCATACAGTTTACATATAAACAGGTATACATATTATGGCAAATCCCCTTCACGGGGAAAAAGCCCGGACAAGTACATTTGTCGATCGCACGTCTGCATCATTTTTTATCTCCGTTCAAGAGAACTCCTAACCAAAAACTTTTTACCGACTTGGTACAGTAGAAAGCTTGTGTATCGAGCGAGTTAGAAAGCAATGCAAACGTGCACTGTGTTGTAACTCCGTTCACGCTTTGCCCACGATGGATCCATGGGAAACATCATAGCCGTGACCAATGAAAAATTTCGTTGCCAGGGATTGGCTAGGATGGGTGCACAGACCCCTTTGAATGTGTCGTCGGGCGCGCATATACAGACACGTCGAATCTTTCGATGTAGCGTAGTTCTGACAAAATCTAACATAGGACTTTGCCCGTGCAAAGTTTTTTCTCAGCAAATACTCTATCAATCGTACTGATTTTAAGCTCTATTCAGAGAGCATCGCGTAATTAGTCTCCATGTTCATTTTCAAGTTGCTGGACGACTTCTGGGCTTTATGGTTAGCTGAAATGTCATCGAAATTTATTTTCCCACCACCGCGAATCGTTTTACTGCGAGAAAGTATAGATTCGGCGAGCGCTCGGGACAGCAGACGACAAAGCTGACAATGTACTTGTCCCGAGACTCTTCCGAGTCTTTGGATCGTGCATAGGAAGTTGGATTTAAGGAAGGTCTAACTCCACCGTGTAAGTAAAAAGAAAGCGGAAGCGCAAAATCTCGAAAAAAAGTTATATGACCAAGTAAAAATAATGTTTTCAATTTACATGACCATTCCAAGCCATGTGAAAATCTTAAACGTAAAAATAATTTAAATAAGTGAATTTAATAGAAAAATTTGTTTCACGTAGTCCCAGTTAAAAAATTGAACCGTGACAAGGTTATACTTCGCGCGTATATTGATATTTTTATTTTTATTCGGGTCTGAATGAAAAACCGTTAAAATCTTTGGTAGTGTCGTTTGGTAGTCTTAGTCGTATCTTTGGTAGTCGTTGGTAGTTTGGTTACTTTTGCGAAAAATGGGGGAATTTTTGCTTCCTCATAGAGAAAGCTATGTGACGGTGAAATTTCGTGTGTGTGTGTGTGTGTGTAGAAAAAAAACATTAAACCTCGTGTTATTATGGTGGCGCATGACAAAAAAAAATAGTAGCCTCAAAAAAACAAAATTTTCCATTCTGTTCAAAAACTTGTTTTACGCGATTTCACGAACGAACACACACACACATACACACACACACAATTCATTGTGACGTTTTATTATGGAAAAAACTGGATTGTATCGAAAAGTGCATGTGGGCGATCGCTATGTGTGCAATCGTGTGTGTGTGTGTGTGTCTGGTATGGCACTGTAAAATTCAAATGGTTATAACTCGAGAACGGTTTGAGCTACAGGGTTCCTGTTTTGCACATATGTTAATCGATACAAGCTCTTCATTCACTGATAATTTTGTTGGAATTACTAGAAAAATACGCATTGTACAGAATTTTGAAATATTCAAAAAAAGGGTGTCGACGCTCTAATTTCCGCAAATTTTAAGATTTATTACTAATTTTTTTTTTTTTATAAATAGTGTATCATGATAGGAAGGTTGATATTGAATTTGAGGAATATCGGTCGAACAGTTTAAATTTTATGATCTTCCCAATTTTACGAAAATCTGAGATTTTTGAAAAATCGTTTAATCGCTCTAATTTCTGAAAATTTTGTAAAATATTGTGTATAAGTCTATACCTCCTCTTAACTTTCTAGAAAAGTTATCAAAATTATATAATTTAAATGCCAATAGAATAAACGCTGCAAATTGCTTCCTCAAGATGCTCAAGATGCACGATGCTCAAAGCTTCCTCTATGAGGAAGCTAAAATTAAAAAGATACCTTCCTCATACAGGAAGATTTAAGCATCGTGCATCTTGAGCATCTTGAGTAAGCAATTTGCAAATTTCAATTTGCAGCGTTTTTTTCTAGACTGCTTCGATTGGTTGCTAATAATGGTATTCCGTCGGAAGAGGCTGAAATTTCCCATAAACTCCATTCGTTATGAGGTTTTGAAGTTCTCATAAATATTCGAGAAAATGTCGAATATTTCGACGTTCACGATAGAAGGGGGAGGCGGGGGGTGCATGTTCACAAAACACACACACGAACACACACAAGCCGAAACAAAAGTGTGAGCCGGTTCTCCACAAGTTGAACACTTCACGTCAGAAAAAACCGCGTCATGCGCTTGCAAAAATTTGAACTATCGGTCAGGATTTTCGCACATTCGATGAAATTGAAGTAACCGTAGGAGCAATTTTCACACATTTTCGAGAGAGTAATTTTTACGAGCGTACCTTTGAGAAAAGACATAGCTAATTCGCGCAAACAATGTGTGTACGTGTGGTTTGTGTTCACCCCCCCCCCCCCCCCCCCCCACCGTGAACGTCGAAATATTCGAAATTTTCTCGAATATTTATGAGAATTTCAAGACCCTATAACTCATGGAGATTATGGGAAATTTCAACCTCCTCCGATGGAATATCACTTATTATGATGCAATGAACAACTTCATGGACGAAAAAAAATTACCATCATTTTTCGCAAAAGTAATGAAACTGCATAATTACCAAATCTTTCTATACATTGAGCCGCGAAGTATTTTCCTTTTGAAAAATTTGCATTTCCGCGGTTCGTCGAATTGTACCATAACCCTTCCTCGGACAGATATCGCGTCGGTTGCGATGAAGCGACATTGTCATGTTGACTAACGCGTTCTTTCAGCCTCAAAATGACATTTTTAAACAGTCTATTCTTTTTTACTGTATGGTAGAAAATTTGCAGTAACATTTATGTTGTTCTTTATACACTAACCTACTTGTGTGTCAAATTTCAAGAATTTGCCATTACTCCTTCGTGCACTTTGTTGGCTGAATATCCCAAAATTGCTCATTTCGTAGTGTGTAAGTCATTGCTCGTATGCAAAGTGTACAATTTTTGACAAACGATATCTCGAAAACCGTATGGTCAAACAATCTCAAATTTCGCATAAGTATTCTTTAATACTTTTTCCAGTTTTTCACAAAAATTCATTTAATTGGCATTACTTCTCGTTTGTGTTAGAACTACCTTAACTCGCAATTATTCGATGACCATGTAGTAAAAAATATGGAAAAAATTTGTGTTCCTGGACTTGATGCCAAAGAATGTTATCACCAAATTTGATGAAATTCTGATTATTTTGATTCTGTGATCCAACATCCTTAAGGTAGAACGCCTTTGTCATGGTTGCGTTGATGCTCCAGAGGCTGCTGAGGCGGAACTCGGATGTTCCAGATGTTTAGCATACGCGGTAGGGCAAAGAGCAAGAGAACCAGAGCCCAGAGAGCTCGGCGCATATGCTTGGTACACCTGGATATAGAGTGCGTTGAGTGACGTGTATTGTATACGAAACTGCGTTGAAGCACGTCACTGCGTTAGAGCTTAGGAGGCTGGAGTGCAGTACAGCCAGGAGGAGGCAGGGGCAAGAGTTCGCTCTGGGTCCCTGCGACAAACATTATGCAGGCAAGCAAAGTCCACTTGAAATGCAAATGTTTGCCACGGGCGCAATTAAGGTCCTCGGGTCTCTCGACTCTCGACTGGGCGGCACACCCGCGGAGAAATCGTCGCGAGCGAAGCAGCATCACTTGGTCCTTGTTCTCTCAAATGGCATTCGGTGCTGTTGAAGGAGGCTCACCGGAGACGCAGACAGTTTCTTGGAGAGCAGTATCTATGTTGCCAATTAGGGAGGAGCGAGAGAGCAGCATTGCACATTTTCCCATGCTGGCTCCTGTCGCTGAATAAATTGGCAAATTCATTAGCTTGAATGAATACGAGTCGGAGAGATAAGGTCCACCAGGCACCGCAGTGGATGAGAGAATAACGGGCAAAGAAGCAGAGGCTGATGGGATCGTGCGATGCTCCCTCGCTTCCGATCTTGTTCCCCCTGCTGTTCCGAGTCTCTCAATCCCTGCATTTCACTCTGTTGCGCCTCTATTTCTACCGGCGTTTCTCTATCGGGCGACTAAGATCCTTGGAATTTGCGAGCGCGATATTCCGCCGACTCGAGGGGATGAAGGAGCAGCTATTCATCTCGCGATGGTTGCTTCTCCTGCTATGAATATCTCGGCATCGTCTCGCTCCAGAGTCCCGTGCTTATCAAAGCGCAATCAAACCGTATTCACGCGATGGTTGTCACTCGGAGTCCGAAGGAGCTCGCTTAGTGAAACAACCAGCAGCGGCGCGAGTACGCAGTGTCTTGGCTGCTGAATACGATCGGCCGCGAGGCGTCGAGACAATCGTTGAAACATTCTGAATAGTCAGGCGATTCATTGTCCGGATTACCGCGATCGAATGCTACGACAGCGGTCTTCTCCGTGCTCTGGGATTTGGCAACGCGAATCCTATAGACCCCAGGAAACCGGAACGCGCGATAGATTGAGAGAGAGAGAGAGAAGAGAAGCCGCGCCACGGATCGAGAAATCAAGTGGAAAGCCAGGATAAAAGAGAAATACTTGCATTTCAATGGTTTGGCGTCACATTATCGGCGAAGAGTGACGTGTTGCCGGGACGAGACATACTCTCAGAAAGAAAGAAACAGATAAAGATGAAAGAGAGCAACGACGAGGTGAATTTCCATTACAAAGACGGGAGGAGCTCCAAGACTCGGCGTGTTACATGAAGAGGCTTCGGATCCCAGCCTCCGGCGAATGCCACTGGAATATGTATGCCATCCCCGAGACACTTGGCAAAGAGGCAGTCTCTCTCTCCCCTTACTTTCGTTTGATTCTGGCCACGTTGCTGCTGTCGTTGTTGTATTTTCCACCAAGCCGCACTATCCATGCAACTCTATAGTTTCTCTCGGTCCTCGTCTGCTCGCTCTCTAGCAAAGCCGGAACCTCGCTTGCGTATTCATCGGGACTTCCGCCACTCGCCCGGCCCGCTGGATCTTTGCCGAGGGAGACGAACCAGCTCGCAACTCCCTGGCGGGTCTCCCGGTCTTTGAGCACTTGGCCAGACCGAGTGGCCCATGGGGCACTCTTCCTTCTTTTTCTTGCCCCTTCTCTCGTGCTTCACAAGTAGATAGAGCAACAGAGCGAGAGAGAGAGAGAGAGAGAGATCTCGAAGACACCAGCACGAACCAAGATCCCAGAGCGAATAATCCCAGGCTCTACACGAGGAGAGAAGCCTTTGCGCGACTTTCTTCTGCTCGAGGGGATTCTCTCGGTCTTATACTACTCTCGTACCTCATTCACCATTCAGACGTTATTCTCTTTCATACTCTTCGCCCAGCATCCAGCATCATCCTCTGCGGCGCTGCGGTGTAGAAGAATGAGCAAGAAATTGAAAGAAAGATCTACGAGAAATTTGTTGGTTCCGCGGGCATCTCCGAGCAGCAGTAGAGCATTTTTTAAATCTCACGTTTCACATTGAAAGCATAAATTTCCAAATGTCAGTTTGCACTGAAAGCATGGGAGCTGCAGGAGCTCGTATAATTGTTTTGCCTCGCGAGGGATTTCCGCAGGAGCAGATAGCTCCACTCGAATTTAACATTTTGACATACCAGACCGAGTCCCTATCAGATCGCGACCTCACCACGACCTGCTCGTTGGGTCGAGGTAGAAATCTTGTGTGCGGATGGAATTTCAGGACGCTCCTGACGCATTATCTCGTCGTAAGGAATTCCTTTGTAAATTTGATAAGCTAAAAAAAAAAAATATACTCCGGATATGTCTCCCGTGAAAGTCGATATCACTGACAGGTGACATAGTACCGTGGGCACGAGGCCGGTAAGCCGCAGTGGGCGAGGTTAAAGCGCGAGAATGAGAGCCGGGCAAATTGGGTAGACACTTCGAAACGTGTGCGAATACGTTGTTCGACGTGACAGTTGAGACAGAGAGAGAAAGAGGAGCAGGACGCGGGCTCTCTTGTATCGGGCGAGCCGGATATATCGCTGGCCATGCATTCATCGAGCAGCCCAATTCGCCTGCTAAAACTTTTTGACGTTTCTATTTCGCTCGGAGCCCCATTCGTCGTGTCAATGTTTTCCAAGTCCGTTATAAACGTGTGAGGACCGTTCACGAACCTTGAAATTGCATGCTGTCGGACAAAACGCACTGGGATCAGAGCTTCCCAACTGGATCAGAGTTTGTTCTGACACTTTTGCGGTTAAGTATGTAACGCGCGTTACCGGCGAGAGGGGAAAACGCCAGGCCGGACGTGTCGCTGGTTCTCAGAATGTTGCAACAATATCCAGGCAGTCCCATCGACGTGAACATCGTCGCAAATCCTAGTTTGAAACTTCACCAAGCTCACGTTACTCTTTCCAATGGATACCTGCTCGATTTCCACAAACTAGCCACTGATGTAAATTTTCTTTCCTTTCTTTGCATCGACATTTATATTGAAAAAATTAATAAAAAGTATAAATTAGAAACAACGCTAAATGATGGAAAATTATGAAAAATAATGAAAAATAAGGAGAATTAATGAAAAATTATGAAATATAATGAAAAAAAAAGATAAAGCAATTAAAAAGAACGCAAAATGATGGGAAATAATGAAAAATAATGAAAAAAATGAAAAGCAATGCAAAATGATGGAAAATAATGAAAAATTGAGATTGGCCGCAGGTCGCGTCGCTTTGCTACGGTCAACCGCATCGAATTTACTGGCGTATAACTGAATTCAATTATTTACTCGTATCTGGTTACATCGAGTTGAAAGCTGCACTGAATATGATGCGGGAACCTCATTGGTGAGGCTTGGCCAGTTGTTTTTCTCGTTAATCAATAAATCTACCATTTTATTGTGCGATGTTCCTTTTGCCGAGGGCATGCAGTCTGTACGTTGTCGCGGACGAGCCGAGGTTTATGTTTACGGAGTTTAGCGAGGATAGCATAGACAATGAAAACGATGTAACTCGTCAAACGAAGCGCCGCGTTGAGTTCAGCGAAAACGAGGAGGAGAAAAATTGTCATAACGATTTTAACGACGTGAGTTCTCTTTTGAGACATCGCGAGGATTCCTCGGACTGTGTGGTGCTCACGGATCAAGAGATTCTCAGGGTAAATCTCGCACATCTGACGTTACTGATTGGCGCCCTAACAAATTGCAAATTCTTTTAAGGCTCTTCGTATTTTTTCTCAGTGCGCGTTCGATCGTCGAGAAGTCGATGAACATAAATTAAACTACGAATTCTTGACAGCCAAGACTTCAGCCTCGTTCACGAAAGAAAAGGAGTTTCTAAACAAACAATTTGATCTCTTGATGAAAGGTGGGTCAGAATGACCCTCGTTGGATAAATAATAGGAAGTTTGCTGGGTGGAGCAGAGAGTCGGGTGATTTGTTAAGTATTCATTCGAGAATCCTCGAGGAGCTACAGTAATATGTGCGTGTTCCCTGTACAAATGTGTTTTGTTACTCAGCAGCCGTGAGCAATGGGAATTTCCTTGATTTTTTCCTCCCTCGTTTCTCCGGCTATACTCACTCTCCTGCTCCTTCCTGCTTTTGCTCGGAGGATAGTTACGAGCTTTACCGAACACACGCTAACTCCGCGGCGAATAAGGAGTAAACGCGAGGAAAGCGCGTCTGCCTTTCTCGCTTTCCCCGAGTCCCGGACAAATACGTATTCGCGGAGCTGTCGGGAAATTGCTTTCCCAGCGCTCTTTAAATATATATATTTTCAAGTATATTTTGCACTCTGCGACGCGTACGCAGCATTCAGAGAGAATTTATTATTCAATTCGACCTTTTAAAGCTTTTCCACCGTGTTTTTTTTTTTTCGTCACTTCTCCATTCTCTAGCTCCGGACATTCCGCCGAGGAAAATCATTAAATAGACAAGATTCCAGCTCAGAATCTAATCGTTTATTCACTCAGTCAACCTGGCTGATGTTTACTCGAGCCTAAACCGAGTAAACCAATTTCCTCTCAATTATTTTCCAACTTTTGTATCGAACGCTTTCGCCTTTTTTTCTCATTGCAGGCTTCCCACGAGCGAAAACGGTGGATACACCGTTACCATCAGAAACGAAGAAAATAAGCTCTCCCGGGACGAGTAGCAGAGGAGGACCGAATAAGAAGTGAGCAATTTATAACAAAGCCCCAGTAACCTTAGTCCTCTCGTCCCAATTCCTAGGACAAGAATCCATTCTGCCAAAAGCATTCGCCTCACAATTACATCGAATTTTTCGACTTTTTCCTCACTGCGCATTTTTGCTCAATTATATCGACGATGTATTGTGAATTGAACAAAAAAACAAACTCAAAGTGAAGCGAGAATATTGGAGAGTGAGTAATTGGGGAATAAACAATTGTTAAGTCAAATTTAACATCTGCGGCAAGGAAGCTGGCAAAGGAGCTTTGCTTTGTTTTTGGCGCGAGAATCGCTCCGCGGTAGAGACTCTCGAACAAGGCAGTTCGAAATAGGCAGTCGAGGCACTCGGTCGGTACGTTCGCCAACCTGGCCAGCTTTGAGAGCGTTTCTCACCCTTTCCGGGCCAAGAGAATGGTCAGCCATCTCGTCGCTGCCGACGCGTTAACCATCGAGCCTGAAATTGCGGCCTAGAACGCTCTTTATGTCTCGCTGCCTGTGTTTACTTACTCACACACACACAGACACACACACACATACACACACACACACACACAAGAGTGTGCATGCCTATGTATGGCAGAAACCACGCAAATGGCATAAACCACATAGCAACCACAGCCCAGACACACAATCGCCTGGGACCACCACCTCCGACAATTACAGTCTTTACCTTGGCGCTTTTAATTACTAGGCGTTATTACATCGCTCTCGAAATTCACCGAATAAGGAGCTTTCGTCTTTTACGACCAATACCAGAGCCCAATACCGCCGCAAGCACTTGCGTCTTTGTCCATCGCATTCGCATTCATATTGATTTTCTTCCATGAAAAAGACAATCAATCATGCATCCACCGAATATGAGTCACCTATCTTTTGCTTCCCCATAGAGGAAGCTATGTGACGGTGAACATTTTTTTTCAGTTTTTAATGTCAATATCCTTAAAATGTCCCAAAACATCCAAAAATCATATCTAGAAAAAATGTCCGGATGTATGTGTGTGTGTGTGTGTGTGTGTGTGTGTTTATGCATGTTCTGGCACTGTAAAAGTCAAACGGTTATAACTCGAGAACGGCTTGAGCTATAGGGCTCCCGTTTGGCACAGATGTTAATCTATGCAAGCTCTTCATTCTCTGAGAAATTTGTTGGAATTGCTAGAAAAATGCGAAATCAACAGAATTTTTAAATTTTCAAAAAAAGGGCGTCGATGCCGTAACTTCCGCAAATTTCAAGATTTATTATGAATGTTTTTTTCTATAAATAAAGTATCATAATAGATACGATCGAATTTAAGATCGAAGATACATTCGAATTTAACGAAAATTCTAGTTTTTCGAAATATCGTTTAACCGCATTAATTTTTACAAATATAGTAAGATATCGTGTCCAAGTCTGTACTTTCTCCTTACTTTCGAGAAAACTTGTCGAAATTATATAATTTAAATACAAATACAAAAAGTGCTGCAAATTGCTTCCTCAAAAGATGCTCAAGATGCACGATGCTCAGAGCTTCCCCTATGAGGAAGCCAAAATTAAACATATAGCTCCTCATAGAGGAAGATTTGAGCATCGTACATCTTGAGCATCTTGAGGAAGCAATTTACAAATTTCAGTTTGCAGCGTTTTTTCCTTTTTTTTCCCATGATCGAGTTTTTGAGTGCGGGAGCAGGCAAAACGTTGCATACGATCACGCAGACTACCGGAGAATATAAGGAAATAATAGACGGCTGACATCATTTTAATTTAATTTGGAAAAGCGGCTGGCGTGTTCAATGAGAAAGAAGACCCGATAGAATGGGGCACGGGTAGCTGGCAATTAAATTTAACTCTCGCGTTGCGTGTGTACGTGTGAGCTGCTGGCTCAGCGTTAATCCCGGCTCGTAAAGCCTCGTCGGAACTCGCGCGTAATTTTCTCGTACAGGCTAAAAAAAAGTCGGAAAAAAGAAAAAAAAACATTGTGGCAGGTCAAACGCGTAACTGACTTTTATTTCCAGCCTCCCGAACTTCGCGAATTGTCCACGCGGAACATTGAGCTTCACAAATTAACCCAACATTTCTACTGTGCCCGCGGGAGATCCGAATTTACGCCAAATCGGCCACAATAATTCAAATGCTCATTTTTCTGCCCCTTCCTGACTCTCTATTAAATCCTCGTTTTATTATCATCGTTACGCGCGTTTCAATTTTTACATTAATCCGCGATCTCATGTTTTTATTCAATGGAAACAAGGCCCGGAATCGTGCAGCGTGCCACTCGCCAAAATTGAGTCCTGCACGCGCGGTGAAAAAAAAAAGCATTCTCTTTTATTTTAATTAAAACGGGCAGTGCCTGGTTCGTCGGGTTTTCAAAACGTCACTCACACTTTCCGAATTCAGGTCAAAGTTATAGCGTAATGTCGATCAACGCGTTTAGACGCGATGTCGTAGTTTTTCGCGGTGTCTGAACGCCCCGGAAAACCGAGGAAACGCGCAAGAGCCCTTGGGTCTCGTTACTTGACGAAAAATGAAGCTATTTGCGGCGATTCCGCTTCAACACCCGCTTGCATCTCTTCCGGCGTCTTGCCGCCGCACTAACCGAGGAAACGGAAAAATTATTGTCTCTTTTTCGTTATTTTCTTTGGAAAAGGATCTCGAATCTTTTTCACGCAGCATCCCATCCACGTAATCCGTCGATGCAATTTTCACGAAACTTTTCTTCCTCGTATCGCCTCCAATGATGCGG
This sequence comes from Hyposoter dolosus, assembly GCA_963921915.1. NCBI lineage: Eukaryota > Metazoa > Arthropoda > Insecta > Hymenoptera > Ichneumonidae > Hyposoter > Hyposoter dolosus. The sequence continues at coordinate 1,921,504 of OY998139.1, forward strand.
TACGAATGCATTTTATTTTAAGACTTCGTTTGGTCGTTGATTACTCCAAGAATTAAGCACTCGTGCCACCGGAAATCCGAATTTCCGGTGCATTTTTCAACGAGTGGCTCACCAAACGTCCCATACATTTTTATTGAGCTTTGGAACGTGCAATCGCGCGCCACGGCGAGTCCCACATCGTAATACTCGCTACTGTATATATAAGTATATTTTTCAGGCTGGATATCCAACTTGGCAATTGCCTTCCTCGTTTCTGAAATCCTTGCAAAAGAACGAGCCGAACGCGCCCGGAATCCTGCCTAGATGACTTTTTGACTGCGCTCATTCCTTTTCACGACACTTTTCACCCTTTCGCTCGTCCTCGCGCGGTTTTCCACTTCAGCATCCGCGTAAAATCGGGAGCGAGTTTATCGAGAATTGATCAAATGCAGGATCGGATCTCGTGAGGAAAAAATTGGCTCAGGGTGATCGAAAAGCATCGATAGAAATTACGAGAAGCAGTGTTTACTTTTTCGAGCGAATTTTGCAGTCGAAATAATAAATTTCGCTGGAAAAAACGAGCGAGAGACTGGCATGTTCAGTCCCTCTTGACATATATAACTCTCGTGCATGCAGTTTCCATGTAGGCTCGCCATTCTTTCACATCGGACTTTATATCGACGAGAAAATACTTTCTCGAGTATTTTCCGTATCGAGATATACAGACGCCAAAATAAGACCGAACTCGTGGAAAGAAAAGGTTTGCTTTCTTTTTTACTCTCTCGTTCGAAAACACACAAGAAAATGTACGATCGAGCTCTCGGTGCTATGGAGAATTTCACATCGACATTTTATTGCACTAAGAAATCATTCCATAGACGAGAAAATGCAGCTGCGATTTTTTTTTTTTTTTTTTTTTTTTTTTTTTTTTTTTTTATATACGATCACCTTCTGCAGTCTCCGGAACTTTAAGGATCCGTTCGAGATCCAAAAAAATCCGTGACTGCCGCAAATTTTTTCTCGTGCAACCGAAAATTGCGGACCGATGGTAAAAAAAATTGAATTTTCCTGTGTAAAAATCGTTCTGTGTAAATATTTTCATTCGAAAAAATTATGCGATATTCGTCAAAGTATTTTTTATGTTTAAAAACACGAGAATTCGTTGAATTTGGAGTCTGCGCTTTCGAAAGAGAAAAAGGTTTCAAATTTATTGGATTTTAAGGGGAAATAAACTCGTAAGAGAATAATGAAAAATAATGAGAAATAATAAAAAATAATGATAAAAAATAACAAGTAATTAGAAACAACGCAAAATATGATGAAATGTGTAAATATCTTAATTCGAACAAATTATGGAATATTCGTCAAAGTATTTTTTTTATAAAAAAATAAAAATAAAACATAAAAAAAAAACATGAGAATTCGTTGAATTTGGAGCCTGTGCTTTCGAGAGAGAAAACAAATTTACAATTAACCGGATTTTAAGGAGAAATAAACTCTCAAGAGAAAAAATGCAGGGAAAAAATATGTTGGACGTAGAAAAGCTCGTACATTTGGCCTCGTATTTCACGTGGCGAGGGCAGCACCAACAGCAACAGGAGTAGTAAAAGGGAACTGCTCAAGTGTTGTAAGTCACCGAACAGTTCAATACACACCATCGATGCAAGCAAATAGTCGAACAAATGGGATAGCTCGCTAATCTAGCGAGCATTGGACGTTGAAGAAAACACGTTGAGGTAGGCAGCACGATCCCAAGATTTACGATCGATTGGTATAAAAGTCAAGATGTGTGGGAAGAGAAAGAAGAGAATAAAAAAGAGGACATTCATGGTGGCTGGAATCGATAAACGGCAGAGTTAAATATCGGCAACTTTGCGGGGCAGAGTATCGAGAGGAAGACAAATATTTGATCGAGAGCTTGACGCGTCTGTCGTAAATATATGCGCGTGAGTTTTTAGACGCTAGTTATTATAACCGCAGGAATCGCACCGGAGGTCGAACAGAATTACAGAAAAGCTGCGATTCTCCGTTGCAGCGCGTCGATCACGCGATCCAGCATCCTTCATTCTCTTGCTTTCGCGCATATGTATCTCTTTCTTCCTCTTTCTCTTTTTCTCTCGACGCGGTATCGCGAGTCGTTGATTTGGCCGCAGGATATCGACGGATGCTGCACGTCGTACACTGAGTTCTCCTCCACATCGCAACGTGAACCGCCAGAGCTCAAACGAAATAAAAATAAAGACGAAAAACGAGGGAGAAAATAGACGAGAAAAATGGCACGAAGGGAAAGAGCGATTTTTCGCTTTTTTCATTGTTACGGTAACAGAATTCTTGGGAAAAAAAAAAAAAAAACTCAAAGGCCCTTAACGAACGAGGCGTAATTTCCAGTTAACGTTATTTTCCTGCGCACGTGAAAGAAATTTCCACTCTACCATCCTCCCGTGCATCGAGCGTCCTCAGTAATTACATTTTTTTACCTTCTTCGTTCAACTCGTTCATTTTACCCGATAAACGAATATTTATACATTTTTTTCGATTCTCGTTATTGTTCCTACGGAACGCTGAAGCCGCGAGGCACGCTGAGAGATTCTAATGATGAAATATCCCTCTGCCCCGCTTCCTGCAGCTTTCGGAATTTGTTTTATCCCCCATTTTCTACTAGCAATCAACTTTTCGACAATTAAACCTGAACTAGTAGTAATAAAATGTTTTGTTTCAAATGCATGGAGCAGCAAGATTCCAAGGCTGCTATGCGCGCTGTATCTCTCGGTAGAATTAAATCGAGGAATGCATATTCTGTACGAGCCTGGCACTCACATCCATCTGGGTTTGTCGAGGGAGGACTTCTCCGTAGATATGCACGCGACTATCCCTTTAGTTTACACTACGCTGATCCTCGCCAGGGTACTAAACAGAATTGTACACATTACTAATGTGGAACATGCACGAGGTGTTCCGCAGACGCTCGCGAGGAGCATATCAAGCTCCAGGGCAATCATTTCGTTACGAAGGAACTTTGAAAAAAGAAACAAGAAATAATAGAGACAGAAAAGTAAGTTGGCCAGTGTGTCCAATTCAGTGGGAAAAATTTCACAAAACCAAACAAAAAAATTTATTCGAATTTGGATTATGGAAAGATTGATGAAAAATTAAAACGTGGAGGAAAAAGCAAGTTTGGCTTGGGCCAACGCCAGAAAACATCGGTACAGACATTCGTCTCGATCTTCGTGTTGTTTTTCTTCGTTCGACGACAGCTCGCCCGATCGAAACGTGACTCTTTTACTCGCGGTGTGAGCAGAAGCCTCGACTAATAGTGTCAGGGTCCAGGAGCAGAGTGGTGAAATGCCATCGGTTTCCCTGAGAATTGCCTCGTGATAAAATATTTGTCCACCTCCCACAACCCTTTTATCGTCGCCCGATGCTCCACCGTTTCAGAGCTCCTCTCGATAAATAGTCCCACAGTCTCCGCTGCCCTCTGGACTTTGCCACCAACAAAATAAGTCACTAAAATCGGTGGATTCTGAGTGGAATTGTAAGTATAGAAAAATCCGTTCGTGGGCTAAAACACACGAAAAGGCTGTCCAGGAAGGAAACCAAATTTCGAGAAAGGTAATCCTGTCGCTTTACACTAGTCATACGCACTGATGATACTTGAGACTTGCATAATTGACATTTTTAACAAATGCTAAAAAAATAATTTTCCATAACTGAAATTTTCCACGTGTAAATAATGTAATGAACGTTTACATTTAATTATGAATATGACAAATATGTAATCCAACGATTCACGTAGTATTTTCAGATTTGATATTAGTCAAAGTTGGTCTTTTTCTATCTCTTTCTACTAGTCAACCAGACGAGTTGAACCTCAATGCCTATCGAACGTCGATCTGTCAAAACAATAAAATTTGTGTAGTATTTCTAATGACGTCTCTTCATCGTGGCGAGATTCATCCAATACCGAAACGGAAGTTCAAATTTAACTTGATGTTACATAAGAAATAAGTCGATAAGCATAATTTTTTCTAAACTCATTGGATAGTTACCACAAGTGTCAAGTATGTAAATCAGATTTTTTTAAGAATCTGACGGATTCGCAGTATCATAAACACTTTTATAGCACCCGGAAGTTGGATTTTTGTATGTCGTCTCAGAATTCCTTTGCAAAAATACCTAATTTGCATTTTTTTTCTCTGTAATTAGGTCGATAACCGATCCTGCAGTTTTACAGAAATAATTATTGAAATATGAGGTGAAGCTAGAAAAAAAGAAAAATTGAAAATCCCTTGGATTGAGGCCTCGCGACAGGATAACCTTTTAACCGTTCCAGGCCATTTTGCGAGTCTCAAGAATATTTTCATCCAACGAAAACCACTCGAAACAGAAAAACCATTGAATACGAACGTACAATCTATGATATTTATTTAGACCGGAGAATGAAAGTGTTTGTGGATGGTGATCGAATAAACAATGTTTATTTATTTATGCGAGAGGCTACTGGGCTTGGTAGGGTTTCTTTGTCGTGCCAGCAGTCCCTCTCAATTGTGTGTTGTAATTTGATCAGCAGTATATGGCGTACAGTTACGAGCTACATTCGTTGAATTGATTGAGGGAATTCTGTTGCCCGGAAAATTCCTCGGCTCCTTGGACGATCTGTACACTGCTCGAGAAAAGTCGCTGTGTTCACTTAGAATAATGGGGTGCAAAGATAAGGAAGAACGTCCTGGAGCACGTAAGAGCGTAAGGGCTAAATATTTGGTGAATTTTCCGAGACACGAATTTTCCTTATGACAAATTTTCCGGGGGAACCCTCTTCCCCCCGCACCAATTTTCCAAGGCGAATCTTCCGGGATGGTGAGATTTCCGAGAGAGCATTTTTCCTGTGTGGCGAATTTTCCGACCACGAGTCTTCCTCAGGGGCGAATTTTCCGATGACAAATTTTCCCCGGCGTATTTTCCGAGGATCCATTTTCCTAGTACCATTTCTTTATATATATATCCAAAAACTGGGGTGTAAGCGATAAGAGTCTTACGGTTCTGATTACATGTATATGAATCGTATCCGTACACCAAGCACGGGACTGAAAAGGTCTAGGGGAAAAGGATGTTATTCGCAAGCACGAGGAAAATGCTAAGACTCTCAAAATCAAATATATGTATATATTGGACGCTGCTTTGGTACAGACGGAAAGAGCTAAAGGGCGACGGCAGAGAGATAGAGACAGAGAGTGACTGGAATCTGTTCTATTTATATGGGCTCTTGGAAGTAGAGAGTGAAACTTGGGTCCGTGGGTACCTAATCCATCGATACATCAGGGTTACTGCGTCGAGCAAACGTGCCCCAGTGGTCATATTTGCCTCGAATCCGTTCTTCCTCTGCTACATACATGTGAATATACTTTCACTGCTTTTAGACTTACCCAGCAGCTAAGATCATGACGCACCTATATTTTTAATTTGCTTTCAAGCCTCCCGAGAGTTAAAGTCTCGAAATCAAAGGCCGCCTCTCGAAAGGAGAGTCTTACCAATTGAGTTCACAAGTCGCCTAATTAAAAAACTCACGCGATAACGTTGGGAAAAATGTTTAATTACAATAAATAATCTACAAACAGTTACTTTTGCAACGGCCATGAGCAAATATTGACAAGTTTCTTTTTTCTACTCGAATAATTGTACTACGCGTCTCGTTTTCGATGATAATCTGTAGTAATGCTTGTCATACGTCAAACTCACAACTTTTTAGCGTATATTTTTTGAAAACTCCGCTTGCTGCGCCCGTTACCCGTATGTCCACGGTGGAGCTGCGCTCGGCTTCAACTTCATTATGTTTCGTTGTGCAACGAACTCAACACGTGCAGCGTGAAACGAAAGATTGTTTTATTCATTAATCTTTACGCTTCATCGCAGAAACATGGCAAAAGTCAGAAAAAGAAAACGCTCTCGCTCAAGATCCAGAGATAATAAAAAAAAGTACCAAAGATCGGACGAAAGAAATCGAAAAGCTCGAAAAGCAGATGGATAACCTCCAAAACATAATGGCGAGTTTCCTGAAACACTGTTCGTATGAATGCAATGCGTCATCGACGCCAGAGCGGTCGACTCGAAATGAAGGTAAGTTATTTATGTTGTGGAAAATCTCCATACGAGATTAGCACATATGTGTTTAGTGAAAAGGTCTCAAGGTCCACACGATCGAGATTACAGAAAATATCTTAAATTCCGATTTTAGGATAAACTTTATCAGTTCAAATGTTTGCCGTTTGGTCTTTGTACAAGTCCTTATGTTTTTATTAAAATAATGAAACCGGTCTTGAGCTTGCCTTACTTGAGCTTGAGCTTGAGCGACCTTAAATATATATATCGATGATATCCTGGTCATGAGCAGAACACAGAAAAGCTGTGCATAAAATATCACAAAGACGTGTGATATCCTTAAAAGTCTGGGTTTTATTATTAACTGGAAAAAAAGCTCACTTATTCCTAGCAAAAGATGTAAATATCTTGGATTCATTATCGACTCAATGAATTTTAGATTGGAATTGACTGACCAAAAGAGAGTTCAGATCAGGGATATGATTGAAAAGTTTTTAAACAAGAACAAGCATAGTATACGGGATTCTGCGAAGCTACTTGGCACGCTCGCAGCAGCCACACCAACGATAGCCTATGGTATGATATACCGTAAGAGATTAGAAAGACAAAAATTTCTTGCATTTGAGCTCAACGACGGAAACTCCGATGAGGCACTAATATTCAAAGACAGCCTAGTAGAAGATCTGTGCTGGTGGAAGAATAATCTGAGCTTAAGTTTCAACCCTATTCGCACATTTAACTTTGCGCTCAAAATCGAGACAGACGCTTCTCTAACAGGGTGGGGGGCACACTGCGAGGGTAACAGTATTCACGGGTTTTGGAGCCCGGCGGAGAGAAAGTACAGCATAAATTACCTTGAACTTCTCGCAGTGTTCCTAGCTTTGAGAAGCTTCTCCAGTATAATCGATCGAATCAGGAAATATTATTGCGAATCGATAACACGTCGGCCATTTCGTATATAAATCGATCGGGGGGTGTACAATTCTCTCATTTGAGCGAGTTGTCAAGAGATTCGAGATTTGGCGATGGGGAGAAAAACAGAAGCTTTGGTTTTTCGCGTCTTATATCTCAACCAAACAAAACATCTTCGTGGATGCCGCATCGCGAATCAAAAATATTGACACGGAATAGGAACTGTCGAGGAATAATTTTGAGATAATATTAATGAAAAATGTGGCCCGTTCTCAATCGATTTATTTGCATCAAAATTAAATAAAAATTATAAAAGATTTTGTGCTAAATTCCCACAACCAGATGTTACAGCTGTGGACACGCTTACAATCTCTTGGACCGACCCTTTGCAATTGTTTTGAGATGCCTACAAAAAATCACGAACGACCAGGCAACCAGAACAATAATTGTACCGTATTGGCCAACACAGACGTGGGTCCCGTTATTCTTGTCGTTGCTTAACGCCCCTCCTCTTACTTTAAAGCCTCATAAGAATCTCTTATTATCTCCATGCAAGAACACACCCTCTAGCGCACAAGCTTTCGCTGCATGGTGGCAGGGAGTGTATCAGGCAGGCCTTCCAGAGGAAAGGCATCGAAGGAAAAGCAGCGGAAGTGATGGTAAACTCAGTAGCTGCCACGACAATAAAGCAATACCAATCATCCCTGAAACGCTGGTGGGAATTCAGAACAAACCAGCAGAGGGATGCGTACACCGCAGAGGCCACGGACATCATCACTTTCTTAACAATAAAAAGATTCGAGAAAGGCGCAAATTACAGTTCTTTATGCGCAGACAGATCTGCAATTGCATTAATTCTCGGAAACGATTTCGGAAAAGATAACATGTTATCGCGGTTTTTGAAAGGGGTTTATAAGCAGAAACCCCTTCGCCCGAAGTACGATATAGTACTTGGGACACGGAACAGGTATATTACAATTTCTAAAAAAAACATCCCAATGGACACAGCTTCTCTGAAAGAAATAGGGGAAAAGGTGGCAACATTACGAATTATGGCAACAGCACAGAGACTTCAGACCCTCGCGTTAAAACGAATAAAAAACATAGAAGTCGAAAGCAAAGACATCAAGATAAAAATCTCAGATCTTACAAAAACATCGAAACCAGGAAGAGTTCAACCAGAATTAGTCCTCCCGTTTTTCGCAGTAGCTGGAGAATTATGGGTAGCTTCTGCAATCCTAAAGTACATATATGAAAAGATCCGAAAAATTGAGACCGAATGATAATGAGATGCTGTTCATTAGTACGATTAAGCCACACACGGACGTGTCAGCGCAGACGTTGAGCCATTGGATAAAAGCCTTATTGTTAAGCAAAGCAGGAATAGATACGCAAAAGTTTTCGGCTTTCAGTACAAAACATGCAGCTGTAAGTATAGCCTTCAGAAAGGGTGTAGATATTGATACGATACGTAGAACAGCTGGTTGGTATGAGCGCTCAGAAGTTTTCGCTAGATTTTATTATTATAAAATTATTATAAAAATCGTTGTTTATACGGTCCTTGTTACTGTAATCAGCAGTCACGAAACACTGACTCTTTATTAACATTCTTCTTTTATAAAGGAAACCTGTACAGACAGCTATGAGGAATGTACAGAAAATAGAAATAAATAGAAACGATAGAGAGTTGTCACCTTTCTTTGCTGAAAGTCTACAGATTATCATCGAGAACGAGACGCGCAGTATAATTGAACGATCAAAGGAGCCCGCCGAAAGCGGGCGAAGTTCGATCGTGATTATAAGAAGCGTCTGGTTCGAAGATGATCCATTCCCACCCATGATAATCCAAATCACCGGAAAAAAAAAATTAAATTAAAATAAAAAAGGGGATAACTCCTCTCCGCAAAGGCACTAAACTAAATGAAGTTGAAGGCGAGCGCAGCGCCGCCGTGGACATACGGTAAAGGGCGCAGCAGGCGGGGTTTTCAAAAAATATACGCTAAAAAGTTGTGACTTTGATGTATGACAAGCATTACTACAGATTATCATCTTCGAACGAGACGCTTCGCATAATCACGATCGTCCGCCTCCGGCGAGCTCGTTTGATCGTTCAAATTTTCCTATTGAAAACAGAACGTGATTTTACGGTGAAACTTTTTTTTTTTTACGGTGACCACGATTTGTTGAACACTAATACACCGATCGGCTCCTAATTTTGAGCACTCGTCCTTAACGTTAAAAACTTTTAAATTAACTAAAAAGTTTTTGAAAAAAAAAAAAATTATTTTGCAAGTTTGGAGGCTTTCTTGCTAATTAATAATATATATTTTTTTTTTTGATGCTTTCTCGCGGTGCGGGAAAAAAATCGCAGAGCTTCTGGATCCGGTGGGGCTTTCATACATCGCGATTTTCAGTGACAGGAAGTTCTCCGCTATACTATCTCGACAGGCGTACAAACCGGAACGAAGCGATGCGCGCTTTGGGATCGGGAGACCGAAAATCATGGCCAGAACACTCGCATAATCGTCACGCATTCACTTTCTCCCTCTCTTTCTCTCGCTCACTGCTCTAACTCGTTTTTCCTTTGCTCTTCTAGCGGAATCCGCGAGCCGGAAGTGGTGAGAGCGAACGAGACTCGCGTTTCTAGTTATACGAATGTATACGCGTCTACACGTTCGGTTGGAATATCGATTTTCCGGAGAGTTGAACATTTGTGGTACAGAGCAGCAGTCGGAAGTCTCGCTGTCCCTTTCCTGTCCTCCCTCCCTCCCTCCCTCCCTCCGTACGTCGCCGCTTTTACGTACGTGTTACGAAAGTGTAGAACCCGCAAAGGAATGCAAATGGCTTTTCGTTCATTCTCCGTCAAATTTCAGCATCGAGACTCCTCAAAAATTAGAAAATCAATTATGACACGAAAAAGGAGAGAAAAAAATGATTCTGCATCGAAATTTCACTTCGACACGTAAAAAATGCAAGTAAAAATCAAATTCTTGAATTTTGGCGACGAAGAGACTAGAAAGAGAGAATCTCTTGAGCTACACGTATTAAGGGGCCATGCTCGATAAATCTCGGATCCGCCCGTTGACCTCCATTTCCAGAGGCAAAAAGTAGTAGCGATATATGTCGGTAGCTTCCCTCTCAACGTCCATCCTTCTCCCTTTTTTTATGCCTGCCCCTTTGCTCGCTCTCGAGACGCGATTTCTGCTTTTTTTCATTACTTTCTGCAACTCGGCTCGCTTCGATCGTTCTTTGTCTTTCGTAGCTTTTTTCGCACTCGTCTCTAATCGAGAACTTCGCCGAGAGCAGTTCAGACTTAAACGCTGCCATATGCTCGTTTTCCACAACAGAAAAAAAAAAACTAAAAACTCCATGAGCCACGCTTTGCATCTCTTCAATGTTCTCTGTAGAAGATGCTGTAACAAGGGATCATGCCGCGGAAGCAGAGAGTTCGGCTGACTCTCTTAATTGAGATACGGCAGAGTTTGTACGCGAGAAGGACAAGTCTGATGAACGTGGACGAAAATTAAGGGGGATCTTGAAAAGCCAGAGAGAGAGACGGAAAAGCATTCATGTACATGTGCATGCATAAAACAGATAGACGTTGTGCCAGCAGAACGATGAGAAGTTGGCTCAGCGCGCTACAACGTTATATGAGACTGGAAGACTAATTGAGTAAGGGGATGAAGTAATAAGACGCGGGGTCTTAAGAAAGAGAGAAGGAGAGGGAGCTAGAGATCGGGCTCGGGACTGGAGCCAGCACATATCTTCAATATTTCCCTCACGAATTTTCACGGCGCGAGTTGCAGGAGCACTCTGAGCGTCTCTCGAGAGAGGAGGGAGAGGGAGAGAGGGAAAGACCGCTGGGATGAACCAGAAGGCAGAGTGTTAGGCGTGGAGGGGGGGGGGGGGGGGGGGCTAATGTACCTGCGAGACTTGTAATTACCTCGTGACTGTTGCTAATCGAGTATATACTCGAATGTACCAACCGCGCGGAGCATCGACGACAACTCGCGAGCTGGGAGAGGGACTCATTCGCGTCAGCTCCGGAGCAGCTTCGATTAACTCGCTGCTTTTTAATTAGCATCTTTCCATCATATTTCATTAATTAAGAACTGGTAATTAGGATTTTTCAAATAATCACAAGATTACAAAAGCAGGCCTGGATCCGGGAAAGCCAGTGAATGGGAGTTGAAGCTTTTAACAAATACAGAATTGGCTTTCGACCTATTAATTCTCTCTTTTATTTCCCCTCCATTTTCGCTTAAACGTATGTGTGCATGTGTGTGCGAAAAATCGCATGCAGAAATCCACCGCCCGGAGAGAACTTTGTCCGAATCACCTTAATGCATCTGCAAGCCAGGAATGGAAAAAAGAGAGACAGGAGTGCTCCTAGCTCGATTGGATATCGAAAGAACACTCGTCCCGGAAATCCCCGACTCTCATCAGTCATCCATTCTTTGAATCGAGCAAAAGTCTTTTTGTACCTCAGTTCTCGATTGTCATAGGGCGAATGAAAAATATACAGGTATATATTTCCCGTGAGCGAGTGATAAACCCAAGCCCATTATTAACGTCGATCGTTAACGATTTTTCCCGGCAATTCATTTGGCCATCAGGAGCATAAAAGCCGAGGTCGCCAATATCGTCTCTGGTATTTTTTCTTCCTTTTTTTCCTGTGAATATAAAAAAACCTTTGAGCGGTAGAATCTCATTGTCCGATAGCACTTGGCAATTTTTGTAGTTTGTGAAATGTATCACAATCCATAATTTTTAGATTATTGGCGATTTCTAACGGCCGTTGACACACTGGGTCAATTTGACCCGCAGAGCCAATTTTTCGCCGGAATCATCCCTACCGTTTAAACACGTTCGGGTGATGCTGAATTTGAAATTTTCAGCCACGGGTCAAATTGACCCAGTGTGTATATGCACCGGTTAACATAAAATTAACTAGAAGGAGAAAGTTCGACAAACAAATATTCTTGAAAAAGTCATCGCCTCCGCGTCATCGTGAATTCGTGAATTATTTTGCATACGACCTTTTGACTCCAGGGAGTTTTCATATACAAAGTGGAACAAGTGTTGGCGGTATACCCGGAGATCAGAGAGGTTGCAGCTCGTATGTGCATGCACATATATGAGTGAATGGAATTGCACCTCCAGCTCGAGATGCATTATGCATCTGACATATGTGCACACAGAGCCTTCCGTCCTCTCCCTTTCTCCATCGCGCAACCCAATGCGCTCCGTGGTGACGGTTGTGGTACACAGCAGATTGTACCAAATTTTCGAGAACACGTGTGCACTTCAGACCCTCCAAATCTTTTTCGTGGAGAGATGGATAACGCGTGAACGACGTAAAGAGCACACTGAAAACAAAATTTTGTTGGAAAGGATCGATATTTTGTTCGATACGTTTGACTAAACGTTTTTTTTTGAATAATCTCAAAATTTGTGTCATTGCAGCAAGAAATGTTCTAGAAAGTCTCTTCGGAAGCCAATTTTTGTCCTTCCAATCGTAAATTTTGCTGACGATTCCGTTGGGAACCAAATATACTGCCAAGATAACGAAAATTTTGAAACTATCCAAAAATATTTAGTTTACCGTGTTCAACAAAATATCGATAATTTTTAACAAAATGTCATTTCCAGTGCAATATTTTTCGTCGAGGAGTACACATGCAGCAGAAAAAATTTATTGCATTTACAGTTTTTTCCATTTCGTCGCGCCTCCTGCGGGGCGAAACAAAGAATTTTCCATTTTTACAATGTCACACGGTTGCGTAAGTTTTATTTCATATTTAAACGTGATTTTGTATATTCCGGTGTGTCGCAGAAACGACGGATTCAAGACGGGGAACGATGTGAGAGAGTCGAGCGGCCAAGAGCCGACGCGGAGCGAGGGTCGTCTCGACGAAATCACGAACACTTGGAGGGACGTCAAGCGGGGTAAGAAATGCTGTTTCTCATTTCTCAATCACGGAATAGATTATTTAACTTTGATTATATCGTTATTTGTAAGGATTATCCACGATTACAATATTCTTCGTATCAAAGCGATGTTGCGGCTTGACAATCCATCTCAATAATGGCGAGCCAGTCTCATCTCAATTAGAACAGCAAGACGTCAAAGAACATCAGTCGGAAACTTTTATCTCTCTTCTGATTTGTGTCCGTTACTTTTTTCGTTGGGTAAAATGAGGAGCTTATCAATCAAGTACCGAATGCCCGGCGAGAAACGATGAGACGAGGTTCGGCGAGGGAAAGATTTCTCGAGGGTCCGAAAGAGACACAAAAGGACTCGCGGTCGTCCAAAGAAATAGCGGCGGACTAACGATGGAACTGCGCAAGAGAATAGAGAAGAAGAAGAAAAAGAGAAAGAACCGAATTTTTTTCGCCGATCGCTGAGTGGGTCTCGGCCGAAGACAAAGCAACTTTGATAGCAGTTCCTAGAGTGTCAAGATATAGCAGAAGGAGAAACGTCGACGAAAAGAGGATGGCCGGAGCCGATAGCCTCCCGCGACCGTGGGAGCGACTCGTCGCTCAGTAATGAAAGTGGCGAGAGCTACTGAGTGGAAAGGCTTGTGGAATGTCGTCCCAATTTTTTCGCCTGGCCTTACCGTCCAAAGATGTGAGGAAAAGTCAGAAAAATAGCGATCTCGCACCACAGACAAAAGTTTGTGTGGCTGCTTCTCGAAGAAAGAGATCCAAGCGTCTGAGGGGCAGGAGAGGGAGGAAAAAAAAACCACCGACATCGCCCCAGAGTCTTCTGGCTCGAGTGCAACAGGCCGCAGATTTTAATGGAAAAATTCCGTCCATCAAACCGAAAACGGCGAAGAAAGGAGTGCTTGAAAAAATGTGAATATCCTCAAGGGCACGAGGTAATAAAAAAAAAAAAAAAAAAGCCATCGACGTCGAGACGTTGAAGATCTTTTCCATCATTCCGCGGTAAATTCTTTGAGAATTGTTACCACGAAGTAATCATAAAAAAAATCGTTCCGCAGAGTCAACTTCTCTCGTCTGACGAGCGTTGAAAAAAATTTGAAATTTTTCAAATTGTTGCTCGCCCGCACATCGCGAATGAGATTTTTCCTCACCCCGTGAAAAAAATTGTTGAGGCTGCGGTTTGGCCCCGACTGGATTTCCCTAACATAATTCGGGCCCTGGTCTGGAAGCCCGAATCGGGCTGCAGAATGGACGGTCACGTTTTGTCGACGAGGGCCTTTAAAGGTTATAAAATCGGGGCCCGACCTGTTGGCCCGATCGGAGCCACATCAAACAAAAAAATTATTTAAAAAAATTATTATTCTGTTTGCAATTGAATTTCCGATCATGCCTGATTATATTTATTCATTTAGAATGCAGTTGAAATTTATTTCTGCGGAAAAAACTTTTCACTTCACCGGGATTCGATCCTGCTACCTCTCCATTCCTGGACCTGTAAGTGAGCACGCTACCTATTACACCACGACATCATTGAGAAATAATGAACATTAAATTCAATATATGCTGCATTCGAGGATTTTTTGCAAATAATTCAGGAACTCTGTTCCGAAGCAGGAAAGTTCAGAGCAATTCACTCATGACAACAATAAAATGGATTGATTATTTTTAATTATAATGGTCAATATTTATCATTAAATATTTATTTATACATATTGATAGGGAAAAATATTTCGTCTATTTTTTTATTCATTTTTTTTCAAAAAATGAAGGTTTTGTTTCTGGCACTCTAACCGAGTCCGACTTGGTTTTCAAATCGACTAATCAGACCAGCACTGATAAAGCCGCCTCGCGAGAGCCATATGTTTCAAAAAATTATGGTTTCCATACTTTTACCCCATTCGGGCCCAATTTGGTTTTATCGTTAGATTTAAATGTGAGCTCCCCAGTGAAGCCCGACTAGGTCCTCGACGGGTCACATCGAGAGAGCCATGTTTAAAAAATCATGGCTTCCACATTTTTACCCCATTGGGGCCCGATTTGGTTTTATTGTGAGATTCCAATGTGGATTGCCCTAGTGAAGCCCGACTAGGTCCTTGATTGGTTGCCTTGAGAGAGCCATGTTTGGGCTGCCTTGGCGCTGCCTTTTTGGGACCCAATCTGGCGCTGTTCGGGCGTTTCATGTTAGGGTATCCATATCAAAGCCCGTCAAGGCCCCAACCCATAACAAGGCTGCCATAACAATTTTTTTCACTTTTTAAAGTTTATTTTATTATTCTCACTCTCTTTCTCGTTCGATACATAAATTTGTTTTACCCTTCATTACATTTTGTGAGAATGGAAGGCGAAAAGAGAAGCAGGTCGAGAATGGAAAGAGAGAGCGAGGGAGGGAGAAAGAGAGAGAGAGAGAGAGAGAGAGAGAGAGAGAGAGATTGAACGAAACGACAGTTTGACCGATAACGAGCTATTAATACCGGGAGATTAAAACGCGATTAATGATCCTTGTGGCTTTATCGGGATCCCTCTCTCGTCCGCGCGACAGGAAATTGCTCTTGAAGCGATTCGGGGATCGGAAATGCATGGAATATAGAGTCGAGCGTTTTTTTTTCTCGATAAACTACCTTAAGGACATTGTATGGCGACGGTCAAATCAAAATTTTTGTTTTCAGTTTTTCTTACACAAAAATAGGTTTGCGAGCCCAAGTTCATTAAAAAAATGTGTTTCAAATTTACTAAAGAACAACATACTTTAAATCGAAGATTGTCCGAGATGATCTGTATTTGTTATATAATAAACAAAAATTCGAAAAAATTTTACGAGCGATTTTTTTGAAAAACCAAATAAAGCTTCTCCGATGTTACACAAAAGTGTTTGCAAAGTTTTAAAAGGCTTCACCATTTAGAAATCGAAATATTTAATGTTGAAAATTGGAATTTTTGACACACGCTCTTGTGAGAAACTACTGGAAATTGTGATTTTTATAAATAAATATCTCGACTTCTACATGGTAAAACCTTTTGAAATTGTGCGAGCTATTGGATATCACTGTTCCCTTTGTGTGGTGCAAATTTGAAGGAACTCTATCGTTAGAAAATGTTGCATACATCGTCCTTAAAGGATCGCTCGACGAATTTATCGCATTTCCTTGTTTTGTGTTCGTATTCGCGTTTACGGGAGCAGCATCTTTCCGTGTGCCTGTCACCCAACCGAGGATCGATCTAAAATTGAATGGTCGAATTAAAAATGTTGTTTCTTACAATTAATTCATGGGATACATGAATGTTGGAGCATGTTAGATGCTCGTGGCGAGCATCTGTCCATAATAAACACCACGACCGCGTCGAGAGTAATTGAACGGGTTGTGCCAGCTGCGCTAATTAAACAGCTCTTGCTTCGGTTAATTAAATAATAAATACTCGTGGGGTCGAGCCCATCAGGAAGTTCTGGAATTTATAACAGATCGGAGGATTATTAATTGGAACATAAAATTCCGCGTCAGTTGTCGAGTTGCAAATTAATTAATTAGCTAATTGAAGGAGTTTTAATATAAAATCGTGATTTTTCCATCGGATAAAAAAGTTGAGAAAAACTTGAGAACGAAGAAGAAGGTCGAGAGGGGAAATTGGAACGGCTCGAAGAATTTTTCATTTCATCCCCGCAATTGGTTGTGTACGTATCGGTCCGCGAACAAACGCAAAGCGCACATATCGTCGGTGTGCATTGTTTTAATCCCCCACCGCGACGATAAACACACAAAACTGGAGACTATGAGGCAAAGGGCTCGGGGGTTGAATCGGCGAGCGCGTGTGTACATTATTACGCGAGAGGCGTTCCCCGAGAGCCTGCGGTCGTGAAAATTTAATTAAAACACGTCCAACGTCGAGCACGAATGGAGGTGAGTTTCGCGGGCAAGAGCAGTTGTGTGCAGGGCGGCTAGAAGCATGAACAAAGCAAGGCGTTAAGTGCGACAGAGATCGCGTCGGCAAGGGAAGGCTCTTTGAAAATATATATGTGGTAATGCGAGTCATCCGGACGGAATGCAGCATCGCGGCTTTTTTCCTCGGCTGATCGTTTCATCTCGTGACAAGCCTTTAACCTTCACGTTCGTGTCACTAATTCGTTCCTTATAAAGATAATAAACAATTAAAAGTGGAGGAGGCATGAAAAAGCGAACAGCATCAGGAAACAGCGGCACGAACTGCAATAAGTGTGCACGCTGCTGTTGCTGCTGCTGCTGCTGCTGCTGCTGCTGCTGCTGCGTCAATAAGGAGTCTGCGAATTATTGCCGCTGCTCCAGTGGAGTGGGTACGGCTTTGGTCAGACTCGAAGTCGTAACCCGGCTGTTGTACTCGATATAAAATATGCATATAGACTTGGGTATATAGCGATATCCGCAGCATCCAAGCGATGCGAGAGTTTTGGCTCGTGCGCTTCTAGAGCGAAAACGCGATGGTACAACGCTCGAATTCCCGAAGGGATCCCGCAAGCGGCCCATAAATATGTATGCCGCGTGGTTTCTCCCCTATTTTCCGGATACAGCTAACCATCGGCTGCACGTTCAAACATCTCGTGCTCCATGCGTACTCTATGCAACCCACCAAAAGATATACGTCTCTTTCTCTGTCCGAAATATGGTAAATAACAAGCATCCACCGATACAGCGACAAGCAGCATGCAGCAGCAGCAGCAGCAGCGAATTGTCGTTGACACGCTTCTCGCTCCTTCTCTCCTGCTGACTGCACATGCAGCTTGGGGCTTAACCTCTGGACGACTATGCTGGACGATAATTATTCCAGAGCCGTTTCGCTCTCTGGTCGATCGAAGCTCGGCCATTACCAACCGACATCTCGGTTTACCGAGCCACATCCCTACGAGAAAGCCTTTCGAATTATTCCGTACTCGGCTCGTTCGCGCATGTTCTGCCCCCGCAGCGCCGCTGGACGCCGATGAGCTTCTCTGCGGCAAACCGGCTGGCCCAATTGCCCGAACGTGCACAGCTCTTCTCACCGCCGCTCTCTTATAACCTTTCCTGCAGTCCGAACATCAACTAATACACCAGAGAGAAATCGCCTTTCGTTCGCGCGTCGGGCTACGAGCCAAACTCATTTTATACCCGATGGATACTTGTTTCGCTTGGTCAATTCCACTTGACGATAAATCGCTCCGCAAATCCCAAATTACCTCCATCAATCGCCAACCAAAATTACATCATTTCCTTGGAGCTTCTCTGAGCTTTCATGGATACACCGGGTCATTCTGACCCGGAATTATTATTCCGGTTAATTAGCCATGTCCTAGCAACATTTCCCACGGAGTGTCAACGCTTCGACGATTTATTTTTCATTTCGGCAATTCACCTTCGTTCAAATGGATACATTTTTCGGAAACTTTGTCGGCGTTTAATTTTTTTTTCGAAAAAATACATTTGTCACGAACAAATTTCCGGTTGTTGATCTCAAAAATATGAAAAATTGAAGAAAATGCAATATTTCTCAGTCAAACGCTCATTCTTGGAAAATCAAAATTTTGAATAAATTTTTTTGGAATATCAATTTTGTTTTTCTCCTAATGTTTATCATGCACGTGTTTCGAGGAACGTTTCGAACAGACTCCTGATTTTTTTCACTCCAAACCAAGCATCGGTCTGCCCGTGAGAGCCGCGTTAAGCTCCTTCCGGGTCACTTTGACCCAGTTGAGAATAAACGTTTATTATTTACTCTCAATACATGTGAGTTGTGAGGGAAATCAAAATGTTACTGTACGTTGCCCTCAACGGTGATTGAGTCTATAAAGATCTAAGATTCAGCTCTATGGATGATCCAAAATTTTCCACTACCTCTAACATTGCCCATGGGAATATCCGAGGCATACAACCTTTATGAGAGCAAAGATATGAGGCGCGTAAAAGATAAGGGATGAAAATTATCGGATGCACAACGTCGTGTTGGCTGTTGAGAGAGAAAGAAGAATGAGGAGCAGGGAGAAAGGCAAAGCAGAGAGGAAGAGAGAAGACGAAAGAAGCAGAGAAAAGTTTACGAGAACCGCCCACCCGTTCAGCCATCGCGGAAGTAGGTCGAGCTTGGTACTTTTTCTCGTCTCGGATATATTCTCCTTCCGAGAGTCTACCACTTTGCTATAAATTTTTTTCCCAAAACTATACCCACTTTTGCAATTCCCTAAAACTGAGTTATTATAAGACTTAAGAACATATAGATGGACCTTGACAGTTGAAATCGTATTATTTTTCGAAAATCATTATTCGAGAGTAATTCGAATTCCTTTTTCTTTTGTTTCCTCATAGAGGAAGCTATGTGACGGTGGATTTTTTTTTTTTTTTACAGTTTTCAATGTCAGTGTGCTTAAAATTTCCCAAAGCATCGCATAATTAAATCTAGAAAAAATGTCCGGATGTGTGTGTATGTGTGTGTATGTTCTGGCATTGAAAAATTCAAACGTTCATTCTCTGAGAATTCATTCTCTGAGAATTTCGTTGGAATTGCGAGAAAAATACGAATTCAACGGCATTTTGAAATTTTCAAATAAGAGTGTCGACGCTCTAACTTCCGCAAATGTTAAGATTTATGACTATTTTTTTTTTTATAAATAAAGCTCTAGATAAAACCGCTCTAATTTTTGCAAATTTTGTAAGACATTGTGTATAAATCTGTACTTCCTTTTTATTTTTATTCGAACTGATTAAAAATCATGGAGTGCTAATCGTGTGAATTTTTGGTTCCTGGTTACAGCGTTGAGCCTGCTGTGCGTCAAGACCTTCTCGTCGAACGCAGCGATGCTTGAGGCACCGCCCGGAAGTCGGGAAGATCTCGTCGAAGCAGCGAGGACTCCTTGCACCCCGACAGGTACGTTTTTTTCATTTCTATTTCCCAAAAGCTGCTCAACGAAGAAACAAACAAAAAACAGGAAATTCTGGGCTCTTGGAAAAAATAATGTAGATTTTGCCTGTTGGGGCGTTTGTTTTTATTTATTCTTATGGCTTATGTCTACGTGGGTGAAACAATCATAATAAACATCCCTTGACAATATCTGGTACTTTCATACATGATCGTGCCATGAGACGAAGAAAAAGCCGGAAGTGCTTCCTGGGTGCATCGATCACGCAGTTTTGGCAGTATCTCGTGTCCTTGGAATTCAGGATCCTCTTCCATGGGACATTTGGTTCGGAACTGTATCGAGTTTCGATTTAAATCAATATAGGAAACGGAGAGAATCATCGATCCCATTGTCACTGATCCCTATGAGGACTTTTTTTTTTTTAGAATTTCCTTTTATTTATTAAACCAAAATGTTTGGAACGTAGATTCGTGGTGACGCGACATAATATCACATGCATGTGATATTACTTGCTATAAACATCACAAGATTCCATCACTTCAAACAATATCACAGTCACAAATATCAAAAAAATAAATATCACAAACAAGAATTGTATTTTATTTAATAATAATGTACAACATTTTTGTGCCGATGGCCCCGACCCACATAAGTATGAAAAAATTATCACAAACCAGAAGAATTTTATATTATTTTATTTATTTGTGTTTTTTGTTTGTAAAATTTTAGCATATGATATTTAGACGTGTGATTTAATTTTTTTTGTGATATTTTTGTGTTGGATACTTTTGCTGGATATGGTGCCGGATCCGGTAGAACCGGATTCGTAAGTTACAAGAAAAGATCTGGCACGATCGTCGTTGAATTGCCTATGGATGATAGCGCAGGAATGGAGGAAAGGCGCCAAGGTGGCGCGTCTATGCGGCGTCACTTGGAACTCACCCCCTTCTCGCGCTCTCTATTACATTTCCCCCAACAATTTTCATCCCCTCGACAGTCTCCTTTCTCTCTCTCTCCGGCATCACGCTCTTGTACAATCTCCATTATCGTTGCCAGCTACACTGCAGTCTCTACACATAAAGATAGAAGCACACGCGCGGATGGATGGACGTATAAAAATATTGCGTGAAAGCCAAAGTGATGGCGAGCAGTGAGCGAGGATCGAGGCAAAATGGATGGTGGGAGCATGAGGGCTGGACCGGACGTTTTATCTCGCGGATGTTTTGACAGGTTGCGATATCCGGTAACGAGTGAAACTTGCCCCCATCTCTCTATTCACCTCTTTACCCCTCGTCGTTTATTCTCACCCGCAACAGCCAACGCAGACGCTGACTAATGGACCGAAAGATTCTTTCGGTGCGGTGTTCTCGTGGAATGTCCCTGGAATGAGAGATCGCCAGCCCCTCTTTGGCATCGAATTAACCTTTTATTATTCAGCCAGCCCTTTTTGGCTTTTATGATTAATTCCTCACAAATTTTTTCACCTCCTTTCGAACATTGTTTCGTCGGCCAATATTTAAAAACGCGTGAAGAAAAGTGTGAACACAATTTTCTTTCTCCCATTCGATTTTTCGTCTTTTTCACTCGATACAATTTGTTTCGGTGCTTTTTCCTTCATAATTCGCATTTGGTCCAATATTTTGAATTTGTTTGAAATATTTTTTGGCCGGTTCGTTCGGTTGGAAATTTTTGGCTGTTTCCTTGACCCCGGGACTCGATCGCTTATGCAGCAGAGTTTGTGCCGAGGCAAGTTTATAATTGACATCATTTATCCAAGTACAAATTTCCCACGAGCTTCAGATTTCCTTTCATAATTCCGAGGCATAAATCCTGCTCCGGTGCTCCGGATCGTCCTTGCTATATATTTACCGAGTACAGCGTCTCGCTACACCTCCCAAGACGATGGAAAAGTGTTAGTCGCTCAATATATCCACGTAGTACACGTTGGAGCTGATAAGCACGTCGTAATCGGGCTTAAAGACAGAAGGTATATGTATATATTTATTATATGTATAAAAGAGCCGAGCGAGACTCTTCCGGAGTAACCCTCTGCGCTGCTCTTCCATTTTCCTCGACCAATCATCCGCTGGGAAAACACTTGGCCGAGAAAGACAAGCTGGTGCTTCGAGGAGAGTGTTGAGCGGAGAACGAGCGAGGCGTAGTCAGAGGGCGAGCGAAAAGGACGGAAAGGACTTTAGCACACGGTTACAAAGTCGAGGACGAAAGGGCTAAAACAGCAGGTTCAGGAAGGAAAATATATTATCGCTAGCTTATCGATTTTATGCTCTAACGATGATGTATTTTCTTCTTTCCTCTTCCGCACTGATTCTCCATCCCTTATTTTCCCATGGCCTATAGCACCCGTGGTGACCCCATGAACTCTCGACATTGGATATGCATGAGGCTCTCAGACGCGATTAAACTCCGATTACGTACAAAGACAGCCTCTGCGCTAGTAAAGTTGATTTAACGCTTAATCAGATTTCAGTCGAACGATCGAAATTTATGCAACGATTAAGCCATTTTTTTATCCTTCCACATATTAATCGAATTCAATTGATAATATTTTATTCGTTTTCGGCAGCACGTGTGTATCGCCGCGAATATCCGATGAAAGTGCATCGACGTTTTTCCCGGAATTACGAGCCCCAGCCAGTTTGGTTAAACAACATTTGCATGGGTTCGCGATTGGCCAAATGTTAAGTTTCCACAGCACGAGCGACGGAGACAGAGACACGAACGAATCTCCTCTGCTCTTTCGTTAGCGCGTGCTTCCCATATTTACCGATCGTTATACCAATCTCCATACATACATCGCCAAGCATTATCATTCTCGGCAGCCGGCTACATTATTCAACAAGTAAACGTACATCAATTCTGCACGATACAATTACCCCTCTGGAAATTTGTAAAACAATGAATGGACTGCGATGAAAACGACTCATGGACCGCACGAAAGTTACACCTTGCCGCGATTCCATTAAATCGGATTTTCGAATTCATTGGGTCAAGTTGATCCAGCGACATGGGCAAGTCCAATCCCTAAAATATCAATCCGACTTGTTTCTACTGCATCGCAAACACCACTAATTATTTCAAAATGTCAAGAAGAAGTGAGAAGTGTGTTGAATACTTGAGCAGCATGCTCTCGATTTCCTGTTCCGGTAGACTTATAAATTTTCAAGAGTTCAATTCACTGTAATTACCAAACTTCGACCCATCGCTTCTGCTGGCAAGCTCTTCCGCTCGCAACTCTTTCAAACATGCCAACTTTTTATCCAGGGAATCGCGAGCAAGAGCTTACCTTGACGTACTATTCTTCCGGGTGAAAAACATTGCGAGAATTTTTATGTGTATGCGTGTCTGATCTGTAACGACCGTTTCCACTGTGTAACTCGAATCGGCACTTGCTCAAGTCCCTCATCGTCCAACGAGATTTGCTCGAATTACTCCGAATTTTTAAGCTATGCACAGTGAGCCTTGCGACCTTCGATCCTGGTTTTTACGTTTTTTCTTCATTAAGGGGAACTTCCCAGGGTAGGGAACAGGAAATTTTTAATTTTCATGATTTTTTTCGCGATCGAACAAATCCGGTGATTATTCCGGGGTTTTCAGACGCTTGTACGTTTCCATACATTTATGAACAATTAATCTTTAATCCATTGAGTTAAAAAACAATTTGATGAAACTGATCTTTACGGAGCATTTAAAAAATTGAGTCAATTCCAAGGGGCGAGATGATGAATCAATTTGAATCACATTGGATCTTGAGTTCATAGTCTTTGACTGAAAGTAGCTAAACGTCATAGATGTATGTTTGTGTGTGAGTGTGTACCACTAGAATCCGTTGGAGAGATCGTTTTCGAAGGAGGATTATTGATTGAGAGGATTTACTCAATGTACTTGAGTTGGAGATCCGAGGAATAGTGAGATTATATACACAAAAGCGAGGTCCCATAGACCATGAGACGAAACGCCAATCAATATGCAGTCAGTATTGGATGAACGATCCATTTGGCCATTGGGACTAGAGCAGAAGAGGCTTATCTATCTCTTGATCTCGCTGTGCCTCTGATTCTCTCTTGCAAAGAGAGAGAGAGAGAGAGAGAGAGAGCTGGAGAAAAGCTGCTCGGTTTATATGCTCCTGGCAGTCTCTCTCCCTCTCTCTCTCTCTCTCTCCCCCTCTCTGTTTTTCTCCGTCTCTTTTGGGCTCTTGAGCGCGTTGCTCCATGAATTATTTAGCGTCGACGAAGTGGCCCTCGTGAGGCACCCGGTGTGGTGTATTTGCCGTCAAACCGAGCCGAACCTCGAGTTGTCTCTCCCTCTCTTTGTACAACCTTCTCCGTTCGAGCCTCATCGCCTCTCACGATTCTATACAGAGCCCGCAGCATCATCCAACGTTTCGCTCGCTAGTTTCGCTTGATTTCACCCTTTAACCTATCGTAACCTGGTTATTGCACGTGTGTGTCTGCATGAGTGCATGTGTGTATGGGCATAGCCACGCAACTGTCCTTCCTCGTAGTTAACTCACGGTCTGACCATTCTCGACCGTTACTACTGCGTCTGAACTTTTTGCATTGGAAAAAGCATTGCACAGCTTTAAGGACGTTGTATGCTAAATTTTCTATCGATAGAATTCTTTTGAATTCGCACCACACAAAGAGAATAGTTATATCTCATAGCTCGCGTAATTTTTCAAGAAGTTTCTCCATGTAGACGTCGAGATATTTATTTATAAAAATCACAATTTTATTCAGTATAGCTTCTCATGAGAGCGTGTGTTAAAAGTTCCACTTTTCGACATTAAATATTTCGATTTCTTAATGGTGAAGCCTCTTAAAACTTTGCATACACTTTTGTGTAACATCGTAGAAGTTTTATTTAGTTTTTCAAAGAAATCGGTCGTAAATTTTTTTCAAAATTTTGTTTATTATATAATAAATACAGATTACCTCGGATAATCTTGGATTCAGAATACGTTGTTCTTTAGTCAATTTGTAACAACTTATTGAAGTGAAGTTAGGCTCGCAAACCATTTTGTTTGTAAAAAAAACTGAAAACAAACATTTCGATTTGACCGTTGCCATACAACGTCCTTAACGAACAATCTCCCATCGAATTCTCTCACTAAACTTCCCCCAGGACATCGCTGTTCCATTTGGGAGATAAAAAATTTAATTAATTCATTTTCCTTTTGAGAATCGTGTAAATGAAAAATAAAACTCGGCGCACAAGATAGTCGGCAGTAAATTATTTGTGTCGTCGCCCCTTGAAGTATGAAGAGGCTCCTGAATTCGAAATTGAATTAATAAAGAATGTGAAGGGTGATTTCAAGTGCGGAGGATGAGGCGAAAGGGAAAGAGACCAACCGGGGGGGAAGCTTCCCAACCCTCGAGTTTTCTCACGGAAAAGCTTTTATGGCTCCTTGTCTTTCCGCCGCGGAAGACTCCGATAAATTTATAATTTTCCAGCGCGAGTCCTCGACGCGGAAGAGAAGGAGGCAAGGAGGGAGAGAGAATGGACGTTCACAATATAATCGAGTGAATAAAGCCGAGGGAATAAACTCTTTCCAAGTTTTGTCTCTGCAGTGAGTAACGATTCCACGCTCCGAAGCAATGCAACAGAGAAAAATACCAGCCTCGAAATAAGAGACGAAATCACAGTCCTCTCTCATTTCCATAATTCAATATTTAATCGTCAGGCAATTAGAATAAATGAAATTAAAATAAATTAGATTTTCAGTTCATTAAAAATGCATTGTCCTATAAAAATAAATGAAAATTTGTTGATTCGATTTTTTTCATTGTACCTGCTGCTGAGAATATCTCCCGGAATGATGATTAGCTCGCTGATTAAATCTCCCGATAATTTAACGCTGGATATAGCAAGTGAGGCGCTCGAGTCATAAACTGTGACTCTGACGGTTCTCTCGCGTGAACCGGGAATTCCCTTTCAACCGTGGCTCGTTCTCAATGCAATATTGATTCGATTTCACAACGCGTATAGCGTTTACCCTTAACTATATATAGATGACGTACACACATATGTCCTCTCGTCGAGTGGCAAAGCTCTCTCGCTCTCCCTCTCTCTCGCTCTCTCTCTCTCTCCCTCTCTCTCTCTCTCGCTGTGTGTCGGCAGAAGCTCGCTCGAGATTTGCATATGGAATTACAAGGCGTACCGCGGCTCCCGCAGCCCTGCAGGGCGCCGCCAATCTCCACTCTCGTCGTTGCCGCGTCACGCCGCCTCAAATCTCCCCCCGACCACGAAACCTTCTTTTTTTTTTCTTTCCATATCCTCCTATATGCTATTTTCTATGGCGTATAAAAATGAGTACCTATCCAAATATTCCGATAGTATTCCTTCCGGCTTATGGGTAATCTCTTCATTTTCTTTTTGCACCCAATTCTCTTTTGTCATCGTGAAGAAAGAAAAAAAATAATAATGATGGAGGAGGAAATACATTTGGTACTGTTGGATATCGGAAGATGTATCAACGGTTGGTAGAACCCCATGAGACCGAACTTGGAGGTGCTACAGCGCCTGGAAACTCGCACCACCTGCTCGCTGCTGTTGTACTGCTTAATGCGCCATTGCCTGCTAATATTTCAACGAAATTTCGTCTACACGTCGTTACAAAATGTGTACGAAAGCTTAGAAGCCCAAACAATTGGCTTTGGTTGAAAAAATTCTTTGGCAAATGTCTTTGCGGAATGCACATGGGTTTGAATGGGGAAAATCTTCATTCGCGCGTCATTATGCCCTGCGACCAAGCGCTGAAGAGATTTACTTCAAATATTGGAGTTTCCATCAGACATTTAAACTGACGACAGAAATTCTGTCTTCGTCGCACGAGCCCGATGACGTTTAAATGAACGGTCGAGCGAGAGAGAGAGAGAGAGAGAGAGAGAGAGAGAGAGAGAGGAGGCGATTAAATATTATTCATCATGGTAATACCCGGATAAATCCTCAGGAACTTTAATCGTTCTACTCAAATGGAATTCCGATTGAGTTGTCGACTCGAATATTCTGGAGCTCATGGTATTAATTATTGCTGCAAATGGTTGTGGATATTTATTGGCCTGTCAAGCTGATGGTTTCATGGAAAGGGAAAAAATGAAAAGCGAACTCGATTGGGAAATTGAGAGAGGAAGAGAGAGAGAGAGAGAATGGAACGTGAGCCAAAAACTCGGTCGTAACGTAAAATTACACCTATTTGTACGAGCGAATGTATTTTCAGTGAGAATTGCTTCGACGGGGGTCCAGTCAAGGCAAATGGACAAAAACGCTGGAATCCCCGGGGCGAACTGTGTACGCGGGCTATTCCGATTGCCCACCACCGCAGAGTGCATAGCAATCGTCAATTCTCTCGCGCTCGTTCGCTTCCCATTTCTCCGTTGCATCGAGCAAAACGTGGCTTAACGAGCAAAACGTTTTGTGCCACCTACGATCGCGAAGGAAGCGGGCAACGATCGGTAGAGCGAGCGAGAAACGGAGAGAGAGAGAGAGAGAGAGTCAAAGTTTGCTAACGTTTGCGCGATTATAGTGCCGCGGGCTTTTGCACTCTCTGTCGAAGAATGGAAATCGATTGCCGCCGCGCCGCGAACAAAATAAAAGCAAATTCCTGATGCAACTTCCCCTCGCGTGTGCTTTTCGTTCCGTCTCCTAATCAATCTTCAATGATTCTTCATTTTTTCTATTTTCACATCGTACACCTGCCAAAATTCGCTTTGCCTATTTATCGTTTTTTCTTTCCCCTCAGTACCGTTTCCCAGAAAATCAAACGATCGATATTTCGTTGATTTCATTCATTTTAAAAAGTGGCTAAATGTTTGGCCTAACAATTAAGTCTTGCCGTTCAGACCTTGCCAAAAGTCTCTTGATCAATTCCACGAAAGAGTCGACACTTTTTTTTATTTCAATCGTTTTCAAATGACGATCGTGATTTTTCGAGCATCCCTTAGGATTCACCTCCTAGGCAAGGGTTATTCGCAGGGTATACGATAATGTTACGTCAGGTGCAAAAAAACGTTCGAAACAGAGAGGGCACGAACGAGAGAGAGAGAGAGAGAGAGAGGGAAAAAATGGGTTGAGTTTGCGCTTTTCCATAGTGGACGAACCATTTTTTCAATCTTTCGCACTCTCGGCACTCTCGACATTGCTGACACTGCTCCTTGATGGAAAACCCAATTTTTCGACACGCTTTTTCCTCTCTGGCTTTGGGAAAAAATTAAGTTTGCCTTGACAAGAGTGTTTTTTTCGGCTTTTCATCTATCGCGTGCGCACGGCTGAAATTTGTTTCGTTGAGATAAAACGTGAGAGAGAATCGATAATAACGACGTGACCGTGGCGTCACTCTTTTTCATCGAGAGTCAAAATTCGCTTCTTTCTCTCAACTCTTTTCTCTCTTTCTCTCATTCTCCCATCGTTTCCTCTTGCCCTCCTCCAACAACTTCTATAAATATTGGAAAACCAAGAGCACTCGTTCGACAAGCTAGACAAAACCTCCGTTTTCCGGTTTTGCACGGAAAAAGAAAAAGCCTGAGAGAGAGAGAGAGCATGATTCTGGTTCGTACGACTTTTTCTCGACGCTAGGCAGAAAAACCTTTCGCTCAAATATATTTCTTTCTTTTTTCAACCCCTTCTTTCTTCCCGCGTCTCTCGAGCTCGCGCGTTCCAATTTCCTATTGGGACTCGTGTCACAAGATTTATCGAGGCAATTCGGCCCAATGTTTCAATTTTTATCGTCCTCGTATGAGCCACTCTATAGCTATTTCTCGAACTGCAATTATTTCAACGATTATTCTTCTCATTTTCGTTCGTTTATATAACGGCCTCGTCGCGAGGAAACAAAACCTTGATTTTTCAAAAGAACAAGCCTGCGAAGCGTTGAACCAGTAAAAAAAAAAACAAAGTACGTTCAAGTAGCCAAGCCTCATCGATGTTAACTGATCAGCCATAGTGAGAAAAACTTGCGATAATCGTGAATTTTTAAGCTCCACAGTAGCGTTTCCTCTTATGAGGTTCCCTCAAGTATATTTTAAACCAATAAAACAAACGATTTTCTGGAACATTCCGTCCACCCCTTGTGAGATTATTTTTGTCGCCTCCTTTCTCACAGCTTGCTTGGCTATTCATATATCTATAGCCAAATATACAGATATGTATGAATATCCTTAAGTGGAAATGTTATTGCGACTATGTTGAAATTACGGTCTTGTATTTTGTGCCGTCTGTGGCGAATGGAAGGTGGCAGATGGGAAGTTGAAATATATACCTCGACGATATTCCCCACAGGCATCGAGCCACATTTTCCTCAACCTTTTAAAGCGCTCTACCCCTCGCCTGCTTCTCTCTCGATCTCTCCATTATTGCTGTATCTCAAGAGACAGGAGGGGTTAGTACGGGAGTAAATATTGCTTGATATCGAGAGCATCACTTGTCTCCTTTCATTTGCCTCACGCTCGCGACTTCTTTGATGTCTTTCCTCATCCTCCTTTGTCCTCTTCCTGCTCCTTGTGGTTCGTAGGGGTAGGATTTAGCTCGAGCTTATATACGTTTTCACATGGACCGAGAGGCAGACGATGACGTTGAGCGAGGTCAATATCGTATCTGACGTTTCCATACACACATTTTATCATAGTAAATTATTCACAGCGCTTGCCGACAACTAATTTAACTTCCAGAATGACAATTCTCCTAAAATATACACACACGCACACACACGTGTTCTCCTTGTTTATTTATATGACACTTGCCAATTTATAAGCGAATAAATTATTGTTTCGTACAAACAGTTTCAGCCAAGATGGCCCCTATTTTGGTCCAAGAGACGAATAAATCCATTGAAAGTGAAAAAGTGCGTGCAGTTTTCTTTAATTAAAAGTTCGAGCTAATTTATAATGAATTATTCATTTTTACTCCAATTTTTTTTTCTACTTTACTCTTGAGAGATCTCCAAAAATTTCATAAATGATTTTCATAAATGCGAATCTCCCAAAAAATACCTCGTTTCATGTTTACACGAATGAAAGTTTTGTTTTTTCTTCGTTCCAGATCTCGATACGATGTTGTACGGTTACACGAACAGCATATATGTTTTGGATCACACCCCGGAGTCCCTGCCGGTGAGTATTTATTTTTAATCGATTAAATATTGCAATAAGAATAAGTAATTTTATGCCGACTGTTAAATTTACAGTTAATGGACGAGCGATCAATATTTCATTCAATTTCAAATAAAATCGACAAAATTCAACATTTTGCTTCCTCATAGAGGAAGTTATGTGACGCTGAAATTTTTTTTTTCTCGTTTTCCATGTCAATATTTTAAAAATGTCCCAAAACATCGAAAAATCATATATAGAAAAAATGTCCGGATGTGTGTGTGTATAAGTGTATGTTATGTGGCACTGTAAAATTTAATCCTTTGTAACTCTTAATCTAAACAAGCTCTTCATTTTCTGGCAATTTTGTTGGAATCGCTAGAAAAATATGAATTTTAGGGCATTTTGAAATTTTCAAAAAAAGGGTGTCGACGCTCTAACTTACTCATTTATTACTCATTTTCTTTTTTTTTTTTTTATAAATAGAGTATCATAACAGAAAGATTGGTACTGAATTTCGGGAATATCGGTTGAACAGTTTAAATTTTATTATTTTTCGACACTTACGAAAATCTGCGTTTTTTGAAAAATCGTCAAATCGCTCTAATTTCTGCAAATTTGGAAAAATATTGTGTATAAGTCTGTACTTCCTCTTTACTTTTTAAAAAAGTTGTCCAAATTATATAATTTTAAATGTAAATACAAAAAACGCTGCAAATGAAATTTGCAATTTGCTTCTATCAAAGCTCCCTCTATGAGAGAGCCAATTAAATTAAAAAAACAGCTTCTCCTCATAGAAGAAGATTCGAGCATCGTGTTTTATTTCGGACCCGAATCGTTACTCATGTTTTTTCTTTTCGTGCATGTGAGCTTTCCAGCGAAAATAACGAAACGGAATGTTTTTTTGAGTCAAAGTGTCAACTTTTCTATTTAACGAATAGTTCCAAATTATGAGAAGAATGGTGGACAAAAAGTTTGGCGAGTATCGGAGGAGCCATGGGGAGTATTTATTGAGCGAGCCAAAGACGTCAGAAAATTTCACAGCTCGCGCGGTATTCAACTTTTTTATTTTGCAAAGAGTTGTTCAAAAAATACTTAGCCATAGCTCGTGACCGAAGTTTTTTCTTGCCATTCTTGTCATATAATTGGGAACTATTCGTGAAATCGAAAAGTTGAGACATGGACTTTTAAAAATAGGTCTGTATCGTTGCTTCGTAACGAGATGGAAATATTTCAGCGTGATATTCGCCTCTAGATGTAGGCGGCGAACCGTGAGTCGTTAAGCGAAAAAAGAACAGCGAGTTAGAGGGCGACAGGGGCTCAATTAATCTAATTAGTGTACTCGACTGCATGGTGACGGTAGAAGAGTCGAACGATAATTGGAGCGAGGATCGAACCTCCAAGACCTAATATATAGTTTCGTGCTGATTCGTTCGGACGTGAATTGCTGTGCAATCCAAGTACATATAAAATGCACATATATATAAATATTTCTGTAAAGGTAATAGCCATTGGGTATAGTTATGAAAGTGGGCTCAGGATCGAGTCACAGCTGCTGGCATTTTATCGACTCCGCGCGCTATAGTAGCCAAGCTCTCGGGCTCTGGCCCTTTGGATACATAGCGATCGAGTTGGCTTAATTGCAACTGTGAATCGATATTCTCGCTTCGTTTTAATTATGGCATGCAGACACATTGGACCAAGTGTGGGGGGTGAAATTTTGAGCGCGATTGAAATTTCGTGGTGAGCAATGAAAAAGATTTTTCGCAAAATGACGTATCGGCTGCTCGTGTTTCAATTGCGCCGCAGCATCTCTGGTCCAGAGAGACCAAGATTTTTCGGATCAAACGCTCTGCTCATTTCTGCAGAGATGCGTGTTTCGGGAGGTATCGGCATGCTCGTGATTGCCGCGCGGTTGTCCTGCAGGCTCGCTTCGACACATTGAAACCCTTCAAAATCAACCGTTTCGAGCTTCCCTGCCATGCTCGCTCCCAGCAGCACCGCGCGATACATCCACACGATACCGAGCCAAATGCAATTTCCTACTGGCAGGAAATTCGCTCGCGGACAAACCACGCGACCCTCCACCTCCCGTCACTCCTCCGCGTGCTGGCTAAACTCTCGCAACGTTTTCACCAACGAATTGTCACGGACTTGGTTCCATTGTGGCACCCTCCAGCGAACCAAGACGATCGATAGCCGATCCCGTAAATTCGAGGGTCAATAAGAAGAGAAACGAATAATATATACTTTTCTTTTGTTGATACGAATTATCGTCGGGATTGTAGAAAAGGCTTTTGACGATTACTATACTGGCTTGAAGGAAGACAAGGCAGACAATGATAGTGCGAAAAAATCTACAAAGGCCTTCTTCATTTATTTCTACTCGCTAACGGGAAATGCCGGAGGAAAGGACAAAGTAGAAAAAAGAATGAAAAGGAGAAAAGAGAAAGGAAAGTCCCACGGGGTTGCCTTTCCGTCCTCCTTCGCTCGTTAAGAGAATAATACTTTTCGCACCGACGAGTGTACTGTGTTTCAGACTTCCGAAATGCTCACGCGCGCGGCGTATACACTCCCGGAGAAAAGATTCTTCTTCTCAGAGTCGGAGCATCATACAGATTAAAGTGGACCCTTGTGAAAACCCTCCTCTCATTACTCTGCTGCAGCAAGATACACGCGAGAAAGAACATTTAGTTTATCTTTTTTCAAAACTTGTCTATTCAAAAGCTTGTTCAAAATGTTGAAGAGAAATTGTAAAAATAATTTCATCCAAATAGTTGTATATAGTTGTTAGTGGTTTGAGGATTGAAAATGGCGGGAATGGATTGGATGCATTTGCGCGTAACTGGAGCACGGGGATTTATTATTTAAGCAGGAATTGATTGAGAGCCGAGTACCGAAGTTGATTAAAATTTTGTTTATTTATATGACACAGGACATGGACATGCTGCAACTTTTTGCATCACCGGCAGGTCGAGCCCTGGTGACAGGTGACAATCGTTCAACAACGACGTCGACGACGAGGGGAGGATCAACGTCGTCGACCTCGTTGTCGCGAGAGTCCTCCCTCAGAGGGAAGAAGTCGAGGAGAGCCTCGAGTACGGTCAGTCTTCCAACACCACCACCGAGACAGCGTAAATCGAGTGCCGAACTGTACAAAGAGGCTGTCGAGATACTCGGTCTCACGTGTTCCTTAACCGACAGCTGTCGTTGCCTTGATTGTCAGGTAAATATAACAAATAAAAATCAAATACATGTGAAAAGAGCGGCGGTGGAGGCATCCGCATCACTTTTTCTTGAGGAACTGTCTGGAAAATCTATTTCCTTATCCCGGCGTAATTTGGGTCCGCCAGACCCAGTATGTACTCTGAAGTTCCGATGATTTAGAATAAAAATAAAGACGGGTCTGTCAGACCCAGTGTGTACTCTCAAGCTCAGTCGATTTCAAAGAAAAACAATGTCGGCTCCGTCGGACCCACTGTGTATTTTATAACGATTTTTGTTGCAGAGCGCTTACTTCGATTGCGACGACGATTACGGCGACGCGCGATCGGAATTGGCCGCTGGTACTCCGATCCTCTTGGACCACGCGCTCACCCATCCGCTCACCTGTTCAATACAGTAGCGAAGAGGAGTTCGCAACGTTGACGCAATAGTCAGAGCCGGCACGAGACTATGCGAAAAACGAAGAAAAAACGTCGAGAAAAAACGGCCGGAGTTCGACCATTGCGAGGAGCTTGGAGCGCGGCAAACTGTTTTTTTTAACACATCCACGTTCGCGCCGATTCATCTTTTCGATCCAGCAACTCGAGCGATTCGATAAAATACGAGAGCAGACGAAAAAATCGTTGCTTCGACAGCAGATCGTTCAAATCCACTCAGTCTCTTGTTACCCTTCTATTTCCTAAACAAAAAACCGATCAGAAAAAAACAAGAAAAACAATTAATTCGAAGGCCTACGAAAAAAGAAATCGATCCAGCCGAATCGAAGATGAAAACATCGGTAAACAAGCATCTGTCCTCTTTTCCATGCATTCGCCTCCCAACCAATTTTTTCCGGAGCCTCAAACTTGAAAATAGAAATGCAAACTCTCATAAGAAAGCTGTTTGTCAAAATAATAAGTGTCAAATTTGTTTTGCAAAAAAAAAAGGAAAATTGATCTTGCTCCCGCAATTTTTGTACATAGCGTGTACCACGTGTAATTTCTAACTACGAAAAATTAAAGTTACGAAGAAATAAAAAGTAAATAAACAACAACTCGTGCCAAAAATCCCGCCAAAATTATCGATCATTGCAATCGAACGTACCGACGATAACCAGCACGCAAAGTGCATTATGTTTTTAACATTTAAAAACGCTCACGCATCTCGAGAGGCAGTGCATGCGTATTGTATAGCCGTTATTTACGGAATTGTCGAATTTTAGAGTGCGCTAATTTACCAATTAACATTAATATAAAGAAGACATAAACAAATAGACGTAAATTAAAAATAATAATGATAATAATAACAATCTACTTAATCGTTATGAATTTATTACAGGATTTTATTAACGCGAACTTATTTATACATACGTAAATAATAGTAACGTGTGCGAGAATTAAAATTTGTTGTTGAGATTATACGATAAAATAAAAGAGAAAGAAAAACCGCAAATAAATGCCAATGTTGACCGCCAAATTTCGATCTGCGAAATCCACCATGTACGCGAGCAAACGTTTTATGAATTTTCTGCTCCGATGGTATGTCGCAAAACCTAATCAAGATCCAACGATTCGCCGTCATTGAGATCAAATCTTAATTACCACGATTATTATTAGTTGTATTACCAGAAGAGAAAAAACAAAACAATAGCGTGTGATAACGATAAAACGCGATAAACGATGTTAGGCCTGAGTTAGGACACACAGAGCAGAGTCTCTCAAAAGTTGCGAAAGTTTGACGACGACGTTGGTAACGATTGCCGAAAAAAAAAAAAAACAAAAACAAAAACAAAAACAAAAACAAGTTGTTTTAAAACCAATTGAAAAAAATCAAAGGATCGCAAGTGCCAAAAAGTTCTTAATCGAAAAAGCAAAAGAAACATTCTCGTTATGGCAGAACGTATGGATGCATGACGTTTCAATAATTGCTGCTAATCACAACCATGGAAAGTCTCATCGAATTGAAAATAATGTCAAATTTATGATCGCGATAATTGGTTATAAAAAAACATAATCATAATCGGACTAAATGTAACTGCATCTAAGAATTTCGTAAGCTTAGATAGACGAGAAACTTTCCGACCGATCTGTGTCGGGGGACGCGCTTAAATAATAAAATTGAACAAAAGAAAAAGAAAAAAAAAAAGATCGAAGGGACTTTGCTAGGACGCAGGAGCAGGTTGAGAATCGCCCAATCAACTTTTGTGTCCTCGGTCTACTTGGATCGGCCCTATACTCATCCACGAAAGTAAACGCGCAGTAATTAGACTCTAATTAAAAAAATATATATATTTTAACGTCAAGTACGTG
The DNA here is from genome assembly GCA_963921915.1 of Hyposoter dolosus. Lineage (NCBI taxonomy): Eukaryota > Metazoa > Arthropoda > Insecta > Hymenoptera > Ichneumonidae > Hyposoter > Hyposoter dolosus. Next base: position 1,956,900 of record OY998139.1, read on the forward strand.
AAGACGACGTATTCGAGGGAGAAAAACGAAAGAGAGAGAGAGAGAGAGAAAGAGAGAGAGAGCGAGGAGGCGAAGAGTGGGAGAAGTAAAGAGAAAACCCTGCCTTGCCGTCAGTCGTAACGAAGGTTGATATTAATTAAACGAAAAAAAAACGTAAAACCAATCGCCACGTAAGAAAACACGAGACGACGTACGCCCTCAACTTATAATTCCAAAATTATATGGTTCAATAAATTTTATTTGTCGTTTTACTCGTCGATCGTTGTGCATATTTATTGACCTTGAACTTTGACCCATCCAGCGCATTTATCACACAATTCCGATAAAAAACTTTGAATTCAATCGAGTTCTGAATGGCGACACTGCACCAGAAACAAACACGTTATTCGAGGACCAAAATTTACGTCAAGACGCGTCTCAAAATTACAATGGAAAATGAATCTTTGAGACGCGGTGCTTTTTTTTGGTACCACCGCAACAGCCAGGCACCTGCGTGGGCGGCAAATCGATTGGCGCTATTCTTTTTTCTTGTTCAATCGGGGTGCGGGGTTGAATTTGGACTGTTTGACAATCACACGTTGCGCCATCTCGCGATTTATAAAAACACTATCAATCCGTCGGTCTGAATGGTCTACAGGAAAATGCAGTGCAAAATCAACGTTACCGACTGATGATTTGATTTCTTTTTAGGCGCGAAGTGAAACTGCACGATACCGCAAATGGTAACTTACCGACAGGTGGTTACCAAACACTCCTTTTTGTCAACTCACAACAAAACCTTTTTTTATCCACAAATCCCTTGCCAAAATATGTTTCCGATAATTTCGTAATCATTTTTGACGTCATCAGACGACAGTGCAACAATAAAAAGTTCAAAATTCAAGAACAAACGTTTTTGATTTATATGAGATGGAATGAATTAAAATTAACAAAACATGAAGCTCTAATTCGTCTCTGTGACAACATTCGATCCTATCAGACTTCGAGAAAGTCTCAGGCCTTCGCCCTTCTAAATTCTGCTTGTTTCGTACCAGTTGACATAAGGGGTCGAAAATTCTGCATCTGGTCCCCATGTGACAATTGTGTTATTGATCAACTATTTATAAATAAAGGATAAAAAATATGAAAACTATCGTCCTACGTCTGTAAGAATTGATAAATAAACATAAAAGTTGTTTCCCGCATTTTTTTATTTCTTGCCAATAAAAAAAAATTCATTAAATCCAAAAAAAAGCTAATTAATCACTTTTTTTTTAAAGAAAAAACGATAACATTGATCAGTGAGTGATAAAAGAAACAAATGGGGAAAAAGAGGAACAAAAATAACGTCTCCAATATCTTTCGTTTACGTCGTGAATTCGGGCATTGGAAATCTCAGTTGTATCAGGAGCGCATGAGAATACATGAGTTCGCATGACAATACAAGGATTCGAAAATATCAGGCGACCTCTTCACATTTCTGTGACTCTGAACAATTCGCCATTTTTCTTCAGAGAGCGTATTTGCGTTTCTACCGCGCGATTCGGTGCTTTCTGGCGAAAAATGTATCAGGAGAACATGGAGACATAGTAGGTCGCACAATTACCAGCTCGTACGTTCTGCGCTCCTGATACAAATCAAAATTTTTCTTGAGCAAGGGTATTAAGCTTTTAGGAATGTAGAAACATGCGCGGCTACCGCGCGACCTCTAACATCGAGGTTTTCTGTCGATGCAGTATCAGGAGAGCAGGAGCAAGAAAGAGGTTCGTTGAGAGACCTCTTTTACTTTTCTGCGCTCCTGATACAAGTTGAGCCGGCCTGCGAGTTTCGCACTTGATTTAAGGCAGTTCTTATCTGTGACAGGGATTTTTTTTTTTTTACGGAGGTTGGCTACATACGACAATATGATAAGACGTTAATAAAATTTGGTGATAACATTCTTCAATTTTTTTTTTAATTTTTCGTCTACATAGTTATCGAATAATTGGAGTTTACAATATGCAAACCATATATATCTGAATCCTATGCTTATGCATGTGTAAACTCTAGTGTTTAATTACTCGAAAACTATGTAAAAGAGAAATCTATAAAAATTTGTATCGTCGTTTTTAATACTAAAGAATATACTCACCAATTTTTATTAAATTCTAATCATTTCGAATTACCCTATGCTTTTAACATGGCAACATTGTTGTGTGTAGCCAACCTCCTTAAGGATGCGAATGAACGGATTTACGTTGTTATCAATAAATAAATAAAAAAGCGTTTTTTTCGTAACAATCATTTATTATGAACAATTTACAATTTATAATAATATGTAATTTTTACACGTAAAAACAACAATTTTTATCGATATTTATGATTAATCAAAATAATTTGCAATTTAATTAAACAAGATTACAGTTTGTTATGATTGTTGCTCGCAACACCTACGATTTATTGTTGTTAATCTTAAGATAACGAATAAACGCAAATAAAATTATTAACATTGTGGTTTATTATAAACAATGAATTTAATAAGTAATAACAAATCATTTTTTAAATTGTTATAAACAAATTAGCTATTAATGAAAATTTCAATTGTTAAAAACAAACTAAACTGTCGAATTTTATAACAAAACAACACGATCAATTGTTATTGATAAATAAAACAGTTATTTATTGTAAACAAATTAAACCGTGTATTGTTATAAACAAATCGAATGTTAATTGTTTTAAACGAAGAAAAATTGTCAATTTTCGTACGCGCCACAGAATGTTAATGTCTATAAACAAATAAATGAGATAATCGTTATCAACAAACAGACAAAGTAAATTGTTATGAACAAATGGACATTGTCAATGGTTATACAGGAATTGACTGTAACAATAGCCGTAAACAAATTCCTAGTTACCATTTTGTTATCAACAAATCGACAGGAGAGGGATAAAATATTTTAAATTTACTTTGCAATCCGAGGAAACTTCGATAACAATTAATTTTAGCATAAGATTCGTATTCGAGGTAAACTCGTTCAGGAACGCGAGAGGGCACTGCTGGTCGGGAAAGTAATGAATCGTTGCAGCGATCGCTTTTTAGTGAAAAAAATTGTTGTAAAAAATAAAAAGCAACAGTCTAGAAGTTTTTCAAGAATCCCCGTACAAAAAATAACAACAATAAGGGAATAAGAATAGTTTCGGAAAATCATGGGATGCTTGCTGGACAAGTTGCCAACGATTTTGTCACGTGACAGTCATTAGGATTGATGACGCCCTCAAAAGTGACGTCCGCATCAGCGAAGCTACTTCACTGGCCCATTTCATGTGGTATTCCATGGAAATGCATGGTGTCTTTCTTCGTAGGTCATTTTTTATGGCAAATATGAGGAATAACCAGTTGAATATTTGGATCGACCAAGTATGTTATATTCATTGGGCGAGAGTCGAGTCGAGGAAGGAGCGGAATTTATTCGAAGGGTGAGGTACACGTCGAGCTCATTTAAAATGTCATGCTCCGGTTGGATAGTGCCGAGGGAACTATCGACGGTTAGATACAGATGGAAAGAGCGGAAAAACGCTTTTTCCGTAATATCCGAGGTTATATAGGTACACATGGCGTTGCGGGCTTGCATATGAGGAGAAGAAAGATGGAAACGGCGGGACAGTTTGATACGCTCATCTCAGCGAAGAGTCTCCCAAGGGTATATCGGCTCTCACGAATGCACATTCGCTTCGCTCTCCCTCTCCCTCCCTCTCTCTCTCTCTCTCTCTCTCTCTCTCGTTTCTCTATCGCTACGAGAAGGACCTCGATGCAAATTCAATTCGAGGGACACATGCTCTTATTCCAGAGGAGAGTGGATGGCGAATAACGCGACCGCTTGGTAGGATGAGGATCGGCACTTACACCGCTGTCGCATTCGTCGATAGAAATAAAAGGTAAATGTGGAGGAAGGTAGAGCTTTTTGATGGGGAAAGCGGAACGCAATCCTAGAGAAAGATGCTGCTACCCGAAAAGCCGCTTGACTGCGGGATAACTTTCCTTATCCTTTTTCCATACGCGCGGCGTTGGTCTCTGGAGCTCCGAAGAGTCAATGGGCTCGAGGGAGCGTCGCTTATATCGAGTTAGAGCTCTTTGAATACCGATGCCGTTTGGCAAACTCGGTGGGGGAAGCGAGTATAGCTGGCAAAGACTTTTCCGACGAAGGAGCGAGAGAAACAAAAACCTGTTATGAAAAAAATAGCCCGGAGAATTCTTGCCATTTTGTCCAGGCCTCCTCCGCCGCGAGCTAAGGGCCAAGTTTTGCGGGGTCGACGAAAGTTGACGGGACGAAAAACATGTCTTGGACCGACCGGGAGCCGATTATCTATCCGTAAGTTCAATCGGCCAGACCTCCAGCATTCTCCCGCCACGAGGATTGCTCGGGAAGTTCCCCGGGTCGGAGCACAGAAGACATCCGAGCCGGAAAGTCCGCTCGACGCATAGAATACTTAAACCACATTTTCACCGTCTCCCTTTGCTGTTTTTTTTTTTTTTTTTTTTTTTTTCTTTTTTTTTCGACTCTTTTGGACTCTTTGGTGACGTCGAAACGTTTCGCATAAAGTATTCCTAGCCGTCGATCGCGCGAAGCGCTACTCAAACTGAGTTACGACACTACGTGGCGTAACCTACACCTCCCCGTTTCTATTTTTTTTTCCTCCTTCTCGACATCGCTTGTATATTTCATTCGGTAGAGAACCCTTGGTGACACAGGCTCCCATGGACCCGTGGGATCGCTCAGTCTCCGAGCAGTTTCTCTGTCTCGCAAGGAAGAAGAAGGTCCGAAAGGCTGCTGGGAAAGATCGCGTGGAAATTCGTTTAAGGATCAAGGAAATAGGCAAATTGGAGCCAATTTCGTTGGCCTCTCCTCTCCCTCTCGACAAACATAACGACATTTTCTTCCGCAGCAATGACAAATTAAATTACCAAGGACTTTTGCGCAGCGAAATGAACACGCGGATCGAATTCTCGGTTCGAGACGATCAATTATAAAAACACATAGCAGCAGGAGCAGCAGATGGAAAAGTATTGGAAACTGTTGTACGCGATCGACAGAACTTTTATGTGTAAGGATAAAAGAATCGTCCGGAGGATATGGTCTTAATGGTCTCTTTTTCTCCAGGGTGAGCTCGAGGTCGATCGCGACGAGGGAGGCCATCAATGATGCAGCCTTGGGAGATATACCGAGGCGAAAAACCCAAACCCTCATCCTGAGAGGGATTTAGCGGCTGGGGAGGTCCGCGTTGGTGCTCCTCGGGGTCCGATTTCCACGGAAAAAGAAGCAAACGTCTCGAATAATCACTTACACTCTTTTTCGGTCTCGGTTCGAAGGATGAGCATCGATTCGGGAGGTCAGCAATGAGACCTCGTTATTTATTCAACGTGGATAATGAACTGCCTCCCCCTGGGAGCGTCGTCAACGCCTTGTGAGCTTCTCCCTGCGTCAACCTCGCGCCCAGAAGCAATCTCTCTAACGTCCAGTTTAACTCCTTAATTGATTTTTTGATGCTCCGGCGACAAGTTCAATGCCTTTGAATGTCGAAATGAGGGACGAGCTTTTGTTTCGCAATGCAGGAGTGATAATGGGCTCGAAAATAGCCAAGTTGACACGACGAGCAAGCAGGCAAAGAGCGAGAAGCGGTTTGCCAAGCTCTTGCCTGCTGCTCGGAAGGAGAACGATTAATCGTCACCATTTTATTAACTCGGTCCGGCAATGCGGGCGAAGGAACGTCGAAGTCGAGCGACAGGACTCTCGACTGAGTAATCGCATTGGCGCGTGCCAGAGTCTCCTTCAACCCCGAAGGAATGCCATTTGTTTCATCCCCTCGACCGCCGAGACGTTCTCGGCATGTTTATATCTCTCGCTGGCGCGGTTAATGCTTAATGTCGCAAACGGCAACTCTATCTCCCTGTTTCTGCTGCTCTTTCTCTTCTTCGTTTGCCATTGCGCCAGGATTATCCGACAAATAGCTGGTGAACCATATTTTTCCTCTTTCCTCGTTGCAAAACGAATCAAGCAATTTGCGAAAACAATCAACCTAATTATTCCACCACGTCACGTTCGGCTAGCAGTTCATTTTTCTATTTTTCCACGCGGCAACGACGCCGAGCGCTCGCCCGCGTCGCAACAGTACGAGAGAGCTTTCGAGCTTATTGCGCGACAAAAGAGTTAATTCATCGTCGGCGTTAACGAACGTCAGCTCTCGTCGCCTGTCAAATTCGCTGCTCGGGAGTAGCCCTCTATGGGCATGTCTTTCCCTCTCTCAAAACCTGTGTGTATAATCTACCCTCTAAAAAATTCCATTAGCTCGCTTCACGCACTCGGTACGAGCAGCAGGCTTTCTGCTACGAGCAGCGGGAAACTGAGCACGCGTAATTGAAAATTGACGCTTTTTCTTTCTCTCTTTAATAATCCGACCATCCCGAGCAATTTGACGCTTTTTTCCAGTGGATTTTCACCCGCCGAACTCGTTGTTTGACAGCCTCGAGCCGGGTGTTCCGCAGCTATTGCTGGAGAATGCAGAAAAACTCAATCGAACCATGTTCCCTAACGCGTTTTCTCGGTCAGTATACGTTGCCGCGATCCAAATCGCTGGAACGGCTGAGAGATATTCAGTTTGATCGCGTACAGGCTGAAGCAGCCAAAGAGAAGTGAATTTTTCTGCAATTTAAGGAGGTTGGATCACGACGATACAATTTTGCCATATATATGCTAAGCCATGTTAAAAACAAACAATTTCCAAAAGATAAGAATTTAATAAAATTTGGTAATTAAACATATTCTTTGAGGACGTTGTATGCGAAATTTTATGTCGATAGAATTCCTTTAAATTTCCACCACACAAAGAAAATAGTGATATCTAATAGCTCGCGCAATTTCAATGGGTTTCACCGTGGTGAAGTCGAGACATTTATTTATAAAAATCACAATTTTCAGTAGTTTCTCACACGAGCGTGTGTCAGATGTTCCCATTTTCAACATTAAATATTTCGGTTTCTAAATGGTGAAGTCTCTTAAATCTTTGCATCCAGAGACTCGGCAGAGTCTCGGGCCAAGTACATTTGACGGCTCTGTCGTCTGCTGGCCCGAGACTCGGCAAATTTCGACGGTGGACGTAGACATTTTCTTGAATTATGAAGCCCAGGAGTAATCTCATGATCTGAAATTTGAACTCGAGACTAATAAAGTTATCCCCCCTCGATTGAGCCCTAAATCATCCCGATTGATGACGTAATTACTGAGAAAAAACTTTGCACGGGCAAACCTATGCAATGATTGAAGTGTGCGTGCGTATATGTATACGACACAGAGAAAGGCCTCGTGGAGCCTAGCGAGTTTCTGATTGGTCGCATCTGACGACGTATCCTTCTGTTTCCATTTGACGAAAAGTTTTTCATTGAAAGTGACACGATTTTTTCGGTTACGTCTTTCCTCTGTACCGACTTTTCGTCCGCTAGGTACACGAGATTTCTTCTTTACCGAGTGGACGAAAAGTTTTTGGTTAGGAGTGCAAACTCTCTGGTGGAAACTTGCGATAACAATTGTAATTGGCCGGACTTTTTCCCCGTGAAAGAGATTTGCCATGATACACTTTTATGTAACATCGAAGAAGCTGTATTTAGTTTTTCAAAAAAATCGGTCGTAAATTTTTTTTGAAATTTTGTTTATTATATAAGAAATACAGATTACCTCCGACAATCTTGGATTTAGAGCATGTTGTTCTTTAGTCAATTTTTAACCACTTTTTTTAGTGAACTTGGGCTCGCAAACCATTTTGTATGTAAGAAAAACTGAAAACAAAAATTTAGATTTGACCGTCACCAGACAACGTCCTTAAAAACATAAAAAAATTCGAAAAAGATAATAATTTAATAAAATTTGGTAAATATATTCGTCAATAGTATATATGACAATACAATTTTTTAAAGATTTTTCCACCACACGTAGTACTCAAGTAATTCAACACTAAAGTTCACGTGTATAAGCATATAGAGTTTACATATCTCGTGCATAAGAAATTCGATTTAACTCTCAATTATTCGATAACTATCCCGTGAAAAAGGCACAAAATTTTGAAAAAATTTGTGCTTCTATACTTGATGCCAAATAATGTTATAACCAAATTTGGTCAAATTCTGATTATTTTGATTTGGTGATCCAACCTCCTTAATAACTCGGGCGAGGTGGAAACCTCACTGTCACACGTTCCCGGGGGTTATTGCGGCGTATCTCTCGCCAGAGTTGTAAATAATATGAAAACCGCGCGGTGTCTCCTTTTTATACGGTCAGGAGAATGGCGTATATATGGACGTAGGCGGAGTGACTGCAACCTACGTACCAAAGCGCTCTTCATATTTCAAAAAGACGAAGGTTCAGGCCTCCATGGGGTCGTGAATATCTTAATACAGTCATAAGCTCTAACGTACGTATGCGTAATACGACAAGACCGATCCCGCCGCCACCCGCCGTCCCTGCTTCTCCGCGCGTCTGCACTGGCATCTATTTCTTTATCCGCTATTCATCGCAATTGATTTTCCGTGCAAGCTCGTCTCCGAAAAGGCTATCTTATAAAAACACTGCCTGCAGTGCTCCCGCCAAGAATGTGCGGAATAAGAAACAAAAATTCTATTCGAGAAATTTTCGAATTCCTGGATTTCCGGGCTTTGGGCCTGGAAATTTCGGCAAAAAAATGGAATAACCCGAAAAAATCATAGGTTATTGGAAAGCTGAGAACCGGGGCTACAATTTACAAAAAAAAATATTTCCCTCTACGACAGTGAGCAGAGCCACAATCTCCGTTGGAATTTGCTTCGGAAAACCGAGCCTTTTCCGCGTCAACTGCAGATCAAAACGTTAACGTATTACTATCACAAAAGGACTTTATTTAGGATTCTTAGTTATTTAGGGTTCTCGTTACAAAAGAAACGCGACTTCAATTTACACGCGTTTAGATGGGAAAAACAAAAAATTGGAAATTAAATATCTCAAATTCGAAACGTCAGAAAATTTTTCTTTGTAGGAGAAAACTGTTAGTTTTGGTGCCAAGAACGTCGATACTTAATTTTGAAAGAACGCCCTAAATAAATTCGTTTAGTTAATTATAATCGGCGCTCATATATAGTCAGTTAATGATCATTATGGAAGCGATGGCTGTTGACGAGCTTTTGCAACAAGCCGCCGGATCAATTTCCCCGCGCCATAGTTATTTAAAGGGTTAAACGCGATTTGATGGATATAATGGTCGCTCGGCATTCGATGCTGCGACGATAAGAGGAATTTACGTCAAAGGGCAACAAAATCGATAAATAATCGATGCGTGCGAAATTTTTAAATCGGGATCTACTCTCGATCGTTGCTGTGAAATCGCGAAACGCGCGACAAAGCCGCCTTTGAGCGATGTTATCTCTTCGGGTATTCGCAGGGCGATTCAATAACGCGAGTCTCTATTAAAGCGCGATGCCCATTAGCGAGCTGAAAATTGCTGCTGGGGTAGGATTGATTCTCGGGATCCCTTTTGGCATTCCTGCGAGTCCGATTCGCTCTGTGCCAAAACGACCAATCGGTTAATCCTCGTTCTAAATCGCCTGAGACGTATACACACAATGCGTACACTATGAGCATATGTGCTCGCATCGAAAAGGGAAGAGGACGAGCGAGAGAGAGAGAGAGGGAAATTCACTTCCAACCAAGTTACGTACCCTGACTCCTGCATGCTCGCTCGCTCGCTTGCTCCCTGTGTCTCTCGACGGGCTCAATTAATCTTACCCAGAATGCAATAACTGTCCAATCTGCTCCCGTGGCTGCGTCATTGGGTGTCGTGCCCACCGAATCCTCCGCTCGCAGGAGCAGAGAGCAGCAGGGTGGAGAAGTCTCGTTATGGACCTTTACCGAGTGCAACATTAGCGTTTGACTCAACGATGCCAATTCAACAAAACTTGTCACTAAAAATTCAAAGATATCGAGGTTGACAGTTTCAAAAATATCAACGAGATCTACGATATTTATTTTTATGTTCGATTAAAAAAACTATCGAGGCTCTTTGTTGGTTTCGACCTGTTTTTATAAAAATAAATGTTGATAATTATTTTTTCGATTGAAAATCCGATTTACCTCGCTCTGAACGTTTAGAGGCTGCTGGAAAATCTCGAGCAAGCCTCGAGAAATGAGGAGCCATGGAATGTGCAAGCAAACAGGCAAGAGCAGGCTCCCGTTGGGGTCGAGAAATCGAGGGTGTGCCAAGCATCGAGAGCACGAGGTGGGGGCGAGTAGAGAAAATATATTGGATCGTTAAGGATGGGGCAGTTTGCTTAACTGGCGAAGAGTTCTGCTCCCGCCGCAAGCAGGTTCAAGCTTTCCGAAATTACTGCAAACCTCCTGCTTTTTCTCTCTCGCTTCGTATCGCCATGACCATAGAGCAGCACCCTCCTGATAATGAATTTTCAAGGGTCGTTTGTTTATCTCGACGATCAAACGACCTGCCACGATCGTATTTATGATCCAGAAGCGTTTTTTCTCCACTTTAATTCCTTTGTCGATTGATTCGTTACTTCGACGATTCGATTGTTCTCGAAGAGTTTCCGCGAGAATTCCAAAAAAATATTATTTTACCATTTTCCGGTAAAAAAAAAAGAGAATTTCACAACTTTTCGATTTTTAAATGAACAAAAAAAAAAACTCGCAAGATTAATTCGCAACGGGAAGAAATAGTGAAAACCTGATTTATTCCAATTTACCGAATATTTTCCTCGCCAATTATAAGAAAAACGTGATCCAATGGCGGAGACTGCTCCCACGAAGAGTATTTCCACGATAAACTTACCGCAAAGAATATTCGGCAAAAAAAATCGAAAAAAAGAGGTGCTCGGCGTTTAAATGGCAATTTGGGAGGATAGAGAGTAAAATATTTTCTTGATCCTTTCGAGTAGGCAAAATATATGTAAAACAGAGAGCTGGCGATGTACGATGCAAATTTGAGGGAGGAGCCGAGTGCGGAGCAATGGAAATGCTCTTTTGGATGGCGGGGTGGTGCGGGGGCAAATTTATGTGCATGCAAATGATGTATTAGGAAAGTGCGCGGAGAAAATGGCAGGATGAGTGAGCGAAAAGGTGGGTCGAACGATGCGACGGATGATTGGGAAGAGGATGAGATTCGTATTTGTCCTTTTTTTCCAAATTATTACAAATTGTAACAGCGTTTATTGTTTATAATAATAATGACAATAATATTAATAGCGAGGACTAATTACAATAATTACATAATAATCAATAATGAAACAATAAGTATTTGGAGAAAGAGAACGAGGAAGAGTGGCAGATAAATAATTAATTACTCTCTTCGTTAGTCTTCGATCCTGCTAATTCGTTTTAATTCATTCAGCAGTCCAAATGTCCTTTCCGTCTCTTGCCCTCTCTCCTCTGCTTCTCTCTTCCTGTTATTTCTGTTTTTATATTTTCATATATAATTTATGTTTATACACGTACAATTTAAGCTATCGTGAACGATACGAGGCTCGAAGATTATCGTGCTATATTTACAAGTTTTCGTATTTATTTATTTTATATTTTTTGGAGACTGAATCCTCTCGAAGATTTTTTTCGAACACGTTTCGTAGACACACTGGGTCATATTGACCGGAAACATTTTTTTCAGAGCGTCGAGAAATTTTGTCGTTCAATTTGAAAAAATTGTCATTTTTTTTTTTGCAGACATGTTGATTTGTTGGAAAAAACAAAATTTTCAAAAAAACGATATTTTTTTTTTTTTATTCTCGGTGATGCCGCTTTTTTATACAAACCCAACCATCGGATGCTCGTGACTAGCGGATGAATTACCCTTCGGGTCAATTTGACCCAGTGTCGCAAGCGGCAAATTCGAAGACGTCAACGAAAGGCCCATCAACGAATGTCTCGGTACATGCTCAATTTACATAAAGCGTCGATTCCATTATCCCTGTTCTCTCGCCTCCAACTTGCCCGAAGGAAATTGTTTTGTTTTTTTTTTCTCACTCGATTCGGTTTCTTCGCCGTGAACGTGAGAAACGAGAAAGTAGGGAGATAAAAATATTAGTAATAATTGCAACAGAATCCCAGCAGAGTCTTACTGAAGGAGGGCTTGATTGGGGGTGGAAAGATTGCTCGGAGTGACGGTGCCGATGGAGGTGGCCCGATGGGTCGAGGTGCCGATCTCAGCGTGCTGGGTCTCGCGATGCCGACGAAGATCAACTTTCCTCTGGAAAGCTCGACCGCAGAGGTCACAGGCGAAAGGTTTAAAGCCCGTGTGTTTTCTCGAGTGCGTAATGAGATTGCTGCTCTGCGAGAAAGCCTTGCCACACACTTGGCACTTGTGGGGTTTTTCGCCTGGAAAAAATGAAGCAAAAATATACTTGTTATTATAGTGTGATTATTGAAAATTTTGGAGTGAATCAGTTTGAAGGAGGGCAGTGGTTTTTGTACTTTGGTCGAAGGCAGCGCACGTGCTTGGAGAAATATCGAGGATCAGGATTTCTCGAGACTGCGGAGGAAAATAATGGACGCGCGGGAAGGGCGAAAGTTGATTCGGAAGAGTTTGGTGCATGCAGCGGGAGCAGAGCAGGCGATAGAATGGTGCAACACTCCATAGAGAGAGAGAGAGAGAGAGAGAGAGAGAATCGCAGCATCGCGAAAGCAGCTCGATATAGAGAGGTGGAAAGGTGCGGATAAAAAAAGGGAGAATGGTGTCGGTGTTGCGGAGGGGTGGTGCTGGTATCGGAGATGCGGGGCACGCCCGGTCAAGATTTCCTCCCAAGCGAGAATCTCAGCGAGCGCAGGCCGCGGAGGTGGAGGAGGCGAGCAGAGGGATCAGCATCAGGGAGGATATAGTCTCGTTGGGAAGCGCGCGAGGGCTGGTCGTATATTCGTTGGGCGGGGGGGGGGGGGGTGTTCGGTGGTGGGGTTTTCCGCAGAATAGGAGAGAAAGAGCGAGCGGTTGAGTGAGAGGCGGGGGTTGCTTTCTCTCATGTCGGAATAAAGCGAGCAGAGCTCTGATTGGTGGCCAGGGGCGGCTCCAGCCCCCAAAGTTGCCATGGCAACCGCGGATATAGCCCGGCGGTCGAGAGTCTCTCGGTCTCGTTCTCTCCCGCGCGCGGGGACTTTCCGCAGAGGGGAGATGGAGCGAAAGCTCGACGAGGACGCGAGCCGCGGGATGTGTGCACTTGTCCACCCTGGCCGCTGCTTGTGCCCACCCAGAGACAAAAATAGAGAGGAAAATAGCAAAAGCCTCGCGCGCGCGTCCAGCAGCAGCATCGCGACGAGCGAAAACTATGAGGGAAAGAGGGATGGAGACAGATTTTCCTAGCCGAACTATTCGTTGGCCTGGCGATGCGGTGCCTGCTGCTGCTAATGGCCACTCTGTATATCCTCCCCCGCGGTACGAGACTTTTCGCTTCGTTTTCCGAGCCGAGCACGCGGATGCTGAGGGAAAGAGAGGGATTTTTCGGTGGAGGATTCGAGCGCGGCGGAGAGTCAGGCGGATCCATAAACAACTCGTTAACCGAACCTTCAATCTCGTTGAGGATCGGCGGCTCTCTATATACCTACTCCAAAATACCAAAACGAGCATCCGACTCTCGTCGGAGCTTATTTCTCCTCGATTTTATCATCGATCGAATCCCTCACCAATTTCCCCTCTTGCTCGCCGCTTTTTGCCGACCGCAAATCGACCAAATCAAAGTTCAAAGTTGAACCAGAGGAGAAGAGTGTAAAAAAGGATGTGCTTGATCGAAGAAAGTCTGATTATTTTTGCAATTTTGCCAGAAAGGACCAAAAGGTTTTTGTCGAAATTAATTGTACGAGAGCAGGTGGTCCACTGGGGAAAGATCGCACCACCAGGAGATACAATTCGAATCAGAAATAATCTCGCGATCGGCAGGAAAGTTATTTACAATCCGTAAAAGGTCTGCAGCTCCGGTATATCGAATTACCATTAGCAGCCAAGAATGTGGATAAAAGGACACGAAGAAAATGCCAGCAGGCGCAAGCGCCGAACGAGATGGAAAAAGAAATAGCTGAGCTCACGCGGAGTTGTTGAGGAAGAAAATCATTTGTACGTGAGACTCGTAGTCTACGAGGGAGTGTATATACGAGTGTGTGTGTGTGTGTCAATGTGTTCAAGCTTACAGGGAGCTCTCAGGAATTTACGGGCTCGTAAAAATCAAGAACCGTCCGAAGCTCGCACCGAGGTTGCCCTATCGTCTTTATCCCCTCGGTCCTCTGCGCTTCCACCTCGCGGCTAATGCTCTCCTGCTTTTCTTCTCCCTCTCGCCTCTCCGCATCTTCTTTCTTTCCCTCTTTACCATCAGTTTTCCCATAACTATTCCATCCACGTACTCTCAGGTTCTCTACATATATAAATATCATGAGAAAAGCTTCCGCAGCTTAGATCGGTGCATGTTGGTATATTATACATGAATGAGGATGTGCAGATAGGACAACAGCACTTTGCTCGTGGAGCAGCAGCAGCAGGAGCAGGTAAGAGGAAGCTAAATAATGCTGCGAGAGATCTGCTCACATAGACAAAGTTGGAGGATGCGGTTGATGGATGGATGCGAATTTCCGAATCGATTTGAGTTCAAAGTGGGAAAAGAAAAAGTTTGCCCGGGAAATTAGTTTGAAAGGACCGCTGGAATTTTGGTGATGAATAATCTGGGCGAGAGAGCGTTGAGAACCTCTGAGACTTAAGACGCCATTACAGCCCCCCTGGGTATATATAGAGTCGGGCCGCCGCCCCTAAAACTATATTAAACTCCGAGAAATCTTGAGGGTCCTTGCTCTACGGCCTCCTCTCGTTTCATCCCCTTTGCCGCGCAGCCTCCGACTCGTCGAACGGTTGGATCTTATCACGGAGTCACCATCTCGAGCCAACCCCCGCTTGGCACTCTCAACAGCGCGGAGCATATCCACACCATCAACTCCTTCGACGATAATAACGAAGGAGAGGAGGGAAAAAAGGAGAAAAGCCTGGACGGCAGTTTGATAGCTTTTCCAAGCGCCTCGGGTCCAGCGCGACTCTGAAATTGTACTCATGCCGTTGTCGCTGTCGTATATTAGAGATGGAATAATAGAGGGAGTGAATTTGTTTTCTTGATATAGAGCGAGAGAGAAAAGCTCGGAAAGTCGCTTGTCGAGCGAAGAAAACGGTTCTTCAGGGACGAGTTTGCGGATGGCGTCAACAGCCGTGATTACACGAAGGATTAATGTCTTGTGGCAAGCGTCGAGTTAGTTAAGAGGACGAGGATCCTCGTAATCAATTTTCAAGTTTCACCAAACTCGGCCCCTCCGCGAGCAGGATTGCTAAAGCTACACGAACCGATCAAGACGCGCGTTGGCTTATTAATAAATCTAGAATTTATGCAAGTCTTGATTACCTGATCCACCATCCGCTCCGCGTATTGTCGAGATGAGCGAGTTCCAGCAGTACACGAGCTGCAACTTTTATTCGAAGCTTTTGCCAGCTGATTCGGATGCCTCGACGGAAGGTTTGATCGCGACGTGGCGAATCGGTAGATCCTCCCCAGTTTGCACTGGTTCGTCGATGAGGTATGAGGAGCGTCGAGGAAAAATCGCTAGAGCGGAATGTTGGATGCTGCGAGGGTAAGGAGAGAGCGACGAGGAGGTAGAAACGAGAAGAAACTAGGCGTTCTGGCCGGGAGGCATTGATTTCTGCTGCCTCTCGTCTCTGCATCGACCACGTTTGAGTCTGTGGGCTTTGCGCCACGTCGCTCTGATCCAAATCCCCGCGAGAGGAGCCGCGAGCGAGGATTTCCTCCACGTTCACAAGGGAATCGAGGAGCAAACGCGATACAAGACGAAGCAGGCGAAACCGCCGTTGAAAATGTCTATCGTATTGCTCGACTGAGCAGCAGGGACGGCAGGCTATGCTCGCACACTCGAGAAAAATGATGGAGAGGACCACGTTTCATATTTCACTCCAAGGACAGCAAGGATTTTCTTCTTCCATGTTGGAAACTCGTAGGATTACCGGAGCCGGATATCAACCAGACGAGAGGCGAGCGAGAGCTTCTTCAACGGATGTGTGTAACGTCAACGTTTTATACCCAAGTCCAGCTCGAAGGATTTTGTTCGATGAACGAAGCGCGGCAGCTCGACTATAAAAGAGGAGCCTGCGAGTAGGATGATTTAAAAATAGACTCCTGTGTGTGTGTGTGTTGACGATGTGAAACTGCAGCCAGTCGATTACAGCGAATGCGATAATTGAAACGATACGCAGGGAGGCAGTTGAGCTGTTGGCGAGTTTGTTGGGCGAGCGAGTCTCCGAGGACCAGCAGGATGATTCTGGCTGCGGATATGAGCAACGAATCTAGTCTATTTCCGGGGTACATCAATGTGGCCGAATGGTCACGCGGATATAAAATGGAGAAGCTCTGGGACTGGACTGGTCGGCGTGTCCATGTCTCCGGAAGTGAAGCTTCGTGTTGGGCGTTGTCATCAGGAAGCATGTCTGGTATTTGGCAGGAATCGACTGTAGTCCCAACCCCTTGGAACGTGGAGAACTCGTGTACAACGGGAAAAAGTGATTCCGGGCAGTGTGCGTTGTACAATCGCCAACATTGGCTGACTCTGATCCTAGGATGAACCTCCCAAGAGTCTATGACGATGTATACGCCGATCGAATAGCCCGACACTCGTCGCCGTGTACACAGTTTACTGGCTCTCGTTACGGACCGGTGAGCTTTGTCCGGTGGGGGGCGAGGCGAGAGAATGGGAATGAAATGTTGCAAACGGGTAACGTGTCAAAATCGACGAGCTGCCGAAACGCACTCCTGGGGTCTAGGGAATTTGCGGTACACTGTACCGCCGAACTGCCAGCCTCGATCAGTCACCCTACAACCCCTTCGATAATGTTTTGCACTGAACTGATACGCACCGACTGTAAGCGTTGTCGTTTGGCCAATTTCCAGTGGCTCAATGTGCAGCGTGCATGCTGTGCAAATCGAGTCCACCACATCCATGAATGTCTAGGTATTTATCTAGTTTTTTTGTTCCCTAGTGTACATGAGGCTGAGCTTTGAGCGGAGCAGCGTCATACACGCGTGAATCGATAGATTTCTAGGACGAAAGGAGGACGTGCTTGGTTCCCGGGGGTGCGCCGGCTCTGGACTCGATGATCGAGTCCGGATTTGGCTCCAGAGGTCCGGAAAGATTTAGTGGAGGATCGAGTTCGAGGAAAGCAACGTTCTGTGCAATAAGAATCAACATTGCAAACGGCAAGTGCCCCAGAGTTCAGAAGGGCTGATTGTCTTCGGGGTTGGCAATGCGATGTAACGGAGAAGAGGAAGCTCG
This sequence comes from Hyposoter dolosus, assembly GCA_963921915.1. Classification (NCBI taxonomy): domain Eukaryota; kingdom Metazoa; phylum Arthropoda; class Insecta; order Hymenoptera; family Ichneumonidae; genus Hyposoter; species Hyposoter dolosus. The sequence goes on from OY998139.1 coordinate 1,974,233, forward strand.
AAAGGAAGAAGAAAGTATAAGCGAAGTAATGGGATACCAGGGAGCTAAGTAGTTTAGCTCCTTAGTGCGTTCATCTCCGTAGGAGGCAGACGACTCCGGGGAAAAGCGGGTGTAGTAGACGAGTCTGTACCAACGGTTGATGCTCATCCCCCAGCGCAGCGATCAAGCTGGAACGGATGGCTATTAAATTATTACGGCGTCGATCACATTTAGGAATCGTGACAAATCCGATCTCGTCTGACCGAGAGACCACCGCGGATAAGTACCAACGTGCTTGCAGCCCCCGCACGAGCTAGACGTCTAATGTTTCACGAACAAATTGACGAGCAAGATTCTAGGGGTGGTGGATTTTCGCGAATTCTCCTATGCGTGAGTATTCTCTGCTATGGACCTGTATATACCGAGAATAATCCAGAGTGAGATATATAAGAGGGGCTTGAAGGATGACGCGCTAGTGGCACGTCGATATCCCGGGAAATTTAATCATGACTCGAGCGAGTACTCCTAGCTCGCATCACCACCAAAACCTCTTCGTCTATGATACGCGAAGCAACGTCTTTTGCTCGCGCGGAGCGTTATACATGGAGCTAAGAAATTTGCATCTTCATCTCGTACTACCCATCACTAGTGACGAATATACCAGAGTTCTGACGTTGGAGTTCGTGACGTTGGAGTCCAACGAATAAATACTTTTTCTCATTATTGTTTGTTCAATTTCAAAAATCATACAAATTTTCGGACAGATGTTGTGTGTGAATCCTGAAAAAAAGTAATTTGATTGTTCCGACTAAATCTCTCCTTTATTAACGCCAAGTATTGAGAAGAAAGCGTGGCGCGAGCCCTCCGCAATCTCAGTAAAAAAACGCTGCAAATTGAAATTTGCAAATTGCTTCCTCAAGATGCTCAAGATGCACGATGCTCAAATCTTCCATTATCATCAAGATATCTTTTCTATTTTGGCTTTAAATCTTACTTTATGAGGAAGCTATATTTTTAATTCTGCCTTTCTCATAGAGGAAGCTTTGCGCATCGTGCATCTTGAGCATCTTGAGGAAGCAATTTGCAAATTTCCATTTGCAGGGTTTTTGTATTCGCTTTTAAATTATCTAATTTTGACAACTTTTCTAGAAAGTAAAGAGGAAGTACAGATTTATTCACAATATTTTACAAAATTTGTAGAAATTTGAGCGATTGGACAATTTTTCAAAAATCTCAGATTTTCATAAAATTCGAAAGATCATAAAATTTAAACCGTCCGACCGATATTCCCCAAATTTAATAACAACCTTCCTATTATGATACTCTATTTATAAAAAAAAAAATGAGTAATAAATCTTAAAATTTGCGGAAGTTACGGCATCGACACCTTTTTTTTGAAAAGCTGAAAAATTCTGTTGATTTCGCATTTTTCTAGCAATTCCAACAAATTTCTCAGAGAATGAAGAGCTTGTACAGATTAATATCTGCGCAGAACGGGAGCCCCGTAGCTCAAACTGTTCTCGAGTTATGAACGTTTGAATTTTACAGTGCCAGAACACACACACACACACCCATTCGGACATTTTTTCTTGATATGATTTTTCGATGTTTTGGGACATTTTAAGCACATTGACATTGAAAACTGCGGAAAAAAAAATTTCACCGTCACATAGCTTCCTCTATGAGGAAGCAAAATCACATTTTTCGTCATAATATCCACTTTCAAAGATGACAAGCTACTAAAAAATGATAATAAATCGAAAATTGCCAATTATCAATTCAAAGATAATTCGACAACAAAGATAATGAGCGGTAGCTGGAGTGCCAGTTTGTAAAAAAAAAAATTATGGCGATTTTCGTAAAATCAAAGTTTGAAGATTATGAAAAAAAAGTTCAACTTTCCATCCCTTCAGCTCCAACTAGGTGTGCTGTGGGGCGAAGCCCGCAGGCATGGCTAGTATTGCATAAGAATCTTGAGCTCTGTTCTCAAAAAAACAGAATTTCGTTGGATTCCAACGATGGAAACTTCAATATCGTATATAGAAAATACATGAAAGTTTGTTTTTTTTTTTATGGCTGGATCTTATGGTGGAGGTTGATGTGGAAGGATGAAAAGTTGAAATGGATTTAGTCGTCGACGATTGCCAAGATGTGGTTTCATCAGGTTAATGGATAAATGAGAATCGAATCGATTATTCGCTGCAAGTTGGGGACACACGGTTAACGAGGTGTAATGAGCCGTGCTGCGAAATCCTACGAGGGTATGTGTGCGCCAGGCGAGTCATAGGGTTGTTCCCCGGATCGGAAGTTTAAAGAGCTTAGAGGGATGTTGCGGCGGGCGAACGTGTGCGGGGGTCGGCGTCTAGTCAGCCGAAAACCTCTAATAGCCCCGAGAGCTAGCACAGAGACTCACGCGAGGGATATGACGACGGAGGAAGCAGAGAGCTACACTATTAGGAGAGAACTCCTGTGGTGGCGCTTTTGGTTGTACTTCCGGTGCGGCTATGATGCTTTTAACCACTATGGGAGATCAGGACTCTGGCGAATAATTCAAGGATCACAGAGCCGGATGATGGGCGTAAAATCGGTTTGGCTAAGCGGACGAAAAAAATGGTGGATTGAATTTTCTTGGAGCAGAGACACGGAGGGGGATAGAATGTTTGTTTGGAGGATGAAAGAGACTCTCGGGGAGCAGGCATTATTTTTATTTCAACGTGTGAGCAACGATCATCGTTCCCTTTAGAGATGCGGCGGATAAAAAAAGGCGTTGAGGGTTGTTGAAGGCTGGGGAACACGCGGAGCGACTGACAGGTCGCAAACATTGTTCCAACTTCTCTCTCTCTCTCTCTCTCTCTCTCTCTCTCTCCCTCTCTCTCTCTCCCTTTTGCTCGAGCTGGTTAAAAAGCAGGTTGGTCCAGCCAGGATCGGGAAAAAGAGAGCCGGAACGATGAAGCGAATGAACAGGTTGTGTTTATTTTGAAAACAAAGAGGGTGAGAGTTTGGCGCGGTGCGCTGCGTTCTGATGCACGATGAATCCCCAGCCTGGCGTGCGAGCTTGCTTTGATCGATAACAAAGCCCGAATGACAGGGGCGGGAGAAGCAGGGATGAAACTCTTTCATAGAGAAACGTCAAGCATCTCCGACACTTGCTGATGCGGTGACCAAGAATTTTCGAGAGCAAGTGGGACGGTTGAATATCCGCGCGCAATTTTACCAATTACCTTGATAAAGAAAAATATTGTTGGTGCACTTTGACCAGGACGAATGCGCGAGAGGGAGGACTGCCGAGTGTTGTTTCAATGATTCAATTTCTAGATGGAAGAGCAGTAGCGTTGAAGCTTACTATTTTCATTTTGGCAGACGGAGTCGTGGTTGAATAAACCACTTGTCGTTCTGTCGCTAGCACATGAATCATGTATGAACTCTGGCAGCTTTAAGGGCGTAAGCCCAACCATTTCCACGTGCTTAATCATGGGAATTACGATCTGCTTATCGACAGGAAGAGCCAAGCTTTTGCCACCCTGTAAAATGTTGCCATTAAGGGGTGTGCGGTTCTGACAAGGCCCGAGTGATTCGGAAACACTGCGATTCGGATGATATATTTATCCATATGTAGTTAAATCAAATTCGTACGAGAGCCTGAATTCTTCTGTTCAATCAAAACTTTTCTTTTAAGGGTTTGTATGTGGGCAAGTGGAAGCTAACCAGGTCTGTGTACCAGACAGTGGTGCATGAACAATATTTGCAGAGCTCTCATTCGCAAGCAAGTGTATGTAGGAGAGAGTGACAGAGAGAAAAGTCACCCCATGGTGGAGCGAGCGGTGCTCACCGAAGGGGCAAAACCCACCTACCCACCTAATAATGATTTTACGTTACGCCACACGCCGTTCCCCGGGGAATCCTCTAGCAACTGTAAAAGGTCGCTGGTGCCGCACCCTTGGCTTGCACATGGCCCAAACAGGCTGTGTCCCTTTCTCTCTTGCTCGTTGCGAACGGTAGAGTCTGATTATCATTAGAAGCTTGCCGAGTGCCAGGGACAAAAAAAAACGAACGATCTCGCTCATTTTTATCCCTGGTGGAGTAAGTGTTGCGTGCAGGCACGCAAGATCCGCGAGATTTGAGGCCAGCACGTGGGAAGCAACGAGAACAACGTACAAAATGATTTTACTAATGTTTTTGTTCAGAAGATTGAAGACATCCCGCTGTTTGTCAATTATTGATCAACTGGATGAGGTCGAATAGGATGGCTAACACTTGGACATGAGGATGTATACCTGAAGAATAAAAAGAAAAGGAGCTGGGAGATTGGACAGCCGTCAATGTGACAATGACCGTTCAAAGGTCGTGGCAAAGTGGAGCATGTCACGGAATATTAGAAGTCCAGAGAAAAAGCGCCCAGTTTATGCAGGTTCAATGAATTTTTCATCTCCCTTTGCTGAATAATGAATCAAGTGTTCCGTGGGGGAGGCGTGGGGTGAATCTCAAGGGGCTCGAGGTAGGTGGTCCGCGATATGTAGTCTCGTGTGTTTGGAGCTCGTTCAATGGGAGAAATATCTTGTCGCCGAGTCCCATAGGTTGTTAGTTAGGAGCAGTTCCGACCTGATGGGACAGCATCAGGAGAAGTGACCATAGCTTTTCGTATACCTCTTTTGTCAAGCTCGCGTAGCGTGCTTACAGTCTCCGCTCCTTACCAACGAGAGTGGAGAAGAGATGGCGAACGAAACGAAAAAAATAGCGAGTTGTGTATCAAGGGTGGAAGGGCAACGTCCACAGGGGTTTCAGAAGAAACTCGTCGAGGGTTTGCTTTCTGGTATCCCGGAGAATCCTGGCGAAGAAGCTCCTGCGAGTTGGGGGAGAGGACAAGGTGATAATTTGATAAGACATCGCCAGAAGAGAGAAGGACCAACAGAGTGTTGCCATGGAGACGCGATACAATGCCAAGAACCAAAGCGAGAGGGCACACAAGATTCAGCCTCTTGAAGCGTTCAACCCCTCACTTTCCCTCTCGAGAACACGAGCCCTCACCTTCTTCCCTCAACTCTCTTTCTCCTGGCCCATGTGAACAGCAGAAGCTAAAGCTCCTCGACGCTAACCCTGCTCCATCAACTCGCGACACCCCAAGTGTCAAGTGTCCCACCCTGGCTTTTCTCCTCTTCTGCTCATTTTTGCCTCAGCTAGATTCAGTCTTTCCTGTCTCTATATATGTTCCTTTGCCTCATCGGGGACAGAGGTATCGAAGACAAACAGCGAGTCACGAGAGACTCCACCTGCCTCTCTGTCCTATACCGCACTTTGCGAGCTGAGCTTTCGGTATGAGATTCCTCCCTGGATTCTCCATTTTCAATCGTTGCCTCACTCCCTCCATTGAGCGAGTACGTGCTATTTGCAGATATTGCCAATCTACCAGAAAAACTGAGATTCAGCTTTCAAAATATGTCCGGAACATAAAATTACAAGACCCTGATGCAAATTGGTTTGTCCAAAGTGCTGGCAGTCCAGTACGTAAAAAAAAAAACGAACTAGGGTTGGCGCGATTGAGATTTTCGTCTTCTTATTCCCACGACTGACAGCGGGTTGATCGAGGATAATTCGTCTGGTAGTAAAAATCTATTTGAAGATTGGGGATTGCACATGAGCATCGCGCGCGGGGGATATATTATTGTCCCGAAAAGCAGTGAGGGAGAGGGAGAGATTGCGAAAAGGTCCCTGGTTTTGTGGGCGCTACTGTTACAGATCGCAGCAAGGGCGAAGGGCGCATTACGATTATTACGATAGCGGGATGAGTTGGTGCCACGCCAAGAGCAACATCGAGTCCCGCACTCCCCTCTCCAATGAGCCCGACGAGTTGTAGTGGATTTTTGGTAGTGCTACGGCACACGCCACATGTGTTCTCGGATAAATTTACGTGCTGGTGGGCGCACTGACTTGGTCCAGACGGTCGACTGCATTATTTATCGTATTGTGTATGAGAGCAAAGTCCGAGGGTGCGAGGAAGGAGAACCGCTGTTAATTGATCATTCCGCAATGCCATTTTGCAGCCTTCTTCCCCTTCAATTATCTGCTAACCTCTTGGTGGATATCTTTACTAGCGTATCGATTTTGTCTGGATGTTTAGACTGATGCGACAAGTGAGCCGCGGAGGGCTCGATAATACATTCGGAATAATCGTTAAATCTGAAGAAATAAAAAAAAAAAGCACTCACCCGTGTGGATGTACGTGTGTTTCTTCATGTCGCTCTTCTGATGGAATCTCTTGCCACAAAATTGACATGGATATGGTCTGGTGTCGGAATGGATGAGCAGATGAGTGCTGAGGGTGCTGGACCTCTTGAAGGCTTTACCGCACTGTTTGCACTCGAAGACTTTTTCCGCGGAGTGGACAGCTCTGTGCTGGGTCAGACTGATCTCGTGGCCGAAGGTTTTGTTGCATAGTTCACAGGCGAATGGCCTTTTGCCGTTGTGGGATCTTCTGGCGTGGACCTGTGACAGAAAATTGGAGAAAGGGAGTAGAAAAAGCAAAACGGAGGCGAGCTCGAAGAAGTGGAATTTTGTCTTGGTTGCAAGTGGTCGCCTTACCTCGAGGCCATGAGGAGTGCTGAACATCTTGTCACACTTGACACAGCTGTAGACATCGCCAAGAGGATGAGGATGATGAAGTCCATGAGGCGTATGGCCGGAGTGGAGCGCCGGATGGGCAGGATGAACACCGCGCAAAAGAGGATGAAGATGAGGTGGTAGAAGGTGGTGTGGAAGCAACTGAGGATGAAGGTAGGTGAGAGGATGATGTGGATGAGGTGGTAAAAGGCCAGTCGTACCCTGGAGATGCAACGGTGGATAAAGAATGGCTGCGGTAGCTGCGGAAGGATGATGGGAAGTTGGCCCACCGGAGTTCACAGAATTGGCGGGAGAATCGCGAACGGGCGAGGAGGAATCTTGTTGGCGATGATGATGGTGATGATGATGATGATGATGATGGTTATGGTGGTTGTGATGAGCGGAGGGTGGATCGGGCCTGAGGAGGGCAGAAACGCTAAAACTGTCGCCGGAACGTCTGATGGGTTGATGGCAGTTTGGAGGAGTGCCGCGGGTCATAGAAGTTGGCGATGGCGTGGAGTTGGACCGTGGCGGACTGGAAATGCTGGCTTCGCGTTCATCCTCGTCACCGACTTCTTCAACGTCAACGTCGATTTCTTCCTCAACGTCGACGTCAATTTCCGTATCACGATTGCCTAGCGAGGTGGTCGGGGATTCCGGACAAAGCGAATGCCCCGATGGGGATGGACTCCTCGTGGATGGCGATCCAACCAGACGACCAACTCCGAACGACAGACGTTCTGTAAATGTCCCAAATTCCTAGTGTACTCAGGGATTCTTTTTCAAGCCAGAATGCATTAAATACCAGGCAAAATAATGCTCCAACAGTCCGAGTGGGAAGGTTGCAGCGAAGCAGTTGGAATCCGATATAATGGAGTGGATAGAGTGAGTGAGTGAGTGTGGGGCGGTCGAGGGGGCTGAGGATGGGGTAAAGCTCGATATATCAATGTGGCAGGTCCGTGATTCGGGTATATATGAAACTGAGGATCGATTTCTATTGCGTCAAGGGGCACGCACCAGGAATTTCGCTTCTGGCGGCCAAGAGACGGGGGTTGGAAGATCGGGAACTTGGAACGTGCATCCCATGGACGAGATATCATCCCTGCGGAGTGTGGTCCAGCTTGGAACGAGGATTCGGTCGACATTGAGGACAATGCAGTCGCGCGGTTACGGAGCCCTGCCCGAGAATAAGCCCCGTCCCCTTTAATCGGCCTATTGTATATCATATTTATAATCCGTGTGGGCGAGAAAGGGGCACGTGCCCGAGTATATTACAACCGACTGGATAATCGTGTTTAAAGCCCCTTATATTTTGTTCTTCCTGACTCTCTGGTCCATTGACATCGCGCGGCAGCAGCAGGTTCGAGAAGAATCATTTCTCGATTTGTAGCTCGTTATTAAAATTGCAGCTCTTGTGGTGAGCAAGAGATTCCCGTAGAGAGGCGTTAAAGTACCATTGGCATCAAAAAAAAGATCATGCAGCCAAACTCGTCGCTGCTGTGCTTTCCCGGGCTTTTTTCACGCGCATAATAAGCGATGAACGCGCGAATTGGTGCTGAGTAGAATGCTGGTCGAGAGAGTTCCACGGGCGGAAGTACGATTGCGGCAGATGCTGCATTCGAAACTGAGATGGAGAAGTGCGTGTATAGGAAGAGTAATAAGAAGGCTGCTTACGCAAATGGCATGTCTGGAAGAGAAGGAGGCTGGAATGCGGTAAAAACGCGAGTGAGACGAGCGGTGAAAGGAAGAAAAAGCTTTCTCGCCTTGTGGCGTATAGTCGTCGCGTCTCCGCCAGATGGCGAACGAGATTCTCCTTCTCCGTCTCTCCGTCTCAAAGCTTTCGCGGTGTCCGGGTTCTTGGCAGGCCGGATTTTGCCAGATTCTCCGCTCCCATGCTGCATTTTTTGCGCAACTTGTTTCTTCTTCTTGTTCTTCTTATTCATCTTTTTGTTGGAATATACGTGAAGGAGAGGAAAGTTTGAGAACAGAAAATTATCAGAGCTTCTTTGACTGAGCAGGGACAAAAAACACGGTGGTAGAAATAATAGGAGGAAGGCCGAACGGTTGGAAGAGGAGGGAGAACAATTAGATCGAGTTAACGGGCAACTTTAATCCTCTGTCGTCCATCAGTCGTTTACTGCGTAGTGATCTGCCGCTATTAAAGCGCCGTTATGCACTTAAACCTTTTTCGTTTTGTTTATTTTATTTTTTAATTCTTCCTCCATCCGCGTCCCTCGACTCTGCGTGGCTCTGTCACTCGGTCGACGCGGAGGATTTTTTATTTCTTTCCTACATTTCAGTGTTGCACATTATACTCGTTGGGGGCTCGGAAAAATGTTGCGGGAGAAAATTAGAGAGCAGAGATGAAGAATCCAACCCGTTTGTCCGCGATCAATGATGCTCAACAGTGTGTCGGAAGAGAAGGAGTTAAGGGAGTGAAGTTGAAGAGGGCGGATATGCCGCGCAGAGCCTGATAAACAGAAGGACCCAGGCAACATTATTCTTTGACATTACTCCATGACCCTTGCGTCTTTCTCTTCGTCAACTGGAGATACGTCGCGCATACGTACGTATACTTGGCCATGCCGGGCCGTTGAACGGTCACGTGCCCGAGGTGCTGCGGCTAAGCCACGTATGTGGGAGCGTTTAACATGACAAGACGTTACTAATTCAGGGTAGGTACACTCACCGACCAACCGGGATCAGAGACAGAGAGAGAGAGAGAGAGAGAGAGAGAGAGAGAGAAAGAGTACAAAGGGACCGACCGAATCCCTGTGTGTTGCGCCTCTAATCTGCTCCAATTGGGGTGACGGCGCAGCGGCAGGGCTCGCGGGGGAGGTACAGAAAGAACCAAGACGCGCCGAGCCTTGCTCTTTCTTTCTCTCTTCCCTGCTCTAGGTCGGTGGTAAAAATTATAGAGCCGCGACAAGGCGAGAGTGAGAGAGAGAGAGAGAGAGAAATATGAATGGAAGGCTATATGACGCGTGCTACCATTTATCCCAATCATCGGACACAACCGGTCGTACGTACTTAATGACTGATAAATAAAAGAAAACGTCACCGCGTCATCCGGGTCCGTATATAGGAAGCAGGCCCGGGTTCCAACAACACTTTGATCGTAGAGGTTACCCACACCCGTGTGCATCATTGAATAAATAAATGCGTGGTGCAGCAGCAGCGAGAGGATTAATTACGAATAATTAGGTCAATGTTTTTATTATTGTTTATAAATACCTGAATTGTTTTTTCGCAAGGATGGGAGCGTCGTGATGTCGTTAACATTGCCGAACGGCGCCCATAGCCTCGGGAACACGAGTCGCACGTTGCATCCGTCTGAAACATCCCAAAGACGTTTTTCTAGATTTTTCGTTTCTTTTTTTCTGTTTCTTTTTTTTTTTTTTGCTCGTCCATCTCCCTTTCCGAGACTCATGGCGCGCGCAAGGGTAAGAGAAACATCTCAAGCAGCATCATGTATTTCGAGCCCAGAGGGATGAGGCAAAAAAAGGGAATTACGTATTCACCTTGCGTGAGAGAGATCAGCCCCTCGACAAGAGCGTCTTTATTAGAAAGGAGGCACGAGCTTCTCCACTCGCCTCGATTTATCAAACTACCAACCCCGGGCCATTACCGCTAGCCCACTCTCGTTTTTTTTCTCTCCGAAAAGAAATCCTCCTGATAAAATGAAACGAAATAAAATGGCTGCTCGATGGAAAAGCTCGGATATCGTAATTCCTTATTCGATGGAATAAAAATGGCCGCGACGATGAGGAGGAATCTCTCGATCTTGAAATCACTCCAACGCCCGTCACTTAACCTCCAGGGAAATCCGAGTCTCTCGCTTGCGGATTACACTCCGGAGCAAGCCGCGGAAAAAAAAGACGAAGAAGGAGGACAAAAATGGAACGAGGAGTGTGTGTGTGTGTGTGTGTGCGTGTGTGCGTGTGTGTGTGTGTGTGATAAAAAAAATACGCTAATCCGGGCAATAGAGTCCGACGGGCTAATCTGCTTGCAGAGATAGGAGTATACATGGGAGCGTGGAGACGCGAGAGCACCGGCAGCGCAGTTTGTATGCGCTTATAGATTAGCCGTGTACTGCGTGCCGTGTACGAGAGTTTTCAGCGCCGCAAAGCAACGCAGAAAGAGAGAGAGAGAGAGAGAGAGAGAGAGAGCGGTGTGCCTCAAAGCTATCAGCTCGCTGGATTATCGAGGGAATAAATCATATATATTTTCCTATAGAGCCAACGGCAAGAGAGGATGGCAACGCGACGGCGATGATAAGCGACAACTACGACGACAACATCGCGATGGGCCACATGGTACGAACGTCAGCTGCATCCATCAAAACTCGAGCGATGTATCAAAATATATATTTGTTTGTATTAATGAACTCGTGGCCAATTGATGTAAAATGAATCTATTTTTTATTTCTCATCTCAATTGTGGACTCTCAATGGAAAAGTCTGGATCGGGTGACTCGACGTCAAAGTCTCTCGATTAAGGCTCAAAGTTTCCGGCTGTTGGATGCACGCGAGGATAATCTTTCGTTTTTAATACAATTTCCATCAACACCGAGCTCTTATCTCGTTTTATATGCGACGGTTAGTCCAGGTATGCGAACAATGACGAACGAAAGATTCTCGATCGCTTGTCCCCTCTGGCAGGTAAAGCCGCGCGATTCTGTGTGTGCGTATCGCTTAGCCTCGCTATCGGTAAGATCGTAAATCTATAAACTGTAAATCCAGCGTGATTTCTGCACAGCCAAGAATGAGCCAGTGACGCATCCTCGAAAAATACAACAAAAATAAGAATGAAAAATCGATATCAATACACGCGAAGCTGTGTTTCCTCGAGCTTGCAATATTTTTATGGCTCAAAATCTATGCCGGAGCTCGACACGACGATAACATCGCGTTACAATAATATTTTCACTATATCGCCATCTCGAGAGAGACGAGCGCCATCTTCGAGTCTCATCCACAGCAGCTTAAGAACACGTTGTATGGCGACGGTCAAATCTAAATTTTTGTTTTCAGTTTTTCTTACATACAAAATGGTTTGCGAACCCAAGTTCATTAAAAAAAAGTTGTTACAAATTGACTAAAGAACAACATTCTCTAAATCCAAGATTGTCCCAGGCAATCTGTATTTGTTATATAATGAACAAAATTTGGAAAAAATTTTACAAGCGATTTTTTTGAAAAACTAAATAAAACTTCTTCGATGCTACATAAAAGTGTATGCAAAATTTTAATAGGCTTCACCATTTAGAAATCGAAATATTCAATGTTGAAAATTGAAACTTTTAACACGCGCTCTTATGTGAAACTACTGAAAATTGTGATTTTTATAAATAAATATCTCGACTTCTACCTGGTGAAGCCTCTTAAAATGGCGCGAGTTATTAGATATCACTGTTCTCTTTGTGTGGTGCAAATTTAAAAGAATTCTATCGATAGAAAATTTTGCATACACCGTCCTTAATAAATTTCCACTAAAAAAAAATCTTGATCCAGCGATCGATCCGTTTGCCCGCGCACTATCGAACGAGCTCGAGAACCAGATAACTTTATCGTGATCATCTGTCGAAAAAAACATTCTAGAGAAACAAATCTGGACGGACAGTCAAGTTCGAGGAAAAATAGTTGGCGATTAGATTGTTTTTTATCGATATCCAGCCGGAAACATATCGTTACGAAATAGCGAGTTAATTTTGGACGCTTGCGGACGGGTCAAGTGCTGGTAAACGTGTTTCCATTCCGGAAGAGAAAACCGATTGGCTGTCATTCACCTGGCAATTATAGTGCGGCACAAATCACTTAATCGCTTCGCCATATCGCGAGCGTTGCAGGTTGAAGGGTTGATGTTACTGCGACGGGCCGCTAGCCCGATTAACGGATGGGTAAGTATAGAGAGAGAGAGAGGGAGAGGCAGAAGGCTGGTCGGGAGAATTGTTACAATAACAAACGTCCAGTAGCCACCGTCTAACGCTTCATTCATCCCCCTTTGCCTTCACCTGTTGAACAAGTATTAAGCTCTCGGATTCTGGCCTTCCCTACGCACCTGTGCACGCAACCTGTCTCGCTCTCTCTCTCTCGAGCTCGAGCTCGAGCTCGAGCTCGATGTATATGCAGACAAAATTCACCCCGTTCTGGCAATTCTCTCTGCACGAAATAGCCACAAACTTCGAGCCACTTTGCCTCGACTTTAGGGCAGCAGGATCGTGAAATAAAATGATAATTTGGTGGCGAGCTTTCGTCACGCAATTTTTTGTGATCGGATTTTATGTGATGGAAGATTAATCAACTATGGGTGGATTTTAGAAAATGTCGGAAACTAACGAAATGGTCGGTGAAAAGCGACGTTGAGTTTTTGTTACATTTTTTGTTTGTGTGGAAATAGGGATCAATTGTCGGAATGGCGAGAGGTAGAGCAGGAGGAAAAAAGGGACGTGAGTAAATTCGTATGTACGGGGAAAAAACAGAGGGTTGCGAAGCAGGCTGGAGCGCGAGGGATGCAGGTGTGCTGCAAGCTCGTCCGCGGTGGATGTTTCGTGCTGGGCCGTAACGCCAGTGGCAAAGCTATCGATGCAGACGAGGTTGGCCCAGAGGGAACGCGAACGAGGGTTGGCAAAGCTCGGAGGATGCAACTACCCCTTTACATCCCTCGGGGTTAATAGGCAGGTAATGGAAGCCCTGATGACAGAGAGTGTTAAGCGATACGCGTGGGGAATGCTGGAGGAGCGATCGCGATGCAGCGGTAGGAAAAAAAAATGCTCGCGTTTTTGGGAGGTGAAGACTCGCGATGTTTCGTTGTAAATCCTAAAAATCAAGATGTGCGACGTACCACTGGGCTCGATCGGAAGCTGCGTGTGTTCCTGATGATTTTCATTGTTGTTGGTCTCGTTTTGATGGGATTGTTGATGAGCGTGGGAGGTGGGTGGTTGTTTGGGTTTAACGACGCGAAAGGCCGAGGCCTCGGCGACACCGCGTCGGGAGAAATCCAAAGGTCCAACGCCAACGGGCGAGTGTTGTTGCTGAACTTCCATCATTTTTTTCCGTCTCGCCACTCGCGATGAGCTTTTAATTAGCAAGTTTGTATACACGAGGAATGAGGGAGCCTTTTCAAAGGCCCGGCACTCGTTGGCACCGCATAAGACACGACCCTCCGTTCGCAACTCGAAGCTCGAAAGATTCAAAGCCTTTCTTTTCGTTTCACCGCAATCGCACCGAATCACCAGAATCCAATTGTGACGACACTCGCTTCTTCTCGGCCTCGGAACAATAATGAGACTCTTTTAGTCCTGAGAGTATTTGACACGTGCACTGTCGTCGTCGGGCTTGGCAAAAGGTCGATAACAACGGAAATAAGCAAAAAAAAAAAAAAAAAAAAACGATCGGAGACTCGTCAATGTGACAAAATGCAGAGTTTTCGTTAAACTCGCTCGCTCACGATTAGCGATTCGCGTTTCGCGACAGTCGGAAGAGGAATGAGAATGAAAGAGCGAAGAGAAGGACGAACGGGAGAGAGCGCAGAGGTTTTTTAGCCGGGACGTGTGAAGCTCGACTGCAGTTAAGGGATCTCTCCGGGAGAAAACGTTGGCGCTTTGGTGGTCGCGCGATGATGGAACGAAAAGTACACGCGCGCGCGATCTTTCGATCTCTCTTGCTCGAGGAGTGTGTGTGCGCGTTCGCGCTAGTCCCAGAATCAACTTGGAGGAAGAAAAGGCTTCGCTGGCTGGAAGAGCGAATGGTAGCTCCGCCAGAAGAGAGAGGGTAAGTCTTCCAGAGCGCGCGAGAATGGGGGCAAAATCGTGCGGATGCGAGAAGGAGAGAGAGAGAGAGAGAGAGAGAGAGAGAGAGAGAGAGAGACCGAGGCGAAGAAATAACGAGCGGACAGCAGGAGGAAAGACAAAGAGCGAGGAAGCCTCGTGTGCGAGACGGATATACGAGTGGTACGAGTGGACGACAGATACAGAAGGCAATCTCGGGCATTTTCGAGCCAGGCCACGCCCACATTGCCCATTGGTTGACGCCCCTTTTCATCCCCCCACTATCCAACGAATTCTCGATCACTTCACTAGCTCGCTTTTCCACCCCTTCCCTGGCTGCTGCTTCAGCCGTGCCGAAAGCTCGACGTTGCAGCGACTCGCAGCTTCCTATGTACGACGAGCCTGTCTGCATGTGTCTGTTTACGTTACAACCTTCCCGACAACAGCTGGGGGCAAAGCGGGTCGATCCAGACCTTGTTCACCATTTATTCACAACCTTCCAAATAATATTTCTCATCCCAAAAACTCGCGAATCTTAACGCAAACCTTTAAACCACTATTTCACAGGAAAAACTCGCAAGACTTGGACTAAATTTACTCTCAATTCCGTGTTGGTCTGCACAAACGCGACCGAGCGCTGGAGCCTCGCGACAATTAGTTTTATTTTTCGTAATCAACGCGTCGTAACTTTATATTCTCCGCGACCCGCATTGCCTATCATCCCTCATCCGGAAACCTCCCCTCGCCGCTGGTGACCTCCGCGAAACTCGCACACTCCATTCGCCCGACCTATCGATGAGCCAATATGCGCGTTCCATACACAGCGAATCGAACGTCGAACGAGCTTTTCATTGCAAGTCTGCGTGTACGTTTCCTCGCTGACAGGAGGCCGAGTTCGACTACGTGTTCCGTATCTGCTGGGTGTACGATCCCACGTACCCTACTCCGCGATACGTCCAATCACTATGTTTATACCTTCCCATCTACATACGTACCAACATGTACGTTTAGATTCACGAATCGCGTATATATCCTTTTCGTGTCTGCACACGTAGGCATTTGTTCTACTTGCTTACAAAACGCACAGGGGTTGTTTCTGGCATATCGTTTTTTTCTCCTTTCAAGTGTTTTTATTGTTTTTATTTACATTTGCTTTATTACACTGAAAACCAAATTTTGTTAGAAAAGATCGATATTCAGTTCGATACGTTCGACTAAACGTTTTCTTTTTTTTTAATAATCCCGAAAAATTGTGTCATTGCAGCAAGAAATATTCTAGAAAGTCTCTTCGGAAGCCAATTTTTGTCGTTCCAATCGTAAATTTTGCTGACGATTCCGTTAGAAACCAAATATACTGCCAAAATAATGAAAATTTTGAAATTATTCAGAAATATTTAGTTTACCGTGTTCAACAAAATATCGACGATTTTTAACAAAATTTCATTTCCAGTGTATGCTTAACTAATTTGCTCCTAGGGTCTCTAAACAATTAATCATGGTATAGGAAAATTTATTTTTTGTACGTTGATTTGTATTTTCTTTCTCGGTGCTTTTCGGCGTATTTGAAATGTTTTCGTTTATTTTTTTCAATAATTTATATTCTATGCGTATGAATATGGTGAATTATGAATGGATCGGTGAATATTTCCAATGAGGCATGTCGTGCCATTGGGCGGTTGCATTGCACTCGGCCAGCTTGATCGGTCCGCCTCATGAACGAGTAAAAGCGAAGCGGAGGGAAAATTGAGCTTGCAGTTTTTCAAAAAACTCGAAAGATCGAAAAAAATTGAAAAAATTTGTAAAAATTGTGTTCGTGTTCAAATTTTTCGTTGTTTAGCACGATTCAACAGACTGGGTCAATTTGACCCGGTGCTGAAAAGATCTCAGAAAAGCGATTTTATTCGGGGATTTGCATTCCTTCCATTCCTTCAGAATGTTCCTGGGAGAGGGATCATTCAGCTTACAGAGTTTCAAAAAACGTTCCAAAAAACTCGAAAGGGAAGAAAAGGTCGGAAAAAATTGAAAAATGAACATCTAATGAAAAAATGGTGCTAGCGTTTAATTTTTTCGTTATTTATCACGGTTTTACATACTGGGTCAATTTGACCCGGAGCTGGAAAGATCTCAAAAAAGACGATTTCATTCGGGGATTGTTATTCCTTGAGAATGTTCCTGGAAAAAGGATCATATTTGGATCGGAAATGCCATCCAGGTCAGAATGACCCAGTGTGGACACCGGCGCGAATAAAGTGACGTTTCAATAGGAATTTCGAGCAATTGCGATAAAGATGCACCGGGTTTTCTTTTTCGGTACAAATCACTCGATTTCGAGAGTCCCCAACTGCCGCATGATTTCTTTATCATCAGTTTACGCCGCTTATCAAATTCGTGTTTGGAAACGATAAATCCAGCTCGGCTAGTTGATTTGTTTTTTTTTTTTTCATCGAGTTAATCAGAAAATTAATCGTGTTCAATCGCCCAACGAGGATTTCGAGTATGCTCCGACACACGAAAAACACTTGTGGGTTCTTTTCGCTTCTTCTCACATTTGTCATCATCTTCTATTTATATATATGGAAATGTGTATAGAAATCAGAATCATCGATTCGAACTATTGTTAGGAATAACCTAGTCGTCGGATGCCACGCATTCGGTTTCTATTGATTATTCGAGGGGTCGAGCTTAGCCAAACCAATGGAAATATTTAGATGTGTCGTTTGAACTCATGAGAAGCTCCATTTACTTCGGATTTATAACTCGGAATGAAATTTAACTTGACCCTCCGCGTAGACATACTGGGTCAATTTGACCCGGAAATAAAAAAAAAATGATTCTTTCAGCAGAATTATGACTTTTCCAAAAAGCAGGATTTTTAATAATTTCGTTTGCGACTTATTATTCGGCATTTTCGGGTCAAATTGACCCCGTCTCACGACCGAAGGTTAATGTCTCGAAATCTACCACATTTTCGACGTGGGCAAACTTGGAACAAACGCTCAATCATTTTCTTCCTGTTTTCGCATGCGGCGTTAAGAAAAATGTTGGAAAATATTTTTTTTAATGGATTTTCGAGTGTGGAGCGTGTGCAAAAAATAGGCAAATGGTTTGCTGTAATCTTTGATGATGAAAGTTGGCTCGCACAAAGCTTTTCACAAAAGGAAGCAAAGATAGTCGATGAGATACTGGAGCAATTTTAATCAAGATTTAAAAACATATCGCTCGCCGATCGATTCCGCAGAGAGGAAGAAAACGACGGAGTGTGAAGCATCAATGACTCGATAAGTAATATATCGAGCCGAAAAGATTTTAATCGCGGAGCGTGGTGATTGACCTGGTGAATGTTGCAAGGAAAAACGCAGCACAGAGAGGCACGTGGCGATGTTGCAGTTCGATGACACGAGCGAGTAGAAAAATTGATCGGAACAAGTATTTTTATGCAATTCTCTTATCGCGTGAAGAATGATTTTTAAAAATGAGCGAGAATCTCAGGGGAAAAACAGTCCCTCCGTTATTTCCGGCAGAGAAAAAGATGAAAACATTTTGTGAAAAAAGTATCAATCATACTCGCTCACTTTGCACTCTCGCGTGGCTGCTTCTCATCTATATACGCAGCAGTCACTGAGGTGGGCGAATCGAGAACCAATCTGTCATTTCTCAAAAGAACACGATACTAACTCGAGAGCTCTGCAATAAAGGACACGAAAACAAATAAGGAAAATGCTTGACCTCATACACGGAACCGAGATGATTTTTATCGCGACACAATCCCCTTAAAAAAGGTATAGAAAAAACTAGCTTAAATTGAATACACAGTCGTACACGTTCTCGTGTTCCAATACAACGTCTCGACGTTTGTTTGCAAGGGTGCGTCGTGCCGAGAAGTGATTTACAAGCTGCTGAGATAGCCTGCTGCTGCTGATCCGTACACGTTGCGGCGACGTCTTTTGCTTGCACACTCGGAATAATGTGTGCATACGAAATTATCCACGTGCGATGCAGTATTCGGTATCGAAAAACGCGAGAAAACGTTTTGAAAACTCGAAAGATTTTCATGCACTGCATTTTCGAAGCACTGGAAAAATCCTGCAAACTCCGATTTCGTTATTTCTTTGAAAATTAACAATTATAGAGCCGTGATTGCGAAGAATTGCATGCAATGATTTTAGAAAAACACGACTATATACGACTCGACGCTGCGCTCAATAATCTCGGACCAAGATTAGAGAAATTGTTAAGCTGACAAAAATGACAACAATAATAAAGAAACGTCGGCAAGAATAATACAGGGATATAATCTTTATTATGGACAATAACGTGCATTTGTGTGCAAGCAATAAAATGCAATGATGCACCATTCGAGTCGTTATTGTCGTGATTAATATTGGACATGCGTCAATAAAATATTTCTGCGCATTTAGATTTTTTGAGAGTGTCCAGTACCTCTAAATGCATCATTTTGACATTTTCACCCTTCGTTGACACACTGGGTCAATTTGACCCGGCCCCCTTATTTTCGCGTTTCCATGACTATCTGGTCGGTTACTACTCTGAGAAACGTTGAAAATTGGAAAAAGGTATAATTTTTTCAGTAAAATATGCATTTTTAAAAAGTCAAAATTTTCATTAATTTTTTTTAAATCATGCAATGTCATTTTTTGACGATTTTTATGATAACAACTTTTAGTGAGCAACTCTCGCTGAATTACCTGCCTTAATCTTGCACTCTCAGGACATCAATATTTTTCGCATTCATATTTTCATATCGACCAAGATCACGCACTGTTTCATTCATTCCATTGAGTCGTATCCCTTCAAGGCCACTATTACGATCGTCGTCTCTGCTCAGCATCGCGTCCACGAGATTATCGTGGCGCCACCAAATTATAAATAACAACAATAGTTACAATAACAAGCAGCGAGGTTTGTAAAAAGTGTGTTGGTGGATGATTCGGAGGTCTGCGGCAAGCCCCCGGTGCTGCTCTATACCAACGACCAAGCCTCACGAGCAGTGACTCACGCGCTCGAGGGGGAGACAACTTATTAGTGATTGTCTTTACCAATTGGGAGTTATATGTGGGTGAGACTCATCGCATACAAACATATGTAATAGAGAGGTATGTGAATCTCTAAGTCAACGAAATATAAATAAAAAAAACACGATTTTTTGTCATAAAAGAAAAAAAATGAGAGAAAAGGAAAAAATGAATTGGAAAAACTTCCAAAAATCGATATATATAGCTTCAGAAATCTGTGATTTTGGAGTTCATTCAAAGAGGAATCGAAAAGGCTCGAAAAACCAAGAAAAACCTCGACCTTTTTATCGACTTTTCGGATAGTTATTTTTTATGTTTAACGTGCTATAAATAAAAAACACAAATTTTTCCATAAAAGGAAAAAAAAAGAGAAAACGAATAAAAAAGAATTGAACAAATTTCCAAAACTCGATATTCAGTTTCAGAAATCTGTGGTTTTGAAGTTCGTTCAAAAAGGAATTGAAAAGGCTCGAAAAACCAAGAAAAACCTCGATTTTTCATCGACTTTTCGGATTGTTGTTTATTATGTTTCAACGAAATGTATATAAAAAATCACAAATTCTTTCATAAAAGGAAAAAAAGAGAAAATTAAAAAAAATAATCGGAAAAAATTTCCAAAAATCGATATATTCAGTTTTAGAAATCTGTGATTTTGGAGTTCGTTCAAAAAGAAATAATCGAAAAGGCTCGAAAACCTAAAAAAAAAAAGCTTGATTTTTCATCGACTGTGGATTGTTTTTTTTTTTAATTTATTTTCCAATAATGTGCAGGAACCCCTTGATAAACAGACCAAGGAGGTCAATGAGGAAACGGTGAGACGATAACTGATCGAAAGTGGAGAATAAAGCGATAGGAATACGCATATATATTTCTTTAAGGACCGTGATGATGGTGTGAGTAAATGAAGAAGCTTAACAGAGCATGACCGCGCGCTGTGTATTTTGTTGCGTGATGTAGATTGTGTCTCGAGGATTGGAAGCACATATGGACCCCTGCGGGTATGAGCAAACGAGAAGCGATAAAACTCATCTCGACAATTGAGTGAACCGATAAATGAAACTAAAAAAAGAATTACCAATGTTTAGCCCCTTTGCGAGGATCATTTCGACGCCGCGAGTTCGACGATTCTCGTCGTTAATGAATGGATAATTAATTAGATTAAATAAATGATGAAAACAGAATGGAATTGACGATGAAGAACAATTGGAAACGTGAGAGTCTAGCCCACGGCAAAATTTCCTCGGGAGGGCAGTGTGCGCGATTGATTATCGCCGAAATCTTGCAAATTCTTTTGCGTCGGTTTGCCCAAACACACACACACACACGGACGGCGATGGACGAGAGCGATGCGAGTGAGTAAAGTAAATATTGCGGAACGATTCGCGATCAGGCTGCCTTGAACTTGCGATCTTATCTAATCGGCAAAGACACCTCGAGATCTCAGGTGAAAGTGTTTTCCACGTCACAAATATTAAATCGATTGACGTCCGACATCGAGTGGTAAAAGAAAAAAAATGCTGCAAATTGAAATTTGCAAATTGATTCCTCAAGATGCTCAAAATGCACGATGCTCAAATCTTCCTCTATGAGGAAGCTATATTTTTAATTTTGGCTTCCTCATAGAGGAAGCTTTATTGAGCATCGTGAGGAAGCAATTTGCAAATTTCAATTTGCAGCATTTTTTCTATTTGCATTTAAATTATATAATTTTGACAACTTTTCTAGAAAGTAAAGAGAAAGTACAGATTTATTCACAACATTTTACAAAATTTGCAGAAATTAGAGCGATTGGACAGTTTTTCAAAAATCTCAGATTTTCGTAAAATTCGCAAGGTCATCAAATTTGAACCGTTCGACTGATATTCCCCAAATTTAATAACAACCTTGCCATTATGATACTCTATTAAAAAAAAAAAGTTAGTAATAAATCTTAAAATTTGCGGAAATTAGAGCGTCGACACACTTTTTTTGAAAATTTCAAAATGCTGTACAATTGGTATTTTTCTAGCAATTCTAACGAAATTATCAGAGATTGAAGATCTTGTATGGATTAACATCTGTGCAAAACGGGAGCCCTGTAGCTCAAACCGTTTTCGCGTTATGAACGTTTGAATTTTACAGTCCCGCCAGAACATACACACATATACATTTTTTCTATAGATATGATTTTTCGATGTTTTGGGAAATTTTAAGCACATTCACGTTGAAAACAGGAAAAAAAAATTTCACAGTGATCTAGCTTCCTCCATGCGAGGAAGCACTATAAAAATTTATTTGAATTCCATTTGTCGCAGGGATTGGCTAATTGTTTAAAATTAGTAAACAATCCAATCATCGAATCGCTTGCCTCTTTTTAAACGTTCAAGAGAAGCAGGAGCAGGGAGGAGAGGACAGCCAAGAGCCTCGTATCATTTTCGCTCGTCGAAATAAAACACATTGTCCGTAATTCGTGGATGGTGGGAGATCGGACATATGGGCCTGCTTGTTTCGTCGTGTTGGACTCGATACACATATGACTCTCCGTGGGTGTGTGCGAGTTGGTGAATTAACGCAAGGACAAACGAGCGTGACCGCTTCGCCGCACGCGTTCCGCGTCGTTTCCCTTGTTGCGTTTGAGCCCCCGAACAGACGAGTCGAGGCTTGAGAATAAAAAGGGCTTGAGTCGAGGGATCGGAGTTGTTCTCGCCCGGCGGGTAGTTGCGTCTCTGTTCCCTCGTGACGTTAAACGCACAGTGACAAAATAAACTGAGAAGCAAAAAGACGGAAATACCGTTTGGCGAGCCGAGTCGAACGCTCGCCTCCTGCCATTTCCACTCCGAGACTCGACAACGGAGAAAAGTACGTACAGTTCCGTCGAGTGTTACACCCTTCGACATGGAGCCGAAGGGAGAGGGAACTGAGATCGTGCCAATAGGGCTGAACCCGCTTGTGTAATCCCCCTTAATGTATAGACATATGCACCGAGAGAGAAAAGCACCAAAAGACAGAGAGAAAAACCTGCTCCCTTTGCTACACATATATATAATGCTCCCCGCACCCCACCCTCGACTCTCGACTCCCTGCGGACTGATATTTAGGACCGATATTCATTAGCAGTTTCACGCGGCTCGTGATCAACTCTACGACGAGACTCGAGTACGTGTGGGTGCTTGATTTATATACGCGCGGGTCAACACATTTTTACCGAGTAAACTTTTATCTCCTGGGCACTAAGGGATGAGATGAAAATTCATCCCTTCAAATTACTTCATGTCTAAATTGGAACAAACTTTTTGTTTTTCATAATTCCAAAGTAACGCTTTGATTTTTCAAACTTTATTATTTTTCGCTGGGAACGAAAGAGAAAATCATTCCGAGTGACTACTCGAGGGGTTGGTCGCAATACTTGAGAATTCTCCTCCGCAAACTCCAAATTTTGTTACTTTATTAAATCGAAAAAAATATTCTGGAAAATATTCGAATTCCGCAAATATTTTGTGGTAAAAAAGGAAATTCGCGTCCTGCCTCAACGCTCTGCGCATCGGGACTCCTCGAGCAATCGAAAGCTCTCGGAAAAAAACTCGAGAAAGATGAAATTTCTTTGTTTTTTGAAAAAAATCCTATAGGACAATAAAGTCGGATAATCCGAAAAGCGAGAGGAGCAGGGAATCGAGAAGATTGGATGTCTGTGAGCGATCCTCGAGAATCGTATTGCTCTCGTAGAGTCTGTAGAAATTGGTCGAATGGATTAGTAAATTAGTCGGTCAGAGAGTCGACGTTTCGGTACACATACGAGGCATTCCGTGCGTCGATATGAAAAAATATGGGAGGTACAGGCTGTTTCAGAACTCTGTTTCATTTCGTCAAAGAAATGTCAAAACAGTTGAAGAAAAAAAAAAAAAAAACTTAATAACCGAATCCATGCAACGAATTGAAAATTCTCCCCAAACCAGGAAGAATTTTTATAATTTTCAACTTTTTTTTTCCGCTTATGGAAAGCCATGGGAATAAATTATTTACCCATGGATCAAACTGTATGTATATGGGGATCCTCGAACCCGTTACGTCACTGCCCCAATGAGAGCGAGAACGAGAGAGAGAGAGAGAGAGAGTCAGACGAGAGAGGCATATCCGGTTGGCTTAGATTGACTTGGCGCCAAGCGCTGCGCGTATATGACTGCCGGAATTAAATGATTATTGTGTTATATAGAGGGTTTGCGCGAGCTTGCTGGGAGCGGGTGATGAGCGAGGAGCGGGGCGGGCGGGCAAGCGATCAAGCAAAGCGATCGCGAGAGAGGGAGGATGAGGAATAATAGTTTATTTTGGTTGTTGGTTGGTCGCGGGCGCGTGTGGAATTGGATGAGCCCGCATATAGTGGAGGTTTTGTTTCCAATGCTCGCCGCGCCGCACCTAATGTACGCGATGATAATAATTTGGAGAGAGTGTCGTACTCGACGGCTTAGAGACAAAAGGCTGAGAGCGAGAATTGCGGCGGGCAAAGGGCTCCTCGGGAGGGTGCGGAGCGTCCAAACATACAAACCGATTCCATCAGCCAAGATGTTGGCTCGAGGGGAATTAGAAAAGCGAGCAAAACGATTAATTTTTATAAAGACGAAGCAGCTCGACGCGTTCATCCTCATCGCGCTCAAAGAGGCTGACGACCCTTTCGCGGCGTTTTGTACAAAAGATGAAAGAGATACGAGAACGCGACATGCACACACGGGCCAGCGAAGCAGGATTTGACCGGCGCGCGATTGCATGGTCAGAACGCGAGCGAGACGAATATTTCCGTATGAAAAATCTATAGAATTATAAGGCGATGTTCGTTTTATCAAGTGAACCGGAACGGTTTGCCTCACGGCCAACCCCCTCGATCCCGCCGAACGAGCATTCCTTTTTACCGATTTTATATACTCTAATAATTCTTTCTTTTCTCCACCGCATCTCGATACCCTCGAGGGAGCGTCCAAGAGAGAGAGAGAGAGGCGAGAGGCTATGGAAGGATGACGCGAAACGCCCAGGGCTCGTCGTCCTTCAGGGCGAACCAGATCAAACGGTAAGCAACGGAGTTTTGCCCTCATCTGAATTGATAATTTACCCCGTCAGCATATCAAAGACCGAATGGAGCATATCCCGGAGCCGATGGACCAAAAGCTGATGGTCGCGAATATCTCGGACGAGAATATATACACCCCGTCAGATTAAAATGCGGACGTGGGGTTTGTGCATGAGAAAAATGGCATCGCGTCTAATATTTAATTCGCTTCCTGCTGCTGCGGCTCTGTCGCATCATCGCAATTCTCGTTCGATAATCCATCGGTAAATATTCCGCGGCTATCGGTCATTTGCCAATTTCTCTGCGCGGCGTTCATCGACCCGCACAGGGATCAACATACCCCGCGACACGATAACGTCTCACGGATTTATTGGATTCTTCGAATTTCAAAAGAAATGCAAAAAGAAATAAGTACGACGACGTCTATCGCGGAAAAATGGCGTCAGCATTTTTACAAGATCGGATTATCGCGATAATGACGTCACGCCAGTGACTTGCTTCATATGCTTCCCGTGATGCCGACCTTTTCGTATACAGATAAGCGCTGCTCACATCTGACCTTGGCCGATAAGCCACGAGATACGAGGATGCGAAGAAAAAGCGAGGAAATTCGTAGCAGCGAAATTTGCCCCTTGCCGCGGCGATATCGCCACCGAACGACGAATCTCTGTCCCTTCCTCATGCTGCTGCTGCTGCTTCCCGCCAAAATGGGCTGGAGTCCACTTTGTTGGGAAGCCTCTAAAATAATACGACCCTCGAGTCTGTGCGACCAACACCTGAGGCCTCTAAAAGCTTCTTCCTCGTTTTCTCACTCGCGGAGATCCACTGCTCCTAACATATAGTGGAAATTCCAACGAGCACAAATTAAGGACGTGTTGTATGACAACGGTCAAATGTTTCTTTGTTTTTCAGTTTTTCTTACACACAAAATGGTTACACACAAAAGTTTTTACAAATTGACCAAAGAACAACGTAGGGGAAAGGTGGGCAAAGCGAAACACCCCCCAAAAACATGATTTTTTTTTTCCAGTGAAAGCTTTAAAAACTTTGATCGTCCGTTACAAAATGTTCATTACAATGGCGAGATGAATTGAGATGACCAATCTTTGGATCAAAAAATTTTTTTTTTTTTTTTTACATCAGTTTTCGGCGAAATTTTTTATTTCAAATGCTATTTTTTATCGGAAAATCTTTTCATTATCGTTGAAATCATTGTTCTCGTTAGGACGATTTAAATACTTCAATAAAAATTATTTCTCTTTTAATAATTGTTGCCATTTTTTTCAAAATTTTGCTAGATTCCGGCAGACGAAATGGAGAAAATTGTTTTGCTGTCGCAAATTTTACAAACTTGTAGAGAGACACAAGAATTTTTTTTTTATTTGTCGTTTTACGGGTTCATTCAGGACTTCGAATTTTTTTATTTTCCCTTGAAGGCTGTGAGTGCGTGCGTGCGTGCGTGCGTGCGCGAGTGTGTGTGCTCGCGCGCGAGACCATCCGCATGAAAAACTGTGTAGTTTTTTCAATCTCGAAATTCAACATTTCTTCGATTTAAGTTTCATCAAAAGTGTCAAATTTTTGAGATTGGAGAAATCAAAAATTCAAGTTTTTCTAGGGTTGTACGATTTTTCCGGAAAATGCGTGGAATTTCGAATGTTTTCAACCTCAGAATTCAAAATTTCGTCGATTTAAATTTGATCGAAATTGATCAATTTCGGAGATTGGACATCACAAAAAATTCCAGTTTTCCTTGGGCTGTCCGGTTTTTCTGAAAAACAGTGGAATTTTTAATTTTTTGAATCTCAAAATTCAACATTTCGTCGACGTGAATTTCATCAAAGTTGTCCAATTTTTGAGATTAGAGATACCAAAAATTCCAGTTTTTCTTCGGCTGTTTCGGATTGTCCCGAAAAACCGTGAAATTTTTAATTTTTTGAATCTCGAAATTCGAAAATCCCTTCTTATTTAAATTCGTTCGAGATTGTCCAATTTTTGAGATTGGAGAAAACAAAAATTCCAGCTTTCGTGGGCTGTTCTGGTTTTCCCCAAAAATCGTGAAATTACTTATTTATTGAAAAATCAAAACTTCTCCAATCTAAATCTCATCAGAATTATCGAATTTTTAAGATTCAAGAAAACACAAATTCCACTTATTTTTTTAGAATGTTCCGGTTTTCCTGAAAAAGCGTAGAATTTTCAATTTTTGAAATTTCGAAATTGGAAATTTCTTCGATTCGAATCTCATCAAAATTACGAAATTTCAGAGATCCCAGAAAATAAAAGTTCCACTTTATTTTTTAGGGTGTTCGTGTTTTTTTGAATACGGTATTTTTTCAGTCTGATCATTGACCATTTTATTTTTTTAAATTCTAATAGGCTCGGGAAGGTTCAAGGCGACCTTTGATTCCGAACAATAACTTGTGTTCCGAACAATCATTTGAGAGAAATGAAGGAAAAATTTCACGGGCTTGCGGCCCGAGAATTTCGCGCTTTGGCTTTTCAAATTGCCGTAAAAAATAATTTAAAAGACCCTTTTGCGGATGGTTCCGCCGGCAAAGACTGTATGAATTTTTTTTTTGAGACGCCATCACAGTCTTTATCACACAGAAAACCAGAGCTCACATCTATTTTTCGAATTTTCTATTGAAATTTTTTTTTTTTTTTCTCGTTGAAAAAAAAATGTATATTTTTACTGAAAACATCGTTCTCGGCCCATGTTCTCGGCCGAATGATCAAATTTAGCAATTTTCCACGAAAAAAAAAAAATCACGTTTTTGAGGGGGGTGTTCCGCTTTGCCCGCCTCTCCCCTACTCTAAATCCAAGATTGCCCGAGACACTGTACAATCTGTATTTGTTATATAATAAAAAAAATTCGAAAAAAATTTATCGACCGATTTTTTTGAAAAACTGAATAAAGCTTCTTCGATGTTACGTGAAAGTGTATGCAAAGTTTTAAGGGGGTTCAACATTTAGAAATCGAAATATTTAATGTTGAAAATTGCAACTTTTAACAAACGCTCTTATGAGAAACTACTGAAAATTGTGATTTTTATAAAAATAAATATCTCGACTTCTATACATGGTGAAAACTCTTAAAATTTTGCGAGTTATTAGATAAAACTATTCTCCTTGTGTGGTGAAAATTTAAACGAATTCTATCGATAGAAAATTTTGCATACAACGTCCTTAAGGGGTCTCGAATAAAAATGATGATTCCGCGCATCGCGGCGTCAATGAAACCGATTGATCGCGGATCAATGGGTCTCGTTTAATTGGCTACGCTCCTCGTTTTTATTCCTGGGTAACCGTTTGTGAATGATTTGAATGTGAATAACGCTCGTATATAAACGATCGACGAAACATCGTCAAAGAAATGGTCCAAGCAGCAGCGAGCGGCTAGGTCAAACGACATCGGTCAAGTCCCACTTCCTTCCCTATTTGACCCTGCCTCGTTGCTCTCTTCTCTCAATCTCAACTCTCTCTTGCGTGTGACTCATCCTCGTAATCAGCATCTTCCATTCCAACTCATCCTTTTGCCTGCTGCTCAACGTCGACGTCTCGTTGAATTTTAATTTTCTCAGCTCTGAATCGGCATTGCTAATAAAATCCGATCTATTGATTTTACAACGCGATTCAAGTCGACCGTTTATTCTCGTCACTCCCGCCACTCATTCAGCAAACTATTTCTCGCTCAAAAACAATCCATTTTTTTTCTCTCTGGACCAGACGTCCGCAGAGATGAATGACGATTTTCAAGCAGCCTTCGACTTTTCTGCAAGCTTTTTTTATCATTATTGTTTTGGAACGATTAAAAATACTTGTCTAAATTGATCCTTCGCGGATCATGTGATTTTTTTTAGCATTCCCGATCTTATGGATCCTTTTCGTCCTGCCACTAATGTCTAACGTATGAAGAGAAAAGAATTTGCAAATTGCTTCCTCAAGATGCTCAAATGCACGATGCTCAAATCTTCCTCTACATGAGGAACTATATTTTTTATTTTGCCTTCCTTGCTTGAGGAAGCAATTTACAAATTTCAACTTGCAGCGTTTTTTGTATTTACATTTAAATTATAATAATTTCGACAACTTTTCTAGAAAGTAAAGAGGAAGTACAGACTTATACACAATATCTTACAAATTTGGAGAAACTAGAGCGGTTGAATGATTTAAAAAAAAAAAGAGATTTTCGTAAAATTCGAAAAATCATAAAATTTCAACCGTTCAACCGTTATTTCCCAAATTCAATACCAACCTTCCTATTATGATACTCTATTTAAAAAAAAAAAAAACTATATAATAATAAATCTTAAAATTTCACAATGCCGTAGAATTCGTATTTTTCTAGCAATTCCGACAAAATTCTCAGAGAATGCGAAGAGCTTGCATAGATTAACTCTGTTCAAAACGGAAGCCCTGTAGCTCAAACCGTTCTCGAGTTATGAACGTTTGAATTTTACAGTGCCAGAACATACACACAAACACACCCACACACACGCACATCTGGACATTTTTTCTAGATATGACTTTTCGATGTTTTGGGACATTTCAAGCACGTTGACATTGTAAACTGGAAAAAAAAAATTTCACCGTCACATAGCTTCTTCTATGAGGAAGCAAAAATCTGAAAAAATTCTGGAATACTCTCCATTGTCGTTGCATTTATTTATTTTATCAAACGAAAACGTTTAAATCGTTTTATTTCAGAATAGAAGCGTTTTTAAAAAATATATAGATTTTTGAATAAAAAGTTGTCGCTTGGGTCCCCCCATTTGATTTCCGGAGGGTTAATTCAGTCTCGATTTTAATGAGATCAGAGCATTTTGGCTGGTGGGATACAATGCAAAGACGGGAGTCCGGCTCGTGGCGATAAATATCGTCGAATAGTGTATATGGCGGGTTTGTTGAGGGTGCCCTGAGCCTCGTGGCTCGCCTATGTTTGTCGAGCAATCAAGCCCAATCATTAACCCCTGGAAGCTTCAACGTATAGTTGGCAGTGTCGTTGCTTCCAACTTACTCCGCATTATACCATTTACTAATAATATATAAATATGTATGCATGTGTGCGAGAGTATACATAAAGTTAGAGACGAAGATCCTGGGGCATTGGAATCGACGACTCGTGGACAGGAAGTCCACCTAATCAGGGGTAGTGAGTGGCAAACAGGGGCGCGGTAACGCGAGTATATCTCGCACGCTTAATCCGCAACGCCTCGAATGTTATATCGAGGTGCGCGAAGGCCAGGAGAGACCAAGAGAAATATCCTGTGGGATTTCGATAGGGAAACCTACGGGGATTCATTTTTTTCCTAGTCAAACATATGATGCGAGCAATGACAAACTTTCGGTCGCTGTTTTCCAAGCTCATCCGGATATGAAAAAAGTTCTAAAGTTATCTGGCCTCCTCACACACAAAAGTATTCATTTTTTATTTCGTTTATTTCATTTACTTTATTTACTTTATTTATTTTATTTATTTTATTTATTTTATTTATTTTATTTATTTTATTTATTTTATTTATTTTATTTATTTTATTTATTTCATTTACTTTATTTACTTTATTTATTTTATTTATTTTATTTATTTTATTTATTTTATTTATTTTATTTATTTTATTTATTTTATTTATTTTATTTATTTTATTTATTTTATTTATTTTATTTATTTTATTTATTTTATTTATTTTATTTATTTTATTTATTTTATTTATTTTATTTATTTTATTTATTTTATTTATTTTATTTATTTTATTTATTTTATTTATTTTATTTATTTTATTTATTTTATTTATTCTATTTATTTTATTTATTTTATTTATTCTATTTATTTTATTTATTTTATTTATTTTATTTATTTTATTTATTTTATTTATTTTATTTATTTTATTTATTTTATTTATTTTAGTTATTTTAGTTATTTTATTTATTTTATTTATTTTATTTATTTTATCCAAAAAAAAGAGAAACTTCTTGCTGCTTAAATGCAAGGCTCGATGTTGGGGGCGATGCTGAATTTTGCAGAAACGCGGAAGATTTTGTTCTCGATTCCCTGGCTTATCGTTTTTCAACATTTCGTCGATTTCACGTACAAACCGTACGTGTCGAAAAAAAAACATAATTCCATGTGTAACAGTAAAATTTGTATCGTATGGGGTTTTTTGCCAAGTCTCGGAGGTCGTCTCGCGAAGCCAATCGCGCTAATGATCGTTTATAATTAAATTAATTCAATTAATTATAGCAGCCGGTAAGGATAGGACGCTGGGGACTCTGCGAAAGCACGAGAGAGAGGGTGGGACGGAGGGAGAGCGAGAGGAGCGAAAGATATGAGAAGAGAGAAAATCGTTGCCAAGATATTCTCTGAGGGATGAGAGGTTTGAGGAGCGTCGACAGGTCGCTGACAGCAGACTGGGGAGGCAATAAAGTCACAGTTAATTATCGTACGCACGATGATGTCGAATAATCACGTAATTTAGTGCGGAAAGCATGAGCACAAGGATCTCTTCCATATTTCATCACGAATGTATCGATGCCTGAGAGAAACGAATGAGACTCATTAGCCTAAATGTGTTTAATGTGTTGCTTAAGAACGTTGTACAGCTACGGTCAAATCTAAATTTTTATTTTCACTTTTTCTTACATACAAAATGGTTTGCGAGCCCAAGTTCATAAAAAAAAGTTGCCACAATTTGACTAAAGAACAACATACTCTAAATCCAAGATAAAAAATTCAAGATTGTCCGAGGTAATCTGTATTTGTTACATAATAAACAAAATATCGAAAAAAATTTACGACCGATTTTTTTGAAAATCTAAATATAAAGCTTCTTCGATATTACATAAAAGTGTATACAAAGTTTTGAGAGGCTTCACCATTTAGAAATCGAAATATTTAATGTTGAAAAATGAAACTTTTAACACACGCTCTTATGAGAAACTACTGAAAATATTCATTTTTATAATTAAATATCTCGACTTCTACATGGTGAAACCTCTTAAAATTGCGCGAGCTATTAGATATGTCACTATACTCTTTGTGTAGTGCAAATTTAAAGGAATTCTATCGCGATCGATTTTGTATTTTGCATACAACGTTCTTAAATGAATTGTGAGCTGCTCGGGGGACGTAAATAAACGTGCGTAGTGGAGTCACGGATTATCATTAGCTCCAGGATTTTCGAGAGTATAATGAAGAATGATGACAAGTTTAAGGCAAAAAACATCTACGAATAATTTGATGGAACGTGGCAACGAGGAGGGGAGGGTGAAGAAGTAAAAGTCTCCAAGTATCTCTCGTGTGCATGTGCTTGGAACGAGAGACCACGACGTTTGTTTCAGCAGCAGCACGTCAAAGGGTTGAAACGTTAAAGACTCTGCGTGAAAGACGATTCCTTTCTCAGCATTTTTTCCCGTTAGACTGCTTCCTTATAGTCCTCCGCGGAACGAGGGAAAAGTGGAGAAAGGATTCTCACGCCCGTACGTTTTATAGACGCAGGGTAGGAGTCTCTCATTTTGTCTGCTGGTCGCTTAGAAAGTGTGTTCGGAGCAAGCGTCTCGAGAATAAGGTTAATAAGAGGTGCGAAGGAGGCTGGTTGAGAAAAATAGAGAAAAGAAGGGCGAAAGGGCGAGAGCAGAAAAAGGCGACGTGCTGGAACCACGAGGGATAATAATAAGCTTGGTAATTCGGAGTTTGACGAGCCTCCGGTGAACTTTTCTCCTAACCACGAGCTACAGAGCCTCGTTTCTTAAATACTTTTGTTCCTTAAGCTTTTTTTAAGCCGCAGTGTTGGAGCGTTATGGCGTAGCGGGTTCTCCGCTCTCGTTTTATAGTCCAACGAGATGTCTCCCCAGCGTGTCGGGATACGCAATTAAAAAGCGAGCGCCCAGGAGCTTTCGGAGTAGAGTTTACATTTGCACGATTGGAATAAGTATAGCCGCAGGGAAAAACGTATTTTTGAGCAGTAGGGAAAAGATAAAAAGCAGGGAAAAGCAGAGGGTGCTGGCAAAATTGGTGAGAAATAAAAAATCTTGGTGCACTGATTATAGACGAGGAGGAGTGAAGATTGGTTATTTCTCGAAGAGAGACGACGAAGATCCTCATCGAAAGCAGGGGGTTGGCGACAAACAAGGGTGCGCCCGAGTCTCGTCGATATCCACGCGAGCTTCCCATACATTTTCTTGGCCATTACGTCGACAAATGTGTGTGTAAAACCAAGCTCCACGTTCCATATTAATTCGTTCTCTCTAATTATTCTTTCACGTGGCTGTGTCGGAGAATCACGTGGTTCTGTGTGCTCTGGCGAGGTTAGAGGGTGCGCCGAGATGGATAAAGCGACGAGCGCGAGTTGCTCGCGGTGGCAGACGAGCAAACTCGATTGATTTTTCAAATATGCTATTTGCCGCACTTTTAATTGTCACTATAATCGGATTTTATCGAGAAAAACGAGCCCGACTCGTTTTATCCCCGTAAAATGCCGCGAGACAACTAAAAATTTGCGCATTTTAATAAAAAGAGAAAACAACATTAACGAACCAGTGGGATTTACGAAGATGAGAAATAATGCGTCGTCGTGCTGTGAGGATCGAGGAGACGAGAGAAGGAGCAGGGGGCGAATGGCAAATCGTGTGAACCGAGAACTCGCGGTAATACGTAAAAAGCGTCGTCGGGGGATCCGACAGCGAGCGAGTGTGTTGTGTGTGAGCAGGCCTGACTATTCTGACATCCAGTG
Organism: Hyposoter dolosus; assembly: GCA_963921915.1. NCBI lineage: Eukaryota > Metazoa > Arthropoda > Insecta > Hymenoptera > Ichneumonidae > Hyposoter > Hyposoter dolosus. The sequence continues at coordinate 2,007,369 of OY998139.1, forward strand.
CACGCAATATCACATGAAAAAGCTCTCAGTACCAGTGCGAATGAGTATTCGAGCTAATTTGAGCAGAATTGTCGGAATAAACGGAACTGCATGGCGCATCCCGTCTCTCTTCAATTTTTTCCCTTTTCTCTGCGTCCAGATGTGTTCCGAGGCTTTAAATGAATCCTAACGGAACGTTATTACATGCCAGCAGCTATCACAACTTTTCCTACCAATTATATACCGCGTTGCTCATTATTACGTTAAAATTTTAATCCTGCAACGACGCTATGAACTTTCGTTTGAATGAGAAAAAACAGATGCAGCAAAACTGATCCCTCAAGACAACAATTTGCTGCTTCACACGTAAATTTTGTTTGCGGAATCGACGAGATATATACTTCCGGTTCTCGTTGAACAGTTGTACTCGTATATGTGATAATTCGCGAGTGGTCATCTTGCCTCATCGCGCTGTGGGTTTAATTAAAACGAGGAACAAGTCCCAATTGAACCAGCTCCGGGGTTACGAGATCCTTCTCTCCCTCCCTCTCCCTCTCCCTCTCTCTCTCTCTCTCTTTCTCTCCCTCCCGCTCTGCCGTTCCGGAGTGTATAGCGATACGACGAAGGACGAGGAGGACCGAGCAGGGGAGGGCATGGGATTTGCGGACAAGGTTTAACTCGATGTTTGCCGTAACTCGAGGCTGCTAGGCCCGGAGATATCATGATGTTCGAGCATGGAGCTTTTGATGTACACGAAACTCTCTCGTACACATCGCGAGCGCAATGTATATTCGAAACGAGGATCATGCGATGCCTAGCTTCATGCTGGTACGACGCGGCTAATATTCATCCGAATGTTGGCAAGCGCGCACACGAGCACCGGAGGAGACTCTATCGAAAAGAGCGAAAGGCCATCGCTGGCCACTTTTCCTCTTGCTGGCCAACTCCGCTTACGCCATTTCGTTCGCCAGCTCTCCATCGCGTACGTGTGATGCGCTCCGAGGTGCGGAGAAAACCGAGCAACCGGTGATGCGAAGCCTCGCAGGGTTAAACTGGCCCGCATACGCTCCAGCTCGTTATTAACTGACCAGAACGAACGAGACACTGGGGAGTCCGCGCGGGGAGCTTATACACTCGCTCGTCCCATACCTTTCTCTCTCTCTCTCTCTCTCTCTCTACGACCTGATAACACACCGAGCAATATCCCTTCGCGCGCGCGGTACCACGGACAGAAACAACCTGCATCGGGAAACACGCCAACCGGTAGTTTTCTTTCCAACAACATGAGAGAAAGGATTCTCCTTTGCTCACGGATCTCTTATCGTCGTTCTTCACGATAAACCTGACTGGGCCGAGCATGCTGAATCAAAAGTTTCAAGTTCATCACGATTTCCCAAGGGGCTCGTTTCCGGCAGAGATGAATTCAAATTCAGAGACAATTGCACGCGACAAAAAAATACCTCAAAAGGGGTGGATCGAGATGGAAAGATTAAACGGCAAAATATAAAACGACTCATAAATTTGAAACTTTTATTCATGACCAAAGATTGGACCAAATAAACGTTTGTCGAAAAGCTATTTGTTTGATCACGTATTAATTTGAAAAATAGATGTTTCTGTAATTAAATTTTTAATCAAAACTGTATGGATTTTAATTTAATAAAAACTCAATATTTTTTATATTGAAAAATAAGAACAGCTAATATTTATTATATTATATATAATAATAATAATAATATAATAGGGTGTGTTTATATGTGAAAGCCAATGGATCGAAAATAAAAATATGGAGAAGAAAAATATCGACGGATCAAAAAAGCGATCCGCGAAAAGCGAGTTCTTGAACGAGCCAGGGTGGCAAATACCGAAAGCAAATAAAGGATAACCGGACGGACGAACGAAATCGCAAAGGTATACGAACGAGCCTGTCTAATTAAATTAGTCACGCGTTTTGTTGAGTGTGCTAGAGAAAATGCAGAGGAAGAAGACACGCGAGCAGGCTGCGATGTCCATCGCTGGGCGGGAGAAGCTCGCGATGGCACTTTTGCCGAGCGATTCGCAGGAGCGAGTCTTTTGCAGGGTGGAAATTAATCGGTCTCGGGCTTTTTAGAACCAGCGCCGCATCGGGTTTATTCTTATATTTTTATTAACTTGCCGATTATGCTGGGCAATCTGCTAAGACGTGCATGCGTGCATACGTGGCGATGAACCAGCAGGATGATATGAGTCGATCCCAGCGGAGCAGCAGGGGATGAGGGCGCCCTTGTTTCTCACTTTTCTGACAAATTACGGATGCTACTGGAAGACGGATGACTTTTGAGTGTGGACTTTGCAGCGCGGAGACACAGGGGCACAAGGATATAGAGCAAGGCAAGAAAGGAGGGGGGGGGGGGGGGGGAGAAAAGAAAATTGAAAGCTGTGCTGTGCGTGTATATGCAGGAAGAGACGCGAGCGTAGAGTGAGGAAATTGAAATTTGCCAAGAGTGTGTCGGCACCCCTACGCGCGGAGATGGTCTCTCGCGTTGGGGGAAAGCCTGCTCGCATCGTGTGTACTGATCGCCAAAACGTATTGCACTCGTGGGAAAAAGCGTTACGGGCTAACCAGGAGGTAGAGGGGAACGGTGAAGATGGTTATACGAGATTGAAATGGATTTGAGTAGTTTCATGGAATTAAAGTTTGTGTTCGCGCGCGTTGTGGCAAAAAGTCAATTCGTTCGAAGAGCCAAGACAAACTTTCCGACCTTGTCGAGCATACGTATACGGAGAGAAAATAATATAAAAAATTACTATGACGTCATAGTGCCCTGGTTCCATGTCACTACTCTATAAAGGATTTTGCATAGACATGATCAGTTTTCATTGATCTATTGAAAATAGCGAAAGTTTGATGCATTTTTAGCCAAATTTTGACATTTTTGCATAATTTCAGATATAAAATTTGACATTTTTCACCAAATTCATTTTAAAGTTTGACATTTTTCGCCAAATTTTGACATATTTCGCCCGATTTCTGATTCAAAATTACTATATATTTGCTAAAATCTCTCAGAGCGACGATATGGTAACATGTTGCCCCTCTCAGAGATTATAGCAATAAACACATATAGTAATTTTTCATTCTCATTTCATTGAAAATAACGAAAGTTTGACATTCTTCGCCAAATTTTGACACTTTTCGCGCAATTTCACATGGAAAATGACCATGTATTTGCCAAAATCTGTCAGAGGGACGATATGGTACCAGGGAACTTCAATATGTCACAGTAGTATTTGTGATATAATATTCTAATTAGCGATATTTTCAAATAAGGAAAAAAGTCACCACAAAACTTGAATTTTTTAGAGGAAAAATGGTATATACAATATTTATTTTCGATGAGATGAAACTTTGATTGATGGCGAGCCTCCGCGGGAGGCGGTGCTTCCGTAGAAAACTGTAAATTCTAGTTGATTTTTTAGTGGGTATCGTAAAAAGGTCGTATAGCGCGTTAAGTGGTAAGATCGTTCGGTTAATCGAAAGGTAGCGTGTTGACCGGTAATTCTTGCGAGGAGGCGATATAAATTCAGCGGTTTGTTCGCGGTGGCTGATGATGCTTCTGTGCGGGCGATCCTGCGCCTCCCGAGCGATAAAGATGCCGAAAAAAATCATTGGCAAGTGTGCTGAGAGTATCTGAATTGGCAGTCTCCGAGAATAAGAGACACATGCACCGGGCGCGCGAAGCCTTTTCCGTCTTTTAGGAACAAAAGCGGGCGAGGGCTTGGTACGTGGCTGGAAAAAAATGAGATAGAACGAGTCACGCTCGTCCCACGAGACGGGCGAGCTCATAAAGCAGCTTATATCGTAGGCGTATATAGAGTACCAGGAACGCGGGGGTGCGACCATCCCTCGGGAAAACGCGCACGACCTTAGCAAGCAAGGGAGTAACGTTGCGAAGCTGACACGCCTACTTCGTAATTGTTTAAAATCTGACTGTTGTATTTACGAGAATAAGGCAGAGTGTAGCGAGAGAGCCGAGCGATGAGCCTGCATGCATGCAGCAGTAGAGCGAGTCTATATACAGTCTTGACCATGGCTAATTAGTCGATTGGTTAATAATTTGTTTCTAGTTGAGTCGGAAAGGACGTCGTACATGGTGTCACAAGGTTAACCGGTCAGTCGCGGTGTTTCGTGTGACGCAGGCGACACGAGGGCAGAATTTTTCGTGGAAAAATTGATATAGTTGAGTTCGAAAAAGAGTTTGTCAAAGTCGCGGGAGGAAGGCTGTCCTTTGGGCGACCCTTGATTCATCCTTTTATTGCGAGCGCGACCCGAGGGGCTGAAATCGCGCGCAAAACCCTTTGGAGGCTGGAGGCAGAAGCAGAGAAAAAATAAGTGGGTCTGGGGCGATGAGAATGGGATTGAAAACCACCGGACTAATCTTGGCAGTTATTTTTTTTTCTGGCTCTCTCAACCTCGAGCTTCGCATCCGCTTATTGGTGTCGTAAGAGCTGCGCGTGTATATATGTACGGGGATACGAATATAACTGGTGGGAAGTATAGTAATAATGGTATAGCGGATTGGCAAGCAAAAGGGCTGACAGCGGGGATTCCAAAGGGTGGAATAAATGTCGGCTGGGTCGTTTTTCTTGAGAAGGATGAAACGGGAGGATATAGTCGGCTCGGAAAAGTGTGTTCCGCAGCGAATGGAAGCGTCTGCCATTTAAATAAATGTTTAATCTCGCCACCTCCTTTCCTCCCTTCGCCCACGGGACGTTTTTTCTTTTCCTTTTTTTTGTCTCATCCCTTTGGCGCCCGCGCTGGAGCTTTTCCTGAGCCATGTCTTTTTGGTCGGGATACCGTTTTGCAAAAAGTTCCTCCCGCACGGAGGGAGCGAGAGGAAGGATGAAAATGAGATGGAACTGCGAGAGAAGCAGAGATGCGAGCAGGCGGATGAGACAAGAAGAGAAAAAAAGGGATGCTGCGGGGAGGGGGAGGGGGAGGAGGAGGAGAGGAGGGATATGAGTCGGAAGTGCGGTTGAATGAGAAAAAGGAGAGTAGCTCTGGTGCTGGAACGAGGAGGCTGGAGAGCAGCAGCACAAGAGCAAGTAAAAAACCAATCGAGTCTGTGCAGCAGTGGCTATGCGGTGCGGCGAGAGTCTCTTGGCTGCTTTTCCATCCCCCCGCGATCCTGCTCTCTCTCTCCCTCTCTCTCTCTCTCGAATAAAACGAGACTCTCTATCCCCACTAGTTTTCTCTGAGCGTCAATTCCTCTCGCCCGGGCTCTCCGGTAGCCCATTTAACCTCTGCATTGCAAATGCCACCCTCTTTTTGCCGAGGAGAAAAAGCTTTCGTACACCTCTTTCTCTCTGCTCGGTCTCTCTTTCGCCTTTGCTCTAGAGGAGGAGGAGGAGGAGCAGGGGTCGCCCGGGGGTGTCGACGCGAGAGGTAGCGAATGCAGGAACCGCTGGAGGCGACCGAGTCGAGTGTGTGCTCGCTGAAATGCTTGACGCTGTATTGCTCAAGGGTTGCCGCACACCCCGCACACCGCCGAGGGTGTAGCGCGGCGCGGGTATTAGAGCACGAAACCGAGAGAGCAGAGAGCAATGGAGAGAGGCTCGTGACTGTTATTTTAACGAAATATCTTTAAACGCGGGTCTCCTGTACGGATGTAGGGCGGTGAGGAGACCGCGACGACGGGGGTAGTAGAAGGAAAAGGTCGATGTGGGCGGGGAGAGATGAAAGGATACCTAGTTAAGGGATCAACTCTCTTGCTCACTCCAACCGTTTAAGGGATTACCGGGAGAGAGAGAGAGCCGCGCACCGTTATTCAAATGTATGCTAAATGCAACGAGGATAGGAGGGATGCTGTGCGATAGCCTTATCAACCCCTTGGAGCAGAGCAGCCGAGAGAACGATCCGGCTTCTCGTTTCGAGCCTGTGCAAAAGCTCCAGCTAGTATATATTCGCTCGACTACACGTATGAGGAAAAATCATTGACAACCGTAAGGTCGTAACTCATTTTCTTTTCTCATAGTCGAATCGGAAGCTCGATGGCCCTTTGAACTCTAGCATCGTAGTTATCTGGCGCTTTTCATCGCACATACACACGGGTGAAAATTCAAGTCCTCGAGCTCGCTCTGTCTACGGGGAGAGTCTCGAGAACCCCTGGACGTTAAGAGTAACGATATTTAATTGTAAAGCTCTGGCTCCCTTTCCGGGGATGGCCCTACGAGATCGGCAGCAAGAACTCGCCGATGAACTCTGAACTCGTGCAATTAGCGCGATTATACTCCTCATCCTGGTCGACTCTGCGAAACACACAGAAATAACTGCATGTGGATTCGAGGAATAATTATACAGCACCGACAGCGATGGGTACGCGGTCGGTGCATGGCTCCGGCGATCACACAAGTTAAGCAGCATCGACAGCGGTCAGTACTCGGTTGGGTGACTGCTTAGCCATGTACCGGCTGGCGTATCAATCACTGAGCGGGAGGCAGTTTACGCTGAGTTTCTGATGGTGATAACCAACTGAAACTCAGTGAAAATATAGCCAAGCTATATCTAAATATATCGAGCTAAATATAGACGTATCGGCCAAGGTTTTCCACAGTTTCCCTTGATCCTCGTGCGAATGCAATACAGTAGTGCATTAGGAAAGAGTGGCTGTGGGTAACACTCCGGGGAGAACTCAAGGAACTCAGGAATTCAGGAACAGTGTAGTGGGGAATAAGTGGGGATAAAGGGAAGGGATTGTAAAAACCGGTAAGGGTATACGCAGGAACAATAATATTTAAAAAATACATATATGTATATATAATCATACAGCGCCGAACCTTCTCCCACCGGGGCGGGGAATGACAAACCGATGATTTTTCAATTCGACAACATTTTATATTCACCTCTGATCATCCCGACTACACCACGCCTTCGTTAATTCAATTAATCATGCAATTAATTAATATAATATCCTCCAGTTTTACTCTCCCATGAGGTAAATGTCAAATTTATGGTGAATAGGCTTGAAAAATAAGTCAACAACTTGCCATGCACTGCATGTGTGACAATTGCGTACGTGTGGAGAGCTCCTAATGGGAGAGAATCCCAGCGGCAAAAAATTAGATCGCTCATTAACGCTACGAGAACGATTTAATGAAGATGATCTCATACACGTACACAGCACGATGTACTCGCGGATATCTACTAAAAAATACGCTACACATTGGCACGTCTGTGTCTGTTCGGATGTCCATGTGTGCAGCAAGCCTCTTTGTATGTTAAGTGTACACGATGCAGAGAAGACTGCTGTGCTCGGTACAATGGAGCAGGATTCTCACGTCAATAGCCGCTCCCGCGAGTCAAGTGGCGAGAATTGTCGGCAATTGTTTCCGAAATCCCGCGCAGATGCCTAACCGACACTGTACGTACTGTACACCCGTGTACATACACATTATCCTCGCGCTCGAACCTCGAATGCGTTGGTCGTTATCTCAAATCGTTCCTCTCGACCAGGAGATCGAAATTTGTCTCTCGATCGATTTTTCGTTCAACCGCGGCAATGAAACTAAATTAATGAATGCCGAAAAAATTGATTTTTCGTTCGTTTTTACTCGGAAAAACGCTCACGGACGAAAATTGAGAGAGATAATGTTTTGCTCGCGAGCATATCACGTTCGCGTGTACGCGAAAAAAATGTCGTACAAAACGTAAGTGAGCGAGTAAAAGAGCCTGCTGCTGTGCTCGCGAGATATCGCAGCTACAGAGAGCACACTCGGTCGATCCTGATGTGTGAATCACTCGGCACAAATTACGACAATTACCAGAGAGCAGGCCAAGGGAGGGGGTCGAAGAGGCGTCGTTTTAGCAACGCAACGCATCCCTCTCTCTCTCTCTCTCTTTTTCTCTTGTTGTCTCTGTGTATCTCGCATTATCCGCAGTTATATAGGCAACACTTGGCAAGGAACGTTCCCACGCCCTCGTCCCATTCACGCTTCGCGCAAATCTTGATTCTCAAGCCGCGCGAGACCGACCCCGACCACGAGTGCAACTGATCTCGTCGTATTTCTCTCTCTCGTTCTCTCGCTCTCTCCCTCTTTCTTCCTCGCGATATCACGCGGTAATGAAACTCCGCGGAACGCTATGACACACGCGAGACTCTTCAGCAGCAGTGGGAGGACCTTTATTTTTTTCCTCTCGCTCGAAATTTAATCACAAAACTCTGTGGGAAATGAACCAACAGATTTTCCTTATATACCAATTATTTCAGTAGCCACCGCACGAAACTCCAGGAAATATCGTTTTTTCATTCGGAATCACGTTTTCATGAAAAAGTTGCAAGGATTTCAAGACCCGGACAGATTTTTGTATCACGTTACAAATTCCCTGTATCAGAAAGCTATAAGACTCTACAAATTTATTGCTAATCATACTGATTCATTCCTCGCACAAAAGAGAACTGGGGAGAGACAAAGAATCTTTGGGACTACACACAGAAATCAATTCGCGACCCTTTCCATGGGGTGGCTGACCCAGTCTCCAGGGATTTGACATTTGACACCTTGTACATTCAAAGCACACACATCCACGCGCTCTACAAATGTATTGCAGTTATTGTGCGAGCATATACAAAGCGTATATATGTTGGCCACCCCGTAAGACCGATTGGCTGATTATGATCTCGGTAATCCGACGTCGCCGGCGGGCTATGGACCACCCTGACGTGATTGCCAAGCTCCGGAGCAAATACATATCCCACGACCCTGTTGCCACCGACCGTTTCGTCTCTACGTATCATGCTTCAATTTCCCTCCAACAAACTCAGCATTTTATCGCTCTATATTGGTCTCTTTTGTACGTCGACAACAAAAAATACAAAACGCCATTAAAAAGTTGCTCCGGAACAATTTCCCAAAATGTAAACATTGCCATGATCGAATTAATTTCGTCGCTCGACCATTTTCAACGATATGTTGTACGTTTGCATCGTTGGAATGCAACAAAATTCTGCTTCTTCTTGAGCTGAGCTCGAGATTCTTATTTCAATACTAGCCTCTGCCCGCCGCCCGCTTCGCTGCTATGGCCACACAATAATATCTGCATGCACACACAGTTTCCACATGGCCTATGTCGTAGTGTGCAGAGGGATGCGTTTCCATTATTTTACATGACGGATCCCTGGGAGGCCTGAACCATGAAAAAATGCCAACAAAAAACTAACCAAATATTTTGATATTTTTTTCACAAAAAAATATTTTTTAATTCTCCATTTTTCATGTATGGCAATTTTTGATAATAACAACAACACCATATAAGAACTGCTGCTACTTCTCTAGTTTGAGGAGCTGGTTTTCTATCAGCATAAATTATAATCTTCAAGTCTTTTCGGTCAGGACAATAAAACGGTTTTTTTTTCATTTTTTAAAAATTGTCATGGTTTTTGAAAATGAAGCAATAATAGAAAAAGGAGTTTTCGTTGGACCCCAACGTTACGAACTTCTGTGGCATCCTTTCTGTCCCCGAGACATTTAACTCGAACCTGATCTTGAGACTGACACCCGTAGACACTCTCACGTAGAATTTTAGTCGAGAAAGTGGATTTTATGATGTTTGAACCGCGTCGCGGAAAGCCACAATCAAAATGCTAATCGGAAGGTTGAACGAGGTGTAAGTCCATAGAAATTGGATGTAAGGGTGGTTTATTACTCGTTGGTAAGCGAGCCACCCCGGCGCTCTCTGCCGCGGGATATAGCCAAGTGTATTACGCGGGATTATCGCGGGGTGCGCGAGACTAAAGCGACCGCGTGGCTCTCTCTTCCTCTCGGTTCTAATGTCCCGGGACTTGCTATGCTTGTATATAGTGCGCGGAGTCTGCAAGGGGGATGGAAGTATATCGAATCGACCCATCTAACCCCCGGGGCGATGCAGTCTTGACAAAACACCATGGGGCTTCCTAGGACCTTCAGTAAATATTATTACTTCGAGCCCTACCAGCAATTTCCTCCACCATATGTCGGCTGCCTTGTCGATGCTCTTTTTCACAAATTTATCGCTTTTTTCCATTCACTCCTCCACAATCATCGCAGCAATACGAAATCAATCAGAAAAAATTTGCTGTTTTCGCACTTCATCCTTTTTCTTTTCAAGAAAAAACAAATGACTCCATTTTTTTGCTGCTAATTGCTAAAGATTTTGAATTTGTTGCGTTCGATGGAGTTTTTTCTTGGTGGCAATTCTAACGATCACGATTCGTGAGCCGCAGTGGATCTAAATGGAAAAAAAAATGGGATCTCCTTAACATTGAAAAACGATGTTGAAATTTTCATCGATGGAATGCCACGAAATTCTGTTTTTTCTTGAGCAGACCTCTCGATTCTGATTCGATATTTAGTCAGGATCATAAAACGATATTTTTTTAAGATCCAAATACAAAATCGGTACGAAAATTGCCATGAATTTCGAAATTTAATAAATAATTAGCAGAAAAACGTTTTTTTTCGTTGCAGCCCGACGTTGCGAACTGCAGTGTCGTCACGTTCATTAGCGCGGAGGGTTTTAACAGCCAGAACGAGAATGGAATCACGACGGCAAAGCACGAATCGTGCATGTATCGAGGTGAATGCATTACGCCGCAGCAGAAGAAGGCGAAGGCTCGGACGAAGGGGTAGTTTTTTGAGGAACGAGTGAAATGCACGTGCAGACTCGTGTGTGTGTAAGTGTGTAGGGATAATATAATTGGAAGGGGCTTTTGGTTCGGCGCGTTTAGCTGGCGTCACGTCCGACACGTGGCACGGATTACGGGGCCGTTACACGGCCAATTTCGGACGTCCGGTGTACCTCGAGTCGCGGCGCGGCGGTACCGAGACTGTTGGCCTAGGATGCGGAGGTGGTTGCTTCAATTGGCGAATCGAGGACGATTATAGCGTCGAGTGTGCGGCGCTTAACTCGCGTGTGAGACGACGATCATCCGTACCAAATAATTAACAGCCGCCTCGAGAATCATGAATTCGAGCACGAAAAATCAAACGCAACGGCGGGGTCATCTTGGCCGCCCGCGAGAGATTACTCGACAAAATTGCTCTCTCATTTTCAACAAACTCGTAATCACGATTTCTTATCGCGAGGGACTCTTGGGTTTAAAATAAATATTTTCAGGTCCGAATCGCTGGCTTTCATCCGTACTTAATACGGCGAGAAAATAATATCAAAAATTATTGTGGCCTTGAAATTCCCTGGTACCATCTTGTCCCTCTATATAAGGGATTTTAGCAAAGCCATAGTGATTTCTCGAAAATAATGGAAAGTTTGACATTTTTTGCTAAATTTTGACATTTTTAACCCAATTTCAGATGAAAACTGACTATGGATATGCTAAAATATCTCAAAGGAACGATATCGCACCATGTTGCCCCTCTAAGGGATTTCAGCCAGGACATAGTCATTTTTCGAAAATAGTGGAAAAGTTTGACATTTTTACCCCAATTTCAGATGAAAAAGGACTATGGATTTGCTAAAATCTCTCAGAAGGACGATATGCTACCATCTTGCCCCTTAAAGATATTTCAGCAAAAACACAGTCATTTTTCGAAAATAGTGGAAAGTTCGACATTTTTACCCCAATTTCAGATGAAAAAGGACTATGGATTTGCTAAAATCTCTCAAAAGGACGATATGGTACCAGAAAACTATAATGCCATGTATAGTAATTTTTGATATTTTGTTTTCTCTTCGTGTAGCTCAACGCCCGAACGTCTTATATACTTTCCGATTCACGAGGCCATGACGAGCAAGCGTTAAATATATAAATTCGCGATTTCGGGTTGTCCACGAGCGAAGATTTATGAGTCGGGTGGTTCGGATGGAGGAGGGAGAGGCGTGGACTAACGTGTCACAATGGAGCAACAAATTGCTACAAGATTCTGTGTGCGAGGCCTACGCAGAAAAATGGTGAAGAGGGGGGGGGGGATCTGCTGTGAACGAACAAGTGTGAAATCAGGTGCATCGATAATGCAGTAAGAACAGGGGAGGGGGGGATGCGGGAATGAAGACATAACCTTGTATATATTTGTGTGAGCCACGCCATTGACACACCCTTAACAAAACCGAGCAGGCCGCGTAGCGTCGGCAGCAAGGGAGTCGAGAGTCCCACTGGAAAAAATCAATTAGCCACGGAAGCCAGGAAAATAGAATTCATTGACGTTGGAGAAAAAAAAAAGAAAGGCTGCTGCTGTTTCGCAAACGTCACGCATCGAAATGCCGTCTCGAGCGAGCGATATTTTATTAGCAGTTTCGTGATTTATTGATTCGGATCGCACAGCCTCCCTTTTTGTTGATGGCATCATTAAAGTAGAGCATGACAGTTCTCGATTATTTCATTGCCTGCTGCTGCCCTTTGGCGACACGGACATTCGTCTCAACCATTCTAATCGAATTGAGCCTTTATTTATTTAAAAGCCCATTGTTTCAGCGACGAAAAATCGCTGGAACAAAGTCTTTTGCTCTTCTCGCAGCAGCAGCTTCCAGCAACGCGCAGAAGAGGAAGAAAAACGCTTGTGGGGCACTGAAACGTGCAAAAAAAGGGAACAATGGCCCGTGTTCGTGGCAGGTTGATCCTCGTTGAGTAATGTTGAAATCTGGGGCGTTCCTGGGAACGTCCAGCTGACCTAGAGCTCTCGCTCTTATTCCAGGATATAGAGGAATAAAAAAAAACGAGTCCTATACAGAAAAAGACCCTTTCCGAGAGACACTTGAGGAGTGACTCGCGATTGCCCCTCGGCATGTACTCTGACCGACCAAACGTGAAACTGATACGTATTTTTCTCGCCTTCGCTCCAACGCGCATACCTATAAAAGTATTGCAATATTTCCACGGCCTCGACATTGACCGATGTTGCCTTACAAAATCGTATCTCCTCGTCGAAGCTTCCGGACAAATTGTATCGAAAAAACACCTCTGCTCAAAGGGTTGCAATGAATCAGGAAATCTTTCGTTATTTATTGTTTATCGCGACGTATCCATCATTCCTGAGTCATCGGAGGTTATTAAGGACATGTATGCAATTTTCATGCGCAGCACAGCAAACACAGTTCGAATTCATCAATCGAAAATGACGGATGGAGAGCCAATGAATAGTTACGAATTATACGACGGAGTATGCGTGGAAACTTTATTTTCGTCTTTCTTCGCAGTAATTACTACGGTGGCTCTTCGGTGAATTGAAAAACCGGTGATACGAATGAAACTTCGGGAGAGTGTTATCTAAGATGCAATGAACACTCCCTCCAAATTTCAGGATATGTTGCCAGGCAAACTTTTGCGACCGAGTAATTTTAAATGACCTATTTTAACATGGTTCTTATGACAGTCAATTCCATTTTAACCGGAAGTGACATGATACCTTTTCATAAAGATGAGAGATCTTATTCAAATTTTGAGTATATATGGACGGACGAAATTGTGAGCTTTTCAATGGTATTTAAAGAATTGTGCCTTGCCAGGGATTTTCCTGAGAAATTTCGTGTGTGCGAATTTCGGATTCAATATGTGTGTCATTCTGTACGAGAAAACAAGCGACTAGTGCACGTGCTCGTTAGTCGCGTCCAAAAATCGGTCAAAAAATTGAGTTTCTCATAAAGGGCATTATAATTCGGTTTCTAGCTAATAAATATTATGTATGTATATCGGAATTTTTCGGTGGCATTTTTATTTATCGGAGAATGACTGAGGTTATGTCGAACTGTCATGAGAGACTGCCTTAGTTTTTTATTCGGTGCTTGCTTGAGAGCGTTAAATACTTTTGTCAGTTGAGACTTTATCATATCATTTATTATAAATTACGGATGAATGCCACAGGAAACGTCATCGAAATTCCGTACATTTTATTTGAACAGAGCATTTAGAAAATATCATAATAGATTTCATGATATTTTTTCACGACATGATTTTGACTAGTTGTGTTACTGATAGGCCGCCTTAACCGCAACAACTCCGTCCTTAACCCTCAGTAGACACACATGGGTCTGGGGTGCCCATTTCAGCGAATGCCGTGAATTTCTCGTTTTCCGTAACATTACCGTTTAATAACAATAATAAAAAAGGGTTTTTACCCATCACCCAGTGCAGGCTCTCTTTCTATAGATCCAAAACTACTTTCCTGAATTTTTTCATACTTTTTTAACGAGTCCAAGTTCAGTCAAAAACGGTAGGACGCTGAAGACCCATGTGTGTTTAGGAAGGTGTACTAATTATATGTACGTGGCTTCGGAGGGTTAACCCTCCGCGAATCCTATAGGTCTTTTTGACTCGAGCAACAATTTTTTTTTTCGAACAACTTTTTTTTAAACGTTCTATTTTGAAAAAAAACATATGCAACGACTGTAACGACTATGGAACCATGAAGCATAATCAATGCGAGTATTCCAGAATTTTTCACATTTTTGTTCAAAAATATTTTTCAAGGACGTTGTATGCAAAATTTTCTATCGATAGAATTCCTTTAAATTTGCGCCACACAAAGAGAATAATGATATATAATTTTTGTGAAGTCTCAGCTTCACTTTTTACGAGCACTCCTTCAATACATCATTTTTTTGACATTTTATTTATTTGGTCAGATTTTTGTGGTTCACATTATTTTTTACAGGAAGAAAAGTTATAATTGTGTAGTGCAGAATCGTCGGTACTTTTGAGAGCAGACACCTCTTTCTTCAGTTTTCGTGGAGATTCGGTTAATTGTTTTGGATCGAGTGTCTACGGAAACTACTATTTAGGGGGGATAAATGTACTTGTCTCGACTTTTTTTCAGCATTTATGCTGTTTTTAGCCCGTATTTCTTTACTTTTTGTATAGCATTCGCAGTTTCTCAAAACAACGCATTTACGTCATGACTCAACATGAAAATAAAATGCAGATCGGAATATAACACGACATATATTTTTCAACGTATTATCAACAACGCCGTAATAGATCCTCAGTCCGGTGTAGGAATAGGGATAGTCTCTTTGTAAAGTTCACAGAACAAAATGCCATAGTATAGTTGAATGAATAGTAAAATCATTCAAAGTTATCCCGATTGTCATCTGAGATCCAGAACGAGCATGAAAACGTGGCTCATAATTTTTGCTTCCTCGTAGAGGAAGCTATGTGACGGTGAATTTTTTTTCCAGTTTTCAGTGTCAATGTGCTTAAAATATTCCAAAACATCGAAAAATCATATCTAGAAAAAATGTCCGGATGTGTGTGTGTATGTTGCATGGCACTATAAAATTTAACCCTTTGTAACTCTTAATCTAAACAAGCTCTTCATTTTCTGGCAATTTTGTTAGAATTGCTAGAAAAATACGAATTGTACAGCATTTTGAAATTTTCAAAAAAAATGTGTCGGAGCTCTAATTTCCGCAAATTTTGAGATTTATTACTAATTTTTTTTTTTTTATAAATAGAGTATCATGATGGGAAGGTTGGTATTGAATTTGGGGAATATCGGTCGAACGGTTTAAATTTTAGGATCTTTCGAATTTTACGAAAATCTGAGATTTTTTAAAATTCGTCCAATCGCTCTAATTTCTGCAAATTTTGTAAAATATTCTGTATAAGTCTATACTTCCTCTTTACTTTCTAGAAAAGTTGTCAAAATTATATAATTTGAATGGAAATAGAAAAAACGCTGCAAATTGGAATTTGCAAATTGCTTCCTCAAGATGTTCAAGATGCACGATGCTCAAATCTTTCTCTATGAGGAAACCAAAATTAAAAAGATACCTTCCTCATAGAGGAAGATTTGAGCATCGTGCTTCTTGAGCATCTTGAGGAAGCAATTATTTGCTAATTTCAATTTGCAGCGTTTTTTTTTTATATCTTGTGTGATCATATCAAAATCTGCTCGGAAAATACACCAATGCTTCTATACAGTTTACGTCTTTGTTTCAACCCCAACCAACCCATACACAGCAGCTGACATACGTGCGAAACTCCGAACAAAACATTTGAGCATCAAAAATCTGTGCGAAAAAAACACCAATTTTTTTATGCAATCAAAAAGTGATTTTATTTATATTTCCATGACGCTGCAACCTACGATGTTCTAGTTAGTCCCAAACGAAAGGGGAAAAAAAATAGAATATATGGGAACCAACAACACCATCAAAAGTTATATCGGTGATGAATTATTAATCTTGATAAAATAAAAAATATTCAGAAACAGTTGGGAAACGCGGTCCTTGCTGTGAAAGCGTCTTGTAGCGAACTCGTTGACTTTGACACTATACGTAAATGTACTTGTCTCGAGTCGCTACCGCGGCTCTTGATAGCTCGCGCAATTTTAAGAAGTTCACCAAATAGAGAGATATTTATTTATAAAAATCACTATTTTCAGTAGTTTCTCATATAAGAGCGTGTGTTAAAAGTTGCAATTTTCAACAATAACTATTTCGATTTCTAAATGGTGAAGCCTCTTAAAACTTTGCATACACTTTTATGTAACATCGAAGAAGCTTTGTTTAGTTTTTTCCAAAAAATCGGTCATAAAATTTTTTCGAATTTTTGTTTATTATATAACAAATACAGATTACCTCGAACAATCTTGATTTTAGAGTATGTTGTTCTTTAGTCAATTTGTAACAACGTTTTTCTAATGAACTTATAGGTTCGCAAACCGTTTTGTGTGTAAGAAAAACTTGAAACAAAAATTTAGACTTGACCGCATCGCCATATACAACGTCCTTAAAACGTTCTATTTTGAAATAAAACAAATGCAACGACTATAACAACCATGGAATCTCAACGTTGGATCAATGACGAGTTTGTCAGAATTTTTTCACATTTTCTTGTCTCCAAAAACGTGAGATACAAGTGGTAGGACGAAAAGGACGGTATGATCGAGAGTGCAATAAAAAATCATATGTCCAAAACGGGATCCATCGAGGCTTTTTCCACTGTGCGTTTATTTCGATATCTAGAGCAGCCCGAAGACTTATTGAATCTTTTTTGCGCCGCTGACCGCGAGCTGCGGATCTAGCGCGAAGCCAAAATCGATATTTCCTTGGAATGTCCCGATTAGTGCGTAAACCGCGACGTTAAGCAACAAGAGTTTTCGACGCGTGGGTCGTCCGCTCCAGAAACAAGATATCGAACTTTTGGACCGTCACAGGAGAGCGAAAAGTTCAAAACGCACAAATGATCGAGTATAACGCAGGAGCAAAGCGAGAAAGGAATTTCCGCGGAGAGATGGCGTAAAAATATGGCGAATGTGTCAGGCTCCAATGGACCACGGGAAAATGATTGTATCAGCAGAGTGGAGGGGATTGGAAAAGAAAAAAAAATAGAAAAGTAGCACGAAGCTCGGGAGCGAAAAGCACCAACGTACCCACACTCGCCCAACCTGGATGTGTCGTCCTCGCACGTTCGAGAGGGTTGGGTAATGGAAGATGTGATAATTTAGTATGCACAGCGGAGTTTATTTGAATTTTATTGCCGTTAGAGGCGAAGGAGAGAAATCGAGATCGATCTCGAGATCAAAAACTATATACATATATGTATGGCTTGCGATCTTGCGGTGTGTGACATTCGTACGCAGTGCTGCCTTCCATTTTCCTCAATTCGTGACGCGATATCCAAGGAACCAAGAGTACGAGGACGACGACGACGACGACGACGACGAGGGAGAGCGAGAAAGATAAAAAAAAAAAAAAGAAAAGACAGTGAACGAATAAGATGGCGCGCGTCGAAGGGTTGTTCGTGCCCACAAGGGTGCTCTTCTGCCTATATATCGGAATGGATCCAGAATGGAGTGAGAGTAAAAGAGAGACGCGACGTTTTTCTGCCTCCAGCCCTGCGCCGCGTGGTTTCCCGTTTCCCGGGGGGACACTTCCGCCCGACCAATATCCCCACGACCGCGTTGCGCTTCTTTCTCATCCACACACACACACATACACACACGATTCCAATATCTCTCCAAGTTCCCGACTGGCCATGAATAAACTATTTTACAGACTTTGAATATCTGAGGGGTTTTTCGTAAGCAGGTGGTGGGGAGGAGCCAACGATGGTCGCGGATCTTCGCGCTGTTTATTATTTTCTTTAATTCGCCTTGTGCGTGACCGAAGAAGCACGCCGCGGATACAGAAAAGAGACCAAGAGTTGTTCCATTTTTTTTCCCAAATGCGAGCCAAAGATTAATAAGTTTGCGCGGGAGTTTGAATTAATCGAGAGACTGCTTTGAGGGAATTAAATTTGGCGCTCTCGGGCGACGACGTTTATTAATATTCCGGGCGCGGAGGTACTCGCCAGCGAAGAGAGAATGAAAAGGACAAAAGCGAATCTTGGAGAAGGAGACCGAGTACGGAGTGTGTGGCGCGGGTGCATGACAAATTTACCGAGGGCGCGCTTCCTTCCATTTCTCGCAGTAACCCCGCCGGGGGGGGGGGGGGGGGGGGGCTGCGTCAAGACGCAGCTCGCTCTGTAATTAACGCTAATCTGCTCTCGACTCCTTCGCGCTCCTCGGGCCTCGCGCGGTCCTCGTCTCTCTACTTATCGAGGAGGACGACGCCAGGGAGGCTAGAGAACATCAGCGACTGCGAAACGTTCCGCCGCCCTACCCTTATTGTACTATATGCCCCGCTTGACGACGCGATACCACCCCCGCGTGTATCTCGACCGTCTAAGCTTTCAAAATGGCGCGACTTTTAGGCTCTGGGCCATATATTCGCCCCGCGTCCGCATTTCCTAACAAATCTTCGCTTTGCCCTTGAAACGCTGGAGGCGTCAATTTGAAAATTTTCAAATTTGGGAAATTTTATGATTTTCTGGAGAAAAACATTTTTTTCATCATTTTTTTTTCTCCACTAAGAAAACCCCCGATCCTGGACGAACCGGAACGAAACCTGGACGATGCTTTGTCATCGTGAGCCACGCGGAAATGCGGGCCGCTGATCGTTAGTCCAGAAATATCCACCTGTCTCTCGCTTTCTCTCTCTCTCTCTCTCTCTCTCTCTGTCCCTCTTTCTCTTAGTTTATTGCTTCGTTACTGGGCTCTTTGGTTTCTCGGTGCACTGGACCACGAATGTCCTTGATTAAACGGGGAAGGACCTTTTTTTTGTATCAAGAGGAGAAATATTGCGGCTTGCGTCCTTGAGCAATTGAATTTCCGAGAAAAACCGCGCGAATATTTCTCTCAAGATGTATAAGCGAGATGAGAAAAAAAACTTGCTCCGAATTACGAGAGACTCGCGTGCGATTAATAAATTTCGCAAGAACGAGAAAAATCCGGTGGAGAAACGAACACGTAAATGGTGGTTTGTACAATTATTTCCCGCGAAAGATTCAGTGTAAACAGAATTTTGACCTTGACGAGGGTCACGTGTGTAAATCGTGCTTTATTTCGTTGAATTTTTGGCTCGGCTAACGATTTGCCGGCCACACGAAAGTAGCAGAGCGTGCTTGTTAGAAAATGAGGTTTTTTTCGGAGGAAAAAAAAATCGACTGCTTGGATGACGTTGTTCGAAAGAAAAAATAAGCGACGAATTTTCTTTCGGTTCGTGCCTCAATTCCCATACACAGGCACGCGTAAATATCGTCGTCGCGTTTCGGAAACAGAAAAAGCGGCTAAAATTTGAGGGGACAATGTCAGAGAAAGGTCATGATGTATGGCACCGCAAGAACATTGAAAACGCCACGGGAAATGCCACGTGCCCTTTTACCCTCTCTCTTGCCCCTTTGTCTCGTCAAGCCCTTGTACGACACGCCATGAGTTTGCAACTCCCATTCCCCCTGATGCTGTTGTTCCCTTTGAGCAAAGATTATGCGCGACACCCACCGAATTCCTGGTTGTTTTACAGCGTAAATATAGTACGTCGTCGCCCTACGGGCTTTGGAAAAGGAAGCGGTCAAAGAAACTATCGATGTTTAGGCAATTTTCGGTAAATATTTGACAACATTGAAACGCCGTTTATCTTCACCGGGCCGATAAACCGTGAAGAAACTTGACCGGGAGAGGTCACACACTGATTCGAAAGCAGCAACGAAATGTCCGACGGTCGATTGAAAAACGCGCGAGCGCACGCTGCGTTACCAACGGAAATATTTTCATACCGACTGTCGATAACATGACGACAGTCGGTAAGCAAAGTGCAACATTTCCGCCAATAACAATGAAAAAAAAGCAGAAACACCGAAAAATTTGTATTTGAATAAATCGAAAAAGAAATATTCATTTCAAAACAAATTCAAAAGATTTACAGAATGCATGAAAGGACGCTGATAACAATTTTCAGATAATTCATTGCTCAACAACATATATTCGAACTCTACACGTTTGTTTACGATCACTCCAGGATGACCTTGAGAGACAGCGTTTATTATGCTTTCTGTTGAACAGCTGAGCTCGGCAGTTCTTTGTTCGAACTCGCGAGCCTAACCACGCTCGCGACGACGTCCCGCCACGGATAAATTGTTTTTTCCTTTTCCGTGATTTATTAATTATCGCGTTTTCCTTTGTCGATGGTTTTGAAGAAAAACATAATAAGGAAGAAATGTATTTCAACTATTGTTTATCGGTGATATTATTCGGAGTGTTTGGTAGCTGCGAAAGTGCTTTGCCATACAGGCCCGTTGTTGTCATTCATGGAGTTCTCACGGGCAGCGAAAGTATGCAAATGATCAGTGATCGCATCCAGGAAGTGAGTCATTGTTTTCTCTGTGTTATCGTTCATTTTCGTCGTATCACGAGCATCCGAGCCCGGGCTCTCAATCAAAAAATGAAAGAGAAATCCATTTTTGACGTTTACTCCCACCGAATCTTCGTCCAATGAGCAAACACAGCTGTCAGACTATGATTATGTCTCTGTAAATATCGTCTCGTCTTCGGAGACCTCGGGGACTGAGACAATTGATCAGAAGCAGTTTGTTCAGCTCCTCCTTCGTAACCTTTTGAACTGTACATTTCTTCTTTTTACGAACAATGGTAATAAAAATCTGTACCAGCGGGTTTTCAGGGTCGCTGATTACGAGTTTAACCTCAAAATTTGTAAATTCCCCATGCATCGCTCCTCCACGTAAAATCGCACTATTTCAAAAATACATAATTGCATCAAAAAAAATCGCACATAAAGCGAAAAAAAAATAATTCCAGCGTCAAAATTGTCCAAAAAATTCAGAAAAATGCAATTTTGCCAACAGAAACGAAATTTTCAATTTTCAGCTTCATCCAGGCACCCAAATCTTCAACACACCGAGGTATGCGAGTTGGAGCAGCCTGGAGCCCATGTGGCACCAGGTCGAAGAAATCGGCTCGGACGTTATGGCGATAGGGGCGGCGTTTCCGGAAGGAATTAATTTGCTGGGCTACAGCCAAGGCGGTTTGATTGCCCGCGCGATTTTACAAAGATTCCCCACTCACAACGTCCGCAATTTCATTTCCCTGAGTTCCCCGCAAGCTGGACAATTTGGCAGTGAGTTTTCCGGTCGTTAGAATTTTTCAACGCCACGCTTAGCGCGTCCAGACTTTTCCTCAATGTCTTGTAACTTTCCAGCCAAATTTTTGCACCTCTTTTTCCCGGACCTTGTCTGCGAGACGGCGTACGAATTATTTTATTCAACGGTCGGACAACACACGAGCGTGGGAAATTATTGGAACGATCCTGACCATCAAGTAATGAAAATTAAGCCTCAACATTATAAATGAAAAAATCTGAAAAAATTCATGGTGAATCTTGAAACTTAACTTTTTAAGCAACAACGGAATATACATTCTTTTTTCTTACTTTCAACCCTGCGAGGGCACCCTACAAGTCCACACTGGGTCAATCTGACCCACGGCGTTTTTCAAATCGTTGTATTCCGGTAAATGTGCATTATGTGTGTGTTTGTTTTTTGGTGGAGACGTTTTTCGTAGTAACTTATCTACATTTTATGGGCCCAAATTTATTTTTTGACGGAAACGAAAATTAAATGCCAAAACGTTCGTTGCCATCGAACGCCAAAGAATCGGTGAGAGAAAATTTTTCGGGTCAAAATGACCCAATATGTGCTCGAAGGGTTATATAATGTTTTTTCATTACATATCAAGCCATGGGCAGAAAAGGCTGGACAAAAATGACCCTGGTTCACGAAAATAAAAACTTTTTTTCTCCTCGTTTCGAAATGTGAAAAAAAAAAATGATTTTTTTGCGTTTTTCGTTTTTTTTAGCAACTGTATTTCAAGTACAGTAAATTCCTTCCTTTCGTGAACAACGAAGAACCCTCGTCAAACTCGACGGACTTCAAAGAGGCTCTGACAAAGTTGAAACACATGGTGCTGATCGGTGGCCCCGACGACGACGTCATCACGCCTTGGCAAAGCAGCCAGTTCGGATATTTCGACTACAACAAAACGGTCGTCGAGATGAAAGATCGTGAGATTTACACTAAAGACGCGATCGGGCTGCGGACTCTTGACAAGGCCGGCAAATTGAAATTTCACACTGTACCAGGCATCAAACATTTCCAATGGCACAAAAACGTTTCTCTCGTCGATTTGTACATTTTGCCGTATCTCGATTAACTTTTCTTCCGTCGCTGCTTCACACTCGTCGAATGAGCCTTAAGGGCTCGACCCACTCTAGAGGAAGAAACAAAATCGATCAACTCGATAATTTTTTTTTACCCAAATCATGGGATCGATCGAAATTCTGCGAAAATTGTTTCCTCGATTTCTCGGTGAACCGACAATAATGAGAAAATTCTTTCGATCGTATACGCAGAAAAAAAAAATCAAAATTACTCTGGCATTGTCCCTGGTACCACGTCGCCCCTCTAAAGCATTTTAGCAAAGACGTACTCATTTTTCATTCATATTTTATCGAAAATAGCGGAAACTTTGACATTTTCGCTATATTTCGGATTTTAAAATACTATGTATTTGCGAACATCTCTCAAAGGGAAGATGTGGTGGTACGACGTCGCCCGTACAAGGGATTTTAGCAAATACATCATTATTTTTCATTCACATTCTATCGAAAACAGCGGAATTTTTGACATTTTTCACCAAATTTGGACATTTTTCGTCCAATTTCCGATGAAAAATTACTATGGATTTGCTGAAATCTCTCAGAGATTCGAGATGGTACGATGTTGCCCCTATAAGGGATTTTAGCAAATACATAATCATTTTTTATTCACATTCTATCGAAAATAGCGGAATTTTTGACATTTTTCGTCCAATTGCCGATGAAAAATTACTATGGATTTGCTAAAATCTCTCAGAGGCTCGATATGGTACTAGAAACTCTGATGTCATAGTAATTTTTGGTAAAATATTCTCCTCGTGTATATAAACATTGCTGGAGAAGATCATAGGTTTTTTTTTTGACACATTGATTTTTGGAAAAATGAGAAAAAATGAAATTCCGAGACCCAAACACGACTGATCTGATACTTAGTGAAAAAAAAATGTGGCCATGACGTATATATTTGATAATTAATTTTTAAGACTCAACATACACCTCAGAACGCGATAAACGCGCGAATTACGAAAATTTTGCATCATCTAGAAAATAAGAAAAAACAGCGAATTTCGTAGACTCGAAAATTCCCGCATATCAATTGTTTTTTCAAATTTTCAAGATCCCACGAAACTTTGAAAAGTTTTTAGTGAATTATGTACAAAGGGCGACGATGTGGGTAGGAAATATTTCCGAATAATCAATTTTGATCCTTTTTTTCGTGCGCCAGCCCTTGAGGCTAGAAAATTCGATGGACGAAACTTTCTTACCGAACAATTTCTCGTGCTGGTGGATTGAGATTGCAAGAGATTTCTAACAATTTTTCTGTAAATATACAAACGTAATTTTAATAGGAAATTTAATACTGAAACGGACGGAATAAAATGCTCATGGAACATGCTCGAGACCAAGTATTTTCATTATTTTTTATTTTTCGAATCCATTTGGCAAGATTCTTTCGAAAAAATGCCTCGTCGGGTCCAAGGGAATTCTACCCGAAAATAAACATTTTCACGTGTTTTTTTCTTTCTTCTTTTTTCAGACATTTTTTTATCATCGCCGCAAATTGTCCAGAGATCAACTCCCGGTGTTAAAATTCTACCGAAAATTGATAGCATGTGGCTGTAGTTGATTTTGAGGACTTTGCTGCTCGTGCCTAGAGCCTCTTCTGGGTAAATCGATCCAGAAGTTCAAGAATCCGTTCGGGATGGTCGAGGGAAGGAAAGTGTCCAGCATTTCTGACAAGAACTTCGTAGAGGTTTCCGTAGTTTTTAACGTATCCGGCGAGAACATCGGAGTCTCGTTCAGTGACTCGCCACTGTTTTCCTTCGGTGGTTAAGAATTGCTGCTTGCCGGACCATTCAATTTTAAGGAGGGACTGGTGGAGGGAACTGTACGGGCAAGCGATGCCGAGGTTTCCGGTATAGACGAGGGCTCGATAATATTCGAGCATGTGGCCGAACGTCGTCGCAGAGGACCGCGTCATGTCGCCCTTGAGGGCCTTGATCGTTTTGTAGGAGAGCACCGTGAAACTTTGGTTGCCAACGTGGAGAGCGTTGCGCACGTCGGAGCGTTCGAGCCAATGAACAAAGTGGTAAGGGTCCCCTTTGAACTCGGGCTTGCGAATGTCGTCGGCAGAACAGTAGCCGATCTTCTGTCTCAGCTGGGCAAACAGGTTTGTAACGACATCGTAAGCTTCAACGTGTGTTTTCTGGCCAATCAATCCCCGAGCTTGGGTCTCCAAGCTTTTCAATTGCAACGCAGTCTTCTCGTCGATGAGACCCATCGCGTGGAGATATTTTCCGTACGCGAGTTGATTCTCCGGGTCCATCAAACCGTTTCCAATAATCATTCCCTTTAAATTGATTTTCTCTGTCTGAGAGACTCCCTCTTTCTTGTTGTACCAGTGGATCGCGGACGTCAGAGCTGGCACGAGTTTTCCGGCCATGGACTCACCAGCCACGTAGACTTCGTTGCGTCGGAAGCGATAGCACATTTGGAAAATTTGCTTCAAAGCTTCGAGCAACTCATCAACGATATGTATCTGATTCGTCAAATAAGCTGCGTCCTCGTTCATGAAACTGAAACCGGTCCCGGCCGGACTGTCTATGTAAATCATGTTGTACCTTTCGTTCCAGGTCCAGCCTTGCATCACCAGCTTGTCGTCCGATTTGAAGATGAATGGACCGTGTTGCAGGAATAAATTGAAGAACGACGTCCTCCCCGGCCCACCCTCGAGGTACACTATCACCGGGGCGTTATCTGCATTTACCTGCACAAACATTTTCCCTCCTTCTCAAAACGCACCGAAATTCAAATCTCTTAAAAACCTGAAAAGTCTTTCAAGGAAACGAGATGCACCATCCTCAAATCTTCCTCCATGAGAAAGTTATATTTTTAATTTAATTGGCTTTTTCATGGAGGACACTTTGAGCACCGTGCATCTTGAGCATCTTGAGGAAGCAATTTGCAGCGTTTTTTGCATTTACATTTTAAATTTGGACAACTTTTCTAGAAAGTAAAGAGGACTTATACACAATATTTTACAAAATTGGCAGAAATTAGAGCGGTTTGACGATTTTTTTAAAAAACTCAGATTTTCGTAAAATTCGAAAAATCATAAAATTTAAACCATTCAACGGATATTCCGCAAGATTCAATTCCAATCTTTCTATTATGATGCTCTATTTATAAAAAAAAAAAAAAAAATGAGTAATAAGTCTTAAAATTTGTGGAAGTTAGAGCGTCGACACCCTTTTTTTGAAAACTTCAAAATGCCGTAGAATTCGTACTTTTCTAGCAATTCCAACAAAATTCTCAGAGAATGAAGAACTCGCATAGATTAACAACTGTGCAAAAGGGGAGCCCTGTAACTCAAATCATTCTCGAGTTATGAAGGTTTCAATTTTACAGTCCCATAACATACACATACACACACACATCCGGACATTTTTTCTGGATGAGGAAGCAAAAAAAAAACCGAAAAAATTCTGGCAAATTCTTCATTGATTCAACTTTTTTAAGGTTTCTAAGTTTGGATATTAGCTGCATTTTTGTTCTATTTCCAAATGAAACGTTTTAAAAAACGTGGCTTTTGTTTTTTTTCTTTTTAGTTGAGACGGTTTTGTAGTAAACTGTCCGTATTTTTTATGGCCCTAAATACATTTTTTTAAAAAAACGAAAAGTAAATGCCAAAATATTCGTTGCCATTGAATGCCAAAGAATCGGTGACGGAAAATTTCTGGGGTCAAAACGATCCGGTATGCAATCGAATGATTAATCGAAACGCACCATTTTGGAGAAACTTGAATTCTCACCTCGGCAGAAATGAACCAGAAGAACAAATTCGAATTCGTATCTTTGTTGACGGTCAAGAATCCAGCATAAGATCTGCGGTTATTGCCCTGCATGTCCGGAAGTCGAACTTGGGCTCTGACACGCGCCTTCGTAAGTTGATTTGCGTTAATCAGAGGCGTGAGATACAGTGGCTCTCCAACGTCCTCCCCATCCTCGAACCGTTTCGCTCGATCCAAGTCCGGATAACTCGACACATTCTCGAAAATTATTATCGTGAGAATTACGAGAATCGAGGCGAAAAGTCTTTGCCAAATCATATTTTTCTTTTCAACTTTCAATTAAACTTTTTCAACTGCTTGACGACTCTAGACTTTCAGCTTCACTCGCACCGAACCTTCTCAACGGACTGTTTCACCTAAAGGAGCTGGAGCAGCTCCAAGATTTTCCCTCAAACAATTTCTCAGCCTTATCGTTATCGCTTTTTCCAAACTATTAATAACTCTTTGCTCATAAAACCTGCGCAATTAATTGTAACAAAAAAAAATGAACAAAGCTCAATTTGAAGGTCGAAAACGTTCTGAGCAAAATCGACAATATGTTGAAAAAAAAAAAAAAATCATTTATCATAAATCCACGGCCAGCTTTTTCATTTTTCAACATTTTTCCTCTCGGCCCAGAAACTTTTCTTATCGTGATATATTTTTTTTTAGATGTTTCTTTTTTTTCTCCAAACGTTGCGATTTTTTTGCACGTGCCGAGCTCGTTACAAATTCTCGGAATAACAATTGAGTGCTTTTCGTTTTTCCTTTTTCGATATGCAACTAATGAGTCCGGTTTTTCCGGACTAATAATGATCGTTTGTCTTTTTGATAAATATTGTACAAATACGGTTTGCAGGATATTTCGAAAGGAACGAGGAGAGGAATGTCGTTGATGAATTCTTTCGGGTGTAAAGTTGAAAATATCGCTGAGGATGAACTTTTTATTAGTAACGTTAATAAATCATTTAATTACAGATACGAAATGAGGAAAGCATTTGGATGCGAATATCGTGAGGTCGTGTTGAGTTACTTTTGGGTCGATACCCCGGTGAATTTCTCGATGAGTTCGAGGGTCCATTTCGGCTGGTCACGAGAAGTCATGTGTCCTGCGTTCCTGACGAGAACTTCGGTGAGATTTCCGACTTTTCTGAAGTAGCCAGCGAGTTCGTGACTGGCGACTCGCCACTGTTGTCTCTTGGCGGTTTTTAATTGGTGGGCACCGGACCAGTGCAAATTTTCAATGTACTTCTGGACGCCAGGGTAATTGCAGGCAATGTCAAGGTTGCCGGTGTAGATGAGGACTGGATAGTGATCCAGAAGGAAAGCGACCAAGTGCGCGTGAGACTGAGTCATGTCTTCCTTGAGATAAGACTTGACCAGGTTTGAAGTGGGCTGGAAGGGAATGTCGCCGACGTGGAGAGCGAGACGTGCGTCGGGCCGTTGGACGAACGTGAAGAGTTCGAAGGGATCGCGCCCGAAATGGGTCTGGAGAATGTTGAAGGCGAAGTAATAACCGGTCAGTTTGGTCAAGAGTGCGTCGTAAGGATGAACAACGAGTCGTACAGCGAGGTCGTAAGCCGTGGCGTACAGACCGCGAAGCATAGCGCCCTGAAGAATTGTCTCGACCGCGAGGAACTGATCTCTACCATTCTCGTCGATGAGCCCGATGGAGTGAAGATATTGGCCGTACGCGAGCTGGTTAATCGGGTCCGTGTAACCGTTCCCGATCGCAATTCCCTTCAAATTGATCTTCTTGTCGGCCTCCGCATCCGCGTTGTACGAGTGAATCGAGTAGGAAACAGCTGGAACGAATTTACCGGCGTAAGAGGTGCCCGTTACGAAGAAATCATTTTTCCGGAGCGCCGGGAAGAGCTGGAAAAATTGCTGCAACGCAATGCGTAACTGATCCCCGATTTGGGTCTGCGTCCTCGCAAAACCATCGAAGAACTCGGTGAAACTGTAACCCGTGCCAACCGGGCTGTCTATGTAGATCAGGTTATGCTTGTGGTTCCAAGACTCATGTCGCAGCTCCAGGCTGCCATTCGGAGCCACCGAGAATGGACCGTTCTGCGCGAAGAGGCTAAAAAACAGACTGGTACCTGGACCACCCTCGAGGAACAGAACGACCGGAGCCCCCGTTGAATTATCCTGCACAAACATTCGCCTCGATAAACATCGCCCGCGAACCTCAAAACTTGCAGCCGAAACAGAATCGATCGGAAGCTTAAAATGAAAAACGAGCTGCGATGCTCACCTTGGCTGGGAAGTACCAAAAGAACAAGTTGGAATTGAGCGTCTCGTCGACGGTTAAGTAGCCGGCGTAACTCTCGATTCCCAACAACTCCGGATGAGTTACTTTCGCTTGGTTCCTCGCGGAATCAGCCTGCCCAGCCTCCAAGAGAGGCGTCAGGAAAAGTGGATCCCCAACAGAGTCCAACGAGTCATTCGAGCTTTCCTCAGAGCGCTTCGCCCTCGTGCGAATTCGGGAATAACTCGAGGCAGTCTCGAAAGCAACAGCCAGAATTACGACCACCGCATCGAGGCTTTTGTGCACACGCATTTTTTACTTCCTCCGGATGATCCTCGCGGAAGCAATTAAGGACGAAGTTTCGATCATCAAAAACCCAAAACCCCAGACACACATCTGCTAGTTTAACGATTTACGATTCGAAGGTGCACACTCGAATGTACCGGAATTTATGCGGCACGGAGAGTCAACCGAAACTTCGTCGCAACTACGCAATTGAATGTCAATCGGTTGTGGAACGTCATAGTGTAGCTTCAAGACAAATAGTCTCGAGTGTAATGTATTCAGCATGTGCGAAATAGCGAGCACCGCGATCAAATCGAGCGTCAAATTGGAGCAAGACAATTCGCGATGTGATCCGTGGTTCTCGGCACGTGTAGCCACAAAGGGGACACCAGTAACAACGACGTGGGCTCGTTCAGCTCGATTTCTTCTTCATCTAGACTGTTTGATCATCATTCAAAAAGAAAATATATTGTTGAGCATACACTGAGCAGCCCATTCACGTTCGGTTTGTACAAAGTGAAAATGAAAAATGTACATAGTTGTAAATTGTCAAAGTGTCTTGAGCTTTGAGGGCGAGGAGAGAAAAAAAGAAATAATACGCAGTGTCTAGCCGTCCGGGTAATCGGATGAATAATATTCGACGCGTATAATATCCAACGCGTTTATGCGGACGAGCAAAAGTCCGAAATGGCCGAACGCACATGGGAGTGGTCACAGCCCAATTCTAATGGCCATACTCGATCTCATGCAGAAAACGATTGCAGGTCACAGGCGAGTGATCTTAACCCTCGGTAGACACACATCGGTCTGGGGTGTCCTGCACATTCAGCGAATGGCCTGAATTTCTCGTTTTTTCTATCAATTACCACCAAATAACAATAATAAAAAATAATTATTTTCATCACCCAGTGCGGGCTCTCTTTCTATAGATCAAAAACTACTTTCCTGAATTTTTTCCGATTTTTTAAACGAGTCCAAGTACATTAAAAAATGGTAGCATGCCCCAGACCCCCATGTGTGTCTAGGTAGGCTAATTGTAGTGTGTCTGCGCGAAGGGTTTATATTTCGATAAGTAAATAATTGCTCTTTGCTTAGAGACACGCCATGCAACTGGCGCAAGTATTAGCGAATTTCCGCCATAAACGAGACTCGGTTTACTCTGGAGCTTGTCGCTACAAACTTACGTCGAGACTAACGCGATAACGTATGGATATTCTGTGAGAATAAATGACATTGATCAAACTCGCACGTTCAATTAAGTAACTTATTGCTGGGCCGCGTCTGTGACAGCAACTCGAAGCTGCAACTTCCAAGTGACGTGATTCATTGTCAATGGAATAAATTTCATCAGTGTTCATCCTTCGATCCAAAACCAACTGTTTTTTTTTTTTTAATTTTTTTTTTATCGTTTTCTATACTAAAAATTCGTGAGAATGCGAAAAGTTTTGGCGGATGGATATTATTGAGTTTGTGAACGTTGTTGGTGTTTAGCGATTTTTTCGATGCTAAAGTTCGCATCGTTGGAATGCAACGAAAGCTCATTATTTGTCATAGCGAGTCCAAAATATCCATTAAGTATTAGTCAACAATAATGGGACTGTCTTCTTTGCCATACGGAAACTGAAATTACTAGAAAAATAGGAACGAGGGCCTTAATTGTTAGATTGGTGAATAAAAAAATCGATTTTTCGTCCATATCCGTTCAGTTTTATTCCTTGATTACGAGAGCAGAGCTTGGAGCTAATTTAGCAGAAGGTGGAAGGAAGTGAAAGAACACAGACCATTGAATCTCCGAAACTTTCCTGGCGAACAATTTTATTTCAGCTTTCAACGATTAGAAACGTCTTTCGTCGCAACGACTCAATGTTAATATCTATCTATATCTTCTGGTAGCACTCCTCCGAAACGGCTCGACCGATTTTTATGAGAATTTTTTATGTTTATATTTTTTTGCAGGTTTTTACGATCCCTTTCCTTAATCCCCACTACACTGTTCCTAAGTTCCCGAATTCATTGAGTCCCCCCCCCTCCCCCCAGAGTTTTGCCCACAACCACTCTTTCCTAATGCACTATTGTACCCCATTCGCACGTGGACGAAGGGAAACTGTGGGAGACCTCGGCCGATACAGGCGGCTATATTTTCACTGAGTTTTAATTGGTTAACACCATCAGAAACTCAGCGAAAACTGCCCCCCGCTCAGCGATTGATACACCAGCCGGTACATAGATAAACGGTCACCCAGCCAAGTACTGACCAGAGTCGATGTTGCGTAACTTGTGTGATCGTCGGAGCCATGCACCGAGCGCTTACCTATCTCTGTCGGTTTTCAAGTTCGTTATGTGTATTTAGTAGGAATAGGTCGTAAAGTATATTTTATACCGCTAGGTGATTAGGGCGGTGTCCCTAGAAATAATTTATATAGCAGAACAACCTTTGCCGGGTCAGTTTGCTTCGTTGTGCGATCTTCGTCGATCGGAAATGAAAAAATGTGGTTGTACTCAAAGCTGTTGGTGGGTGAATCGTTCCAAGAGATCGAGGGTCGATCGGGGTTGGTCGATAAAGGGATAATGTCCAGCTTTTAAGATAAGGGCTTCGGTAAAATTGCCGGTTTGTTTAATATATCCGGCAAGTTGGCGATGATCCAGTTGCCAGAGTTGCCTGTTGGCGGTTTCGTGGTCTTTGCGACCAGACCACTTCCAGGTGTTAATGGCATGTTCCATCGCTGGGTAAGGGTAGAGAATGTCGAGCTCACCGGTATAAAAGAGAATTCGGTAGTTCCGCAGGAGCTCATCAAAATGCTTCCAAGTTTCGTTTTTGAGTGCCAAGTATTTACTTTGGTTCGGTACTTCTCTGTTAAACTCTCCGTAAGCCGCGTCATCGCCGACGTGGAGAGCGCGACGTGTCTCAGGACGCTGGACCCATTGAGAGATTCTGGAAATGGAGTTCAGCTCGGATTCTTCTGCTTCCAGGATGTTGAAGGGATGAGCGTGACCGGTTAATGTCTTGAAGAGAGATCGCTCGCCGGTCATCAGGTTCGTCAGGCCGTCGTAAGCCTCTGCATAGCGTTGGTGCCTCATATGGTCCAGAATTGCAGTCTCCTGCTGCTTGAACTGGGCTAGGCCTTGGTCATTGATGAGCCCAACATTATAAAGATAGTGTCCAAAGAACAATTGATGTTCGGGGATCATGGGACCATTTGCGCACACGAGCCCCTTCAAATGAATCTTTTTCTGGGCTTTAGCGCGTGGATGGGAATTTTCGAAGATCACGTTTTTGGCCAGATTCAAAACGAATCTAGAACTGCGACGACTCCCGACCAGGAACAAATTGTTTTCGCGGAGTTCAGGGAACACATCGTAAAATTCGTTCAGTGCTTCCCTCAAGCGATATGTGATTATGGTATCGTCCGGGTACTCGGTCGACGATCGAGTACGATTCTTGGAGAAAGTGTAACCCGAGCCGACCAAACTATCGATGTAAATTGCGTGGTGCTTATTATTCAAGGATTGGGCTCTCCGCGCCAGGCTGCCATTTGGCGCTAACGTGAATGGACCGTTTTCCTCGAAAACGCTGTAGAACAAATTCTTGTCCATGGAATCCTCGAGGTATAAAACTACCGGAGCTTTATTCGGGTCATCAGCCTGCAAACACATTCTCGTTTACTCCTGCAGGTCTAAGTAATTAAAGGAAAAAAGCGTCACTGAAAAGTTGTATGTCTGTGACGTCACTTCCGGTTTACTACATTTGAACGCAACAAAACTCTTTTTTTCTTGGGCAAAGCTTATTTTATCGTCAGGACAATAAAACAATTTTTTTTAAGATCGAAATTTTTTACAAGTTAATTTTAATTGAAATTTAAAAAATAATTAATAGAAAATGGATGTTCGTCATCGTCCACACCGAAATTCTTGGTGGTACAACGTTTTTCCATTTATCCTAGTGGTTGCTGCGGATCTGCCAACCTCCGGACCATCGACCAACAAGTCCAGAAGTTTCACGATTGAAAGTTTCGAAAAATTAGAGTCTCACCTGCTCAGCCTTAAAATACCAGAAGAACCCATTCCAGTCCTTGCTGCCTTCACGCGTGACTTTCAAGAAACCAGCGTAACTTTCGAGCTCTGGGAACTCGTTAAGCCTAACTCTCGTTTTCTCCCTTATGTCGATAACGTTCATCCCCAAAGCCCATAGATCCGCCGTTACCAGTGGGGCATTTGGGTCGAACGGCTTTATCGGCATCTCTTCATTCTCAACACACAAGACGCTTCCACATGTGATAACGGTCAAGATCACGAACGGCCATTTCACACACAGAATCCTTCTTCGCAAATTCATCATTGTTGCCTCTCCGCGCGATCGTTGATGAAAAATAAATGATATATATGCTCGATGAAATGTCGATTCAACCGCGTCCAGCTCTACCGAGGATCTCGCTAGCTCTGAGCTACCGTCCCTCTTGCGAAACCCTCTTATTGTTAAACCTTCTCATCTGCATGTACAAATTTTTCTATCCGATCAATTATCAGACGCCGATAACGAAACACGTGCCAGACTTTCATGATTTAGAATGTTTGAACTGTACTCTCTGTCGTTCGGAACCCACGTTAAAATGTAGGTCCACCGAGTAAAGTGTGGAATAAAAAGAAAAAAAATTGTGGAATAAAAAATTGAGGCAAAAATGAAGCCATGTAAAAATCCGAGAAAGGTATGCATAGAAAACACCACTACTACTGCTACTAATTTTTTTTTTTTCGTAAATAGAGTATCATAATAGGAAGTTTGGTATTGAATTTGGAAAATATCAGTTGAACGGTTCAAGTTTTATGATTTTTCGAATCTTACGAAAATCTGTTTTTCTTTTTTAAATCGTCCAACCGCTCTAATTTTTGCAAATGTTGTAAGATATTGTGTAAAAGTCTGTACTTCCTTTTTACTTTCTAGAAAAGTGGCCGGAATTATAGAATTTAAATGAAAATACAAAAAACGCTGCAAATTGCTTCCTCAAGACGCTCAAGATGCACGATGTTCAAGCTTTCTCTATGAGGAAGCCAAAATAAAAAATATAGTTTCTTTTCAAATTTATGTATTGTGCTTGGTTCGTTTGAGTTCGTTTCGTATTTTACTAGACATCAAGTCGTTTGGGTTTTGGCTTCAACATCATACCGATTGATGTAGCACACACACACTCACACGCATGCACACCCGCGACCACCTAAACATACACACGCACACACCACACAAACCCAAAAACACACACACACACACACACACACAAGTCACAGTTTACAAGGAATATATTCAAGAAAATCACAAACTTTCAAGAATTTGTAAAGTTAAATAATTTGTTCAAATACTTTTTCAAAGTCATTTTTTTTTTCACCGAAGCAGAGGACATGACTGGTTATGATGTTATCAAGTCTTAACGAAGCGTAAAAAAAAAACAGTATTAAATAAAAAATAAAGTGTTCATTAATATTTACCACGAAAAGTTTAATTGGAAATGGAAGAGAATTTCAAGTTTTGCCATTCGGCCCTGGCCACAAAGCTCGACCCCTTCTTCTGGCAAGCTCAAATTTTCTCTCTCGCGTTTCTTGGAGCGACGTTCGCGTCCTCCCTGGTCCTCAGTGTCTAACGAATTACGCGCACGAGTGCATCATTCGTATTTTCACATTTTTTCAATGATTTCTGGTATTTTTTCATGCCCGTGAGTCTGAGTTTATTTTGAGCTAATTTAATTTTTAAATTTAATTTTTTAATTATTCGTGGTGGTGAAAATGAGCGGTGACGTACAACCAAGAAAACGAAAGGACAAGAGACGCAAAAAAGGTGAGAGACCCGAACGTGTGTGCTCGGCCCGAAACTTTCGTAACTCGAATCGCTCCTCGGTAAGATATTTTTAGAGATATCTGTCGTTTTTTTTTTCCTCGAAATATTCATT
Source organism: Hyposoter dolosus (assembly GCA_963921915.1). Taxonomy (NCBI): domain Eukaryota; kingdom Metazoa; phylum Arthropoda; class Insecta; order Hymenoptera; family Ichneumonidae; genus Hyposoter; species Hyposoter dolosus. The sequence continues at coordinate 2,042,106 of OY998139.1, forward strand.
TTTCTTCCTGCACATTTCCATCACTTTCTTATTGCCACCACATTGCATTTGCATTTTTTCATTGATTTATCAATGTTTGCCATTTTTCTTTGTAATTAATTAATTGGACCAAATATTAATTATTTTTGAAGCACTTTTTCAGTATTTTTCTGCGCGTCGAAATTATTATCTAATATTCATTATTCCAAAATGTCCGATCGACAACTTGGAAGTAATTTATCAATGAACTAATCCGTTAATTTATGGAAATTTTATGGATTTGCATTTGTTTTTTGTTTTTTTTTTTAAGCAGAAATGTTTTTCTGGTAAAAATTCTCGAACCAATCGGTGAGGTTTGAAATATGATTGCTTGGGATAATATGAGGAAGACCTTGTGAAAAAATTAGTGAACGGTTGCACGAAAATAACAACGAGAAAAAAGTTTCGTTCGTTTGGTTAATGATTAATTTTAAATTACGATTTTTTCCTCGTGCCGAATACAAACCGGGTAATAGTTTTTCTTTTTGTGCATGATTTGGACTGAAATAATAATTAATTATTCACAAAAATTCGACGTGATTCTGGCGAATGAAGCTCTGCCAATGCGTTAAATGACAAAATGTTGGGCTGTCGGGAGACTCGGCCAGAACTGTCTTCGGCTATACAAAAATAGATTTCAAAACGGTACGAACCAGTCCAAAAGCATTTCTCACGTGAAAATTCATCGATTTTTCCGTTTCCATCGTTATTTCTTTTTATTTAATTTTTTTTCCGAATTTTAGCTGACGGGGATTACCATATCCAAAGGATACGGTGTTCAAGCTTTGGTACGCAATTATTTCACGATGTAAAACAAGTATCAGAGACTTTTTCCCTTTTAAAATTTTTCTCTCAACATTTTTTCAATTTGTCGTTGCATTTGCATTGCGAAGACAGTGATTTGTTGCTTCTCAGGAAATATGGTCGATTATTTGTTTATTGTGTCTTTTTAAAAATTCTCAGTGCAGCAAAAAATATTGTTTTCAGTAAAAGTCTGAAAAAAAATGGAAATGTTGGTCTTGTAATTTTTTATATTAATTTCGATTGTGCCACATTCCAAAAAATGCTCAGAAATTTTTGACGGACATTGTAAATGACTGGAAAAAAAATGTCCCAATGAAATCGAAAGTGTTCACTTCGACGAAGCAAACTTTCTTCCTATTTTTATCTTTTCTCCGATCTTTGAGTGACTTTCGAGTCAAAACTTAATCGATGTATGAAATAATTTGAAAAAAAAAAGAAAACGAATGAAATAAAAATTCAAAAATTCTTTTTCAAGATGACGATGACGCGGGCACTCCACCACCCACGTTAATCAATCCATCGTCAGATAATTCGACGGACAATGTGACAATCCACGTGCACAAGGATGGAGGAACAGGGGGACATTGGTGCGCGAAAATAATATTTTTTGCACTTTTGAGCGTTCTCGTTGGACTCGTAGGAATAATAATATTCGAGAGTCGAGGAAGTACAGACGGTGAGTTTGATCATTGCAATCGATAATTACTTTGAATGGAAAAAAATAAGAAAATCAGAAAAATGGAAAAAATCAGAAAAAAAATAAAATTTTACCATTCGATTCTTTTCAGTCGATACACCCATTTCGGACTCGAGATGGGCCATGATTTTCGACGGTTGGGTCGACGACATTCTGCCACAACACGAGGAGGAACCTCACGAGGAAGCCAGTGAAGAAAACGCCGATCACGAAGAGGATGAGAAAGGCGATCACGAAGAAGAAGAAGAAGAAGAAGAAGAAGAGGAAGAAGAGACTGAGGAAAACATGGCCGACAAGGATAGCCAGGAAGAGGGCAAAGAAGAGGATGAAGGAATAGGTGAGGCCACCGAAGAAGAAGAAGAAGAAGAAGAGGAGGAGGAGGAGGAGGAAGAGGAAGAAAGAAGCGAGAATGAGGATCAGGAAGATCTCCAATCGGTAGAGGAAGAAGACACGACTCAAAAGCAAGGTAAAGATGAAATTAAAGTCAATCAAATATCAACCTCCGAATTAATTTTTTTTTAAATGGATTTTTAAAATAAATATTTTGATGGATCAAGAAAAAGAACTTGACCGATTGATAAAAAATGATAAGAATAACGATAAACTTGCAGTACAAAAATCCCACCAAGAAGCAAAACGTAAACCACTTGAGGTCGAGTCAGAAGAAAAACAGGGCGACGAGGGTTTCGAAGAGGAAAATTCAACCGAGGAGGATTTTGGGACACTCGAGGAATTGGATAACGTTAGTGACGAGGAAGGGAATGACGAGGACGTAGAAAATGAAGAAAATGGAGACGACACTAAAGAGGAGGGGGAGGAGGAGGAGGAGGAGGAGGAGGAAAAAGAGGAAGAAACTGATGGCAGCATCGATCTCGACGTCAGCATCGAAGGTGTCAAGGCCTCGAAAGAGAACGAAGAGGACCAAGAGTTTTTCAGCATTCCTGGTGTTGGGGAAATCGACGATAACAGTGCCGAGCCACTCGAGGAAGTAAGGAATACCTTGAAAAATCTATGATCGAATAAAATGCAAATGTTCAACAAAATTGAAAACTTTTTCTGAACTCTTCTTCACATTTGACAATAAAATATTAGAAAAATCGATTTACAAATATTTCCCTATTTTCATCAGGCTGCTTTGCACATAAATCGATTGAAAAATCAAATAAAAATTCAGACCAAAAAAACGTTGATGTGTAGTTACAAAAATTTCAAATAGACGAAATTTTTTCATTTTTTATTTTTCGTCTCATACAGATAGAAGAAGGTGACCTGGAGGAGGTTGTGAACGAGATGGAAACGGAGCCAGACGAGGAGCAAGAAGAAACGAAAGAAGAATCTACGAGTGGTGAGTTTCGATAGAGTAAAAATAAGAAAAAATAATTAAGCAAGTAGATCAAGTTTTTTGTTTCATTTAATAAACGATCCTCCATGTTCATCGCATTGTTTATAAAACTGCGAAAAAATCTCCATACACGCACACGCCCAAACATATACGTATATCGATTAGCCATAATTAATATTAAGATCGAATTTATTGTTAAAAAAGACAAAAGAGAGAAAAAAAACGATCGACGTTGAAAAGCAAAGAAAAAAAAAAAAAAAAAACAACGAAATGGGATAAAAAATAAAAAAATAAAGAATGTGGGTTTGCAGTGGCTGTGAAATTTGGAGTCGGACTTGCGCTAATCGTCGCCGCGCATTTCGTACTCGTTAGACGATGGAACAATGGTAAATCAATAATATATGCAATATATTTGTTGTTTATATTTTTCGAGTAAACCAATTATTTTCGAAGGTAATGATTAATAATAATAGTTGTAAGTGGATTTTTTAGTAAATAATATATTCGTCGCATGTTCCATGTTATCTTCGTTAACTAACTGGATTTTTTGAAGAAAAAAAAAAAAAAAAAAAAAAAACCAAAAATACGGAGGTAAGTAAAAAAAAGATAAATAATTATAATTTTTTTTCTTCAATTCACTTTTTATTTTGTTTAAAATGTTTTACGCAAGTTTTATTTTCTTTTTAAGTTTTTCTGTCTTCGAATTTTTAGTCGAAGCTGATTCGATCGGCGAAGGCGTCGATCTTACCCGACGAAATACAATCGTACCGCCTTTAAATCCAAAAGATTTGATCACTCCCGACGAATCCGAGGATCGATCGAGCGTCGAGGCTCTAAAGATTGTCGAAACTTATGAGCAGTTAAGGGACAAGTACAAAAGCTTGGAAAACGATAATTCTTCCAGATCTAAAGGCGTTGTGGAAAATTTGCAATTAACGAATGTTTCCATGCTCGAAGGTAGAACTAACGAAATTTTCAATCGATCAGACAGCTTTTTACGTTCGCACCAAGTCGATGAACATTTTACAAGTTTATTCCTTTTTTTTCGTCCTCTTCGTGGACATACTCGGTCATTTTTAGCTCTTGGTAATTCATCAATGTTAGGTGTCCCAGTTGAATCAAAGAATTTTGGTTTTTGTGAGTAAAGAATAAAACGACGACTCGCTCACTTTACCAAAAGTCAAATTTCCGATTATTTTTCTGAACAATTCATTTTGACGTTTCAACCTCTTTTATGATCCTCGAAGATCAATAAATGCTCAATGTGTTGACCTGATTTTCTGCAATAAAAATCGTCGAAAGACTTGCCGAAGTATACTCTGGGTCAAATTGACCCCGTTCGGTGGTGAAGCCACATTTCGAGGGTGTCTCGACGAACCGTTCGATAAATTGGCAACCGATTCGTGGGTAATGCAAAAAACTTGTAAAATTTTCATTCGAAAAATTGAAACAAGAAATGACATTTTTTAAAGCGATTGGAATAATTTTGAGAATGTGATTTTCAGCGTTTTTATGAGTGAATGAATTTTTTGAACAAAGGCAAAAATCCCTCGACCAAGCTCGACGCCAGGCTGCCGAAAAAAGAAGAAGCTGTGGAAGAAACGCAGACGTCCGAAAGCGAGCGTCATTCGGCAACTGAAGAGGACGAAGAAGAACTGAGCGACGAGGAGGAAGAAGAAGAAGAAGAAGAAGAAGACGAGGAAGAGGAGGACGATGTTGAGGACCCAGACGACACTGAATTGGTAGCCAAGTTGGAAGCGAAATACGGAAAATTGCCGACTCCTACTGAAAGCGAAGAAGAGGAGGAAGAAGAGGACGAGGATTACGAAGACGAAGAGGAGGAGGACGATGAAGAAGAAGAAGAAGAAGACGAGGAGGCTGAAGATGAAGAGATCCAAGGATGGAAACGTAAATAATCGAGAGCTCGTAGAAATCAAATTCATCGCGAAAGTAATTTAAAAAAAAAAAAGCAAACAAAACAAAATCCCAGAACCAGAGATTTTGGTTAGAAAAAAAAAACACAATTTTCACGGAGATTTTTTCGCAGCTTATGAAACGCACTAATAGTACGGAGGAAATTAGAAATGTCGACTAAGAATGAAAAATTACCCTCGATATTGAGTTTTTTTTTAAAGAATTTTGGCGTAATTTTGTTTTTTTGTTGTTTTTTTATTTTTCGTCTCCGTTGAGCAGGTGTGAAGGCACCGAAAGGAGCTCATTCCGGTGGAGCGGAGGTCAAGACGGGTCATGAATCCCGGGGGAAAGGGCAACCAGCCAAAAGCAGCAGTGGCGGAACTTCCGGACCAAAAAACGTTGAGGAAAGTGTCAACGGTTCCAATTTCGATGAAGTTTCCATTCAGGAAGAAATTAACAATTGGCTGTCCAAGGTTCGTTCATCAAAAAGCTTTCCCATTTTTTTTCAACTCAAATTTTGTTCGAACGATAAAAAAAAAATCTTGAACGATTAATTTCTTATCAATTGAAAATTAGTTCGCACAAATTCTTGAAAACGTCAAAGTTTTTATTACATTTTCGTATTTTCTCTTCGATCGAAATTTTTCGAACCCTTTAATTTCTTCAATGACAACAGCGAATCCGCAATTCTTTTCATTTTCGATCATGATTTGGTCTGATCTTTTGCGATCCGATTGATTGATGAACTTTTTTTTCACAGGAATTCGACAACTAGGAAGAAATAATTTTCATATGAATACTCATCGTACAAAAGAGAATAAAGTGCCTTAAGAAAGACCCTTTTTTGCTAGTCGAAGTGTTGAGTGATAAAAAAAAAGGAAAAAAATAAAAATGTCGAGAACTCGGCGAACGGTCGACGTTTATTATGAAATTTTCACTTGTATGCGATGTTTTGCGTGTTTGGCTTGAATTATTTATTTCGAATTGACTGTCAATTCATTTGTAAGATAAAAATGGTAAACTCGAACGTCACTTGTGGCTTTAATAAATAAACCATGGGCAGGAAAAAAAAACGAGAAAACCCTTGAAACGTGAAAATCCATAAAATCCATTCAGTTCGATATTCCAATTCCTCGATTTTTTTTCTTGTTTTCTCTCGAAATGTACTCCTCGAAGTGTCCACAACACTCTGACAAATTAAAAATCATTTTGGGCCATTCACGGGGAGCCGAAAATTCAGCAGTCTGTGAAAATGTTTGTTTCTTGTTTTTCCACATTTGGCCTGATTCAGTATTTTATGCAACGATTCGACTGGACACATATCCGCACGAGTACAAGTGCGAATATGCATTATCAGCCTTCACCTCATGCGGCAACTTCACGCGCGATCTAAAACGTTGTTTTCCGCACTTGATGCATACAATATTTGTGATATCGGCTTCGAAAGTTTGATTTGAGATTCAACAAGTTTTTTCGTTTTACTTTACCGCACTAGTGTGAAAAGCGCAGCAAAGTGAGACAAAAGAGTAAACGTTGAGAAATAAGCTACTTTTCACAAGTGAAACGCGAATCGAAACTACAGTCGCGGTAGCGACTCCGTACATTTAAAAGCGAGTTGCTCCAAGACTCTTTACAGCAAGGACCGCGTTTCCAACTGTTTTCGAAAATTATTTCTGCAATAACTCGACAATTCCAGCGTTTTGGCAGATGTTCCAGTTTCTAGTATTTTTTTTTTTTTTTTTTTACTCTTTCGATTGCGACTATTTTCGACTCTGTAGCTTACTCCGTTTTGCAGATATGAATATAATTGCATTCAAAAATGACACATTTCTTTTCGCACACATTTTTGATGCTCATTTGTTTCTTTTCGTAGTCGTACTAGTGACACTAGTAACAAAGGTGAAACAAACTGTCAGAAGGTTATAAAGATCGCGAATCGGATCATCAAACTTTCGGGGCAGGTATCACAAAAAATCCTAATTTAGATGAAAAACAAAGAAATAAATAAAAAGGGAAAAAAACGAGTATGAGCGTTTCGCATTTACGTTGTTTATTTCAATAGTTTCGTTTCAATATCCATGCGCTCGTGTATACTTTTCCCATTCATTTGATTAATCGATTTCCATTATTTTTAAAGATGCTAACGCGTAGCTGAGAACTATTTACAAAGAACCGTTTGTGGTAATCGAATCCTTACAGGCGAGAAATAAAAATTGGATTGGTTTCAACTGATACTGAAAATTCGTTAGTTTTTGTTCGTTTGTTGCAAAAATAAAGATTCGACTCTGTGCTTCGAACGTTGAGAAACAAAGACTCGAAACAAATGGAGTAAATTCGCGCGATTTTTCATCAATTTTGTTGTTGTTGTTTTTTTACATTATTTTCGCAAACGATGGGTGTTATTTTTTTTAGTATTTGTGTTTGTGTCGATGTTTACGTGGTGTGGGAGATGCTGGACTGGTGGCACGATGCTTGGCGGAAGCTCGCGAGCTCGGAGGCGGCGGTGGAGACAGCGACGGTGAACGGACTCGTTGCCTCTTGCGATCGGCGCGATCGCTTCCCGGCGACGATCTCCTGGAGAGCCGGGATGACGAGGAAAAGACGGGGGAGGGTGTGCGGCGGATGCGAGGTGGGGAGGGCGTGACGGGGGCTCGCTTTTTGTACGGCGACCTCGATCGACGTTTGCTTCTCGGTGATCGGCTTCGTGATCTAAGTTGCGAAAAAAAATGGGGTGCAATTACAAAAATCTGGATTCTTTTCTAATTCATCGGCAAAATTCCACACTGGGTCAATTTGACCCATACCGGGAAAAAATCATTTTTTTCAAGCTCAAATGCAGTCGAAGAACTGGAGCGCGATCGCAGAACTGCCCGGGTCCTCGAGACCCCGGCCGAATATCGGTTCATCATAATTCCGAAAAAGGATTTGATAATTTTAATCTACGATTGAAAAAAAATAAAAAACCTGTATCTCGTGGTGCTCTTGGCTGGGGAAGCTGGAGAATTTCTTCGTCTATCGCGGTAATGATTCCCAGGCGACTCGGGACTCGTGCTACGTTTTTTCTCTCTCCGTCTCTCTTCCTCGCGATCATCGCTCCTCGCGTCCTTGTCGCTTTGCAGGGCGTACTTGAGAAAGAAAAAAACCATAAAAAATTAACCATTTGAATTATTACAAATGACAGAAAAAAAAAGTTCTTCTTTTTGTCAAATGACTGGTAAAAAAAAATTGAATTTCCGGACAAAGAAGAGGCCAAAACAAATTCGTATCTATCCCAACAAACAAAAAAAAAACGATTTTTTCCAATTTTGCGGCAAAATCCCGGCTCTTCGGAATTCCCATCGAGTAGAATTATTTTTGGCTGCCAAAATTTGTAATTTCTAATTTGAAAAAAAGCTCACTTTTCTTATGAGTTTTTTTCGGTAATGTTCGACCTGCCCCTGCATCGTCATTCCAGGCTTTAGGGTTCTCCTTCCGCTCTCAAGTTCGTCCTGATATTGAACAGTTTTCACTTCGATTTCCCTCAAACGATTGCGCCTCTCTTCGTTATAATCTCGACTCGTTGAATCCATGCTCGCATCCTGCGAATTTGAGTCATCGTTCTGTTCCAATTCCTCCCATTTACTCGTCGTCATCGCTTGTGCTTCCACCTGGTCGGGATCGACCGTCTCCCATCTCGAGGGCACGAAACCCGCGGGCATTATCGGCTTCTTGTCGTCGTCCTTTGCTCGCGAGCTCGCACGCTCATCCTCGTCGTCCATTGGCACACCGTCTATGTCCTCGTCCACTAAATCAACCACGACATTCATTTGTTTATTTGAATATTTAAGGTAAGGTATTCAAGTAATAGAAAAATGTTAAGAACGATAGTTTTGCAAAACCATTAACTGATAAATCGAAATTTCCATGGTGACACATTTTCACTAGGTTTTTTCAAAGAATTATCTGTATTTTTCAACCGATTTTGATGCACTACGTCTCATTTTGTTCCTCGACTGACCCTCTACGAATCCACCACGTAGATTTTTTTTAAGCTTAACCGTTTCACTATTGCAGCTTATTGTTTATTAAGCGAAAAAACTTTTTCATAACTAATTTCTGAACGAATCAACTTAAAAAAAATCTACGTGGTGGATTCGTAGAGGATCAGTTGGCGAACAAAATGAAACGTGGTGCACCAAAATCCGTTGAAAAATAAAAATAATTCTTTGAAAAAACCTAGCGAAAATGTGTCACCATGGAAATTTGGATTTATCAGTTAATGGTTTTGCAAAACTATTGTTTTTAATATTTTTCCACGTTACTAAGCCAATGATGATCCTGAAGTTTCCATCATTGCAAATAAACGAAATTGAAATTATTTCAACGTAAAAAAGATCATTTTGTTATTCCACCAAAAGTTTAGGAGAAATTTTTTCCGCCATTTTTATGTCTCTTCTAAACTTTTCGTGGAATGAAAAAGTTTCTTTTTTTACTTGTAATTAGAACGAATTTCAATTTCGTTTATTTGCAACGATGGAAACTTCAGCATCATTGAGACATGCTGTAATACTGTAGAAATGCTGTAACAATACATTCAATTGTTACGTTAAACTTGGTCTAAAAGCGTTTTGAAAATTTAGCACTCATTCGACTAGTATGCAGCACAGTATTTGCCTCAAAAGGAACATCATGATCGTAATTTTTGGCTTTCAATTTTTTTTTTCTTTTTATCGCCGATTTTCATTTTTTCAAGAGGCGAAAACAAATTTTCTCTAAACTTTATTTGCTTACTTGGCACGCCGTCAATATCGTCGTAGTTCGTTACAGGCTGAGGCGTCAGACCCAATTTCAAAGCGCCCTTGAGGAGCGCCGCCCCGTCGAGCGGGACACCGTCGAGATCCTCGGCACCCTCGCCATCGGCGTCCGACAATGGGGCCCCATCTATGTCCTCATCGTTTTCCGGTTCGGGCTCCTCGGCCTTGACGAAATTTCAAAATTATCGTAATTGTTGCAAAAAAAAACCGATCATTATGAAAATTTATGGTTTTTTTTCTCGTCAAAGAAATTTTCAATTGAAACAAAAAAGAAAAAATGAATTGTTGATAATTTTTTAAACAATCAATACTCACAGTGACCAATCCGAGGAACGCATTTTGCAATCGGACTAGAAATTCGCGGGGATAGACGGCCCAGTCTTCCCAAGCTCGGAAGATCCTCATGACGCGAACTTTGAAGCCCTCGGCTTTGAGTCTGCTGTCGAATTGTTTGTAAGCCAAATGGACCTCGTTGAAAATCTCGAGCAGGCGACACTCGAAACTGCGGGGGCGAGCGAGAGATTTTTCCTCAATAATAAGTCAACGAATAAAAAGTGAAATTTGAATTTGGAAAAATGAAGCTTACGCTTTTCTGTAAATGGTCGCGTTCGTAACTTTGACACCGCAATTGTGAAGAATGTCGGAAATGAGATAGAGCCGAGCGATTTTTTTACTCGCTGGTGTTTGGAGGATCGACAAAGACTCGCCGATGCAGTCGCAAATTTCTTCGGCGGCCTCGGCGTGCTCGATACAAAAGACCATCGCTTCGGCCACTCTGATTCTTTCCGGCGTTATGTTCCGCAGCAAATCTTCGAGCCTGTCCCTCTGACTATGGAAAAAAAAAAAATAAATAACACAAATTTCTCATTGGAAGACCAAAACGGTTTTCCGTAAAAAAACGTGATCAACGAACACGTCTTATTGATGAAAGACTGACCTGTTGGACAAACTGCCTCTCCTGGGCTCTTGTCGTTCCTCCATTTCGATAAGTTCGTCCGGCATCCCTTGGGTCCAGGGATTAACCGGCGGCGGTCTCCAGACGCTTCCGCCCTTGAACATTCGGAATTCATCGACGTGCCATTCTTTCTGTCCATCGCCTTGTAAGATCGAGTACAATTTCCAGCGATAATACGTGTGAGCGGGCGAGTAATTTTCAAATAAAAATCTGCAAGCCGTTTTTTTCAAATAATTTTGATTAGAGCGACGAGCGACCAACAGAATAAATGGAAAAATCATGAAAACATCGTTATCAGGCCAACGAAAAAAGAGTGAAAAATTAATTGAAACTAAAAAAGAATTTTTTGTAACAAAAAAAAAAACAAAAAACTACTGACCTAAACATCGGGTTGTTGAGCTCGCGATTCATAATCATGGCCTCGAACATGGGGCCTTCGCGAATGACAAATTCCACCATTCTATGTATCAACATGACTAAGTTCCTACAACGCACAATAATCATTAAAGAAATTATCGCCGACGCAAGAAATAAGAAAAGTAATAAACCGTTGGCTCTGTTGGCAGATCGAGGCGACAAAAATCGAGTCAATCTCGATCAACTCTCTCTCTCATACTTACTGATAAATAAATTAAATACCTTCCACTATTATTATTAGCAATTAGCAATGAAAAAGCATCAAAACTGCCAATTGGCAAAAAGAAAAACTTCACGAAAGTGAATGAGAAATGATAATTTCGTAATTAATGATAAAGTTAATTCTAATTGATGAATTTATTTCTAATTTATTGCGTCAATGTTGAAAAAGTTATCAAGTCGATAAAAATAAATCATTCCATAACGTTAATAATAATTAACAAAAACAAGTTCATTTGACGTATCTGAAGAAATCTGTTGATAATAATTCTCGTAATAATTGATAAAACCAATGATATTGTTATAATAAATAAAGTATCTTATAATGAAGAAATACCTTTCTGTTGGAATAACGACTTTGACAACAGCGTTCTGCAATATCTGTGTGAGGTTCCGGACCAAGTTTCGAAGGTGATTTTTTTTCGTATGTGTGTGTGCGCGCGTTGACAATTCATCGAGCACTTTTCCGAAGGATTTGGTGCAATTTTTTTGGATTTTTTTTTTTCAATTAAATTTTGTAGGATGTTGTTGTTGTTGTTGTTGTCAAGTTTGCCCCATAAAGAAAAAGAGGCGCGAGGAGAGCGAACGATAGAGAGACACACACAACACACACATGAGCCAAATTTTTCGTCACATCGGCCAGTTGGTAAGACGCGCCGGCGACAAGTTCGTTACAACACAATGTTTAAACGTGGATTAGATTTCGGCAAGTTGACGAACATACGAAGACATTTAACGAGGGGAAAATTATTCGTTCATTATTTATTCTTGTTAATTATTGAAAAAAAATGAAAAAAAAAGACAAGAAAGTTTTCCTGACCCGCCGGTTCGGTCGCTCCCGCACCGTGAATAGAAAATTTCTATTTTCCTCGGGACTCACACAGCGGGTCGACTTTTTCTTCAACTTTTTTTTTTACCCAGGGCAAATTGGAATTTTTATTTTGTTTAACTTGGTTTTCTAAACGGAAAAGAATAATTTTACCTTTTCAAAGTTTTCCTTTTCCTGGGGGTCCGCGCTCTGGAGGTTGCGGATACGTGGTATCTGAGATTATGTTTCAAAAACGTGGGTTATACGGATCACACTGATCGGACGACGAGATTTTCTCTTTTCTCGTTTTTCATTGTTTGTTTGTTTGTTTTTTTTTTTTTCTCGTCATTTTTGTCGTTAAATTAGTGTTACGGATTAATTTGTGTTTCTCTGCTTTTCTGCGTTTGTTTTTCTTTTTTTTTCAGTCGTTCGTAGACAGTGAAAAAATTACGTCCGATATATCTTTTTTCTCAATTATTCTGTTTATTATTATTTTGTAATGTGAAAATAGAAAAATGATGGAGAAACAATTGGATTTAGTTTTTTCTCGTTTATCTTTTCTATCTTGTCGATACTCTTTCCTCTTTTTATAATTATTCCGATTATTCGCTTTTAGACTTTTTTCGTGATCTACCTTGTGTCTGTCCCGCCGGTGAGGCTGAGCGTTGAACGGAAGACCCGACGGTGGCGGAGGCTGCGTTATCTCCATTAACGCCGGCGGTATGTATATCGGATATGGCGGGATTGGCACACTTTTTCCCCACCCCAATTTCATCTCGTACTGCATTATGTCTCGGCCTACAAGATTATAACCCATTTTTCACCACGGAAAAAAGAGACAAAAGTTATCAACTATTATTAAATATTAATTATTATAGGAGAAACCTGATACATTATTTCCGAAGGGTTTCGGTGTGCTGAATCCGAATCTGGACGCATAATTGCTGTATCGCTGTTTTTGAGGTCAAGTCATAGCACAGAGTAATTTTTTTCTTCATAAAATACGAAAATCTTCATGAAATTTTTTTCATAAAAAACTCACCAGTCTTTCTGTTCCATGTGCCGTTAAGTTTGCTCAAATATCTTCTTTTCGTTCGTTGAGATATGATACATTGAATTTTTTCTTACATTAAATTTTTGTCAATAATGAAACAAGTCGTAAAAAATTCTGGGCTAATCATTTTTAGGCTAAGATTTCCTAACCTTTCCAAATATGTATTGACAGAAAATTACTCTAAGTAATTTGGTAAGTAGGTATGGATTTATGTAGGTACGTAGGTCCGTAATCCCAATTTATCGAGCTCAACGGCATTTGGAACAAAAAGACTTATATTCTCAGGTGTTCTTAATGGTTTTGTTGAAAAAAAAATTACCCTGTATTGTGATTTAATCTCAAAAATAGCACAAAAGTCGTTTTTTGCGCTTTCAAATTAATAACACTGTTTTGGGTTTCTACTATAATATCTTGCATACCTGTGTTACTATTATTATTATTCGTTTCAATTATTATTATTATTATTATTCGTACGAACGATTTGAATATTTCTTGTTTTATCGAAACTTTAATGGTATATGACTTTTCCGACTATTGAAGTCGCAAGTAATAAGATTTTCATGAGAAATTATATGAACTTGTTTATTCATTATTGTTTATGAAGAATTAAATCTGGAAAACGCGTTTTTTTTTAGAATAAGAATTTGGGTGTGTAAATCAAACGTTCTACTGAGACATGTTTTTTTAACATTTTTGTTACGCTAGTTGTTTTCAAATAATTGGCAAACATCGAGTTTTTTCAAATAAAATTTCGTTATTTTGACGTTAGAATCGTAATCAGCGACTCCGAGAAACCATAATTTTGAAAATTTGTCAAATAGAAAATTTTCATCCTCGAAGAAGTAGTTTTTTTGTTTTGTTTTCTTTTGGAATCAGGCAAACCGTCTGGGAGTTCACGTTTGTATTGTTTTGCTTATTTGTGCAGAGGTCAGAGGGGTCTCGTTATTTGTAAAACGTGGAAATTCTTACCGTTCAAATTCTTCAGAGCCCGTTCGCCGTCCTTCCGGCTCATGAACGCGACAAACCCACAATTTCTTTGTCTGGCTTTCTCCTCGTCGCTCCTGGGCCACATAATTTTGATGCTCGCCAGAGGACCGTATTTGCCAAATATTTCCATCAATTGTTGTTCCGTGATCTGCGTAAATCGAGTCGCAAAAACGAATGAAACAAAAATAACGAATTTTCAGGCTAAAATTATTGTTTTCGTGTGAATTTAAAAAATACATTTTGTTTCTTGCCTTTGGATTAAGGTTGCCGAGGTAAAGATTCGTCGTGTTTGGATCGCCGTTGTCGAACGAGCCGTCTGAGGACAAAAACAAACAACGATCGATCGGAGTGTCCACTAGAAAAATTTCGAATTTTAGAATCTTCTTGAAAACCATTTAATGAAATTTTCAAATTTTCCGCCTCGAGAAAACTTGTTTTTTTTTTTACCTTCCACAGATTTCATCGCAGCAATCATAGGATCTTCGTTGTTCGAAGACAAAACTGTTTTCACCACGCCTTTGTATTTGTGCCTTTCCTCGCGCTCTTCCTGGATCATTTTCAATTCTTCCTTAAACAACTCCAAATTGCTTTTTTTCTTCTCCCCCTCTTTTTTCTTTTTCCCAAGACGGTCGAGCTTGCGCTCGTTGCTGCCGAGCAGTTTTGCATATTCCTGGGCCTGCTCCGCCGACGATCTGCTGTCCACCAGCTCCGAAATCTTTGACTGGGGTTTGTAGAGCTTTCCTTTGTCTCGAGTATCTTCCTCTGCGCAAACAAAACAAACCTTTTTCCACAAAACTCTCCTGCGCCTTCCCGATTCTCATGCAACTCTGCTTTATCCACAAAAATTATTAAGAATCTACGAGCAAACGTCGCGATTGCCGCTCGCCAAACTATTGAAAATGAATTTTTACAAAAAAAACAGCAGGAAAAAAAACAATTTTGGATTCAAATAGAAATCATTCAGAAGGAAAAATTTCTTACGTCTTTTGCCGGCGTCGTAAGTTCCGGCTTTGACCCAAACCTTGCTGGTGGTCTTGTTGGGAGTTTCTTGAAAAGTAACTACAAACTCTTCGTAAGCCTGTAACGAGAAAAATGAGCAGGAATTTTCATTGTGCCGAGTATTTGGGAAGGTGGAGAAAATAAAAAAAGATTGGAACAAACCTCGGCAGCGGCTTGTTCTTGTTCTTTCTTTCGCTGTTCTTCCAGTTCTTTTTTACTGTGCGGCCTTTTGCCCATCGTTCCGATGGAGAACGCCTTGAGCTTCTGCTCGGCGATTTGCTGTATTTACGAAAAGAGGATAAAAAGAACATGCAGAGAATCGAGCGGCGAATAATTATCAAGAGTTTGCTGAATGCTCGATGATCCGCGAGAGAAATAGGACCGAGTTTTGTTTATGTTTTGCGATGTCTTACCTTCATCATCGCCTTGTCCGCCATGTTTGCGTGACTGGAAAACTAACCTAAAAAAGTAGCATCGATGAAAAAAACTCGTCACGTATTTGCACTGCCGAAAAAAATTCCATCAACTTAATAATGCGTGTCGATCGTTTATTTTTTTAAATGTTCTTATTCTTCGTCAGAATCGCAAGAAACGAGATTTATTGTTTTATTGCAAAGAACAGAGTCTCAGAATTCGACGTACCGTCTGAATTCGTGGGTTTCAGAGTCTCGCTTCTCGCTTTCTGATATTCTGATGGAAGCCCCCGATCGGCCGAAAGGGCCGAAAGCTAGCAAAGCCGTCCCTGCGTGTTTACTCGTCAGGTTATGATCTGTATGCTTGTTACAGTCGGTAAGGTAGAGAAATGACTGGGAAGAAGGATTGCGAAGTTATAGCTGTGAAATTGGCCCTCAGACTACGACTTTTGCTATTTTTTTGAATTTCTAATGATTGTTCGTCGATAGTTTGTGATTGCTTGATTAATTAAAACATTTGTTTGATAATATTTATTATCGAACAAGCGAAACAAAAAAAGCGTAAAGATAGCCGCCACACTTTTGAAATTTCGTCCATAATTTGATTTTTCCGAGTGCAGATTGATTCGGAATCGTTTGTCTGAAACAAATAATATTGTTCGAACGTTTGTTTGAACGTTATTTTAGCAAAAAACGCATAAATAAAATATTGGAATAATCGCGTTGCATATAGCCAACGAAGATGGACTCTCATCTAGAAGCGCACATCGTTTAGCCCGCGCGGGAGGAAAACTGGGATTTTCACCCCAGTCGTCGGATGTCGCTAGCGTCGTCTTCAATGTGGGTGTACGCGGTGATCTTAAATGAAATAAGTAAATGCTTGATACCAAATTCTTACGCAAGGTGATCTTACTTTCCGACTGTGAATACATAAGGTCTCAAGATCGTCTCAGTGATTTAAGGCGATCTTACGTGAGGCGATCTTGAGAACGGTCTTGAGCACTGAACTCAAGATACAACTGGAACGCTTACTGCCGTGGTGGGGGGCGAGCCGAGAGAGATCGTTGAAACGGGCGGTCCCGTCTCTCTCGCACCGCGTACAGTCAGACAAAAATATTAGTCCGGCTAAACAGTTACTGCGTGTAATAAAGTTTCGAATGAAATATATAGCAAAATACTTTATTGAGTTTCTTCAATTCACATATAAATATAGAAAAATTAATGGAATGATTGAAGTTTCACGGAATATTATATAAAAATCAAATCCAATCCGTCATACACGGCTTAAGCTTTCTCACCCGACTGTACAAAGAAGGACAGAACCTCCTTTTTCAGCTATCTCTGTCGGCACGCAAAATCGCTTCCCCAACCACGGCAGTAAGCGTTCCAGTTGTATCTTGAGTTCAGAGGTCTTGAGACTCGACTGTGAATACCGCCCGTAGACTCATCGGTAGGGTTGAGCGACTGTACCGTGCCCTAACTTCACAGAGGCAATACAGATCGTCCGACCATGTGATATGGCCATCTGCCAAAAATCCTACCCTCATCGGTTATGTCGTTAGTGTTTGGTAATATAGCGTAAGGGAAGGAGCTCCATCACAACGGAACTCGTTCAATGGAAACGATTTAACGCGCCGAAACGAAGAAAATAGACTTTAATTAGTACATCGCTGTAAAATAGTTCGCCCGCTGTTTAAATTGAACTACGTGTTGAAAGATTTTCGTTTGTCAGTACGATAAGCTGTGGATATAATCGTGCAGATAGAGAACGACACTTGGTTACAGCTGTTTGTTTACACTGGGTCCCGCATGATTGCCGGCGATCGAGTCTAGATGACGTCAGACGCGAACGAACGCTACCGGCGGGAACAGGAGGAATTCGTTTCGAATCATGGCGGGAGTTCATCGCAGGAGGTTCTCATGGCGATACTTCCGAACGTGTGCAGTATTTTCTTGACTGCATCGACTCTGGCACTCGTTGGAAATCGTCTGGATAAAAATTTCCGAACTTTTATGGAATTTTGTCTGAGCGTAGTGCCTTGTGTTTTGTGTTGCACGGTCTGGTCCGAATCCGTGGTTCCCGTCTGTCTGACCATGATAACGATATCGATCGTAAACGTGACGATTTTCATAACGCGGAATGAAATATCGTCGAGACGATTGATCCGTTCTGCGATCGGGAGGAGACCGTTCGTGACGAATTTTCGCGCGCTCACAAACGTCATAACTGCTGTCAGTATTTTGGCCGTGGATTTTCAAATTTTCCCGCGCAAATTTGCCAAGACCGAAATCTACGGTTATAGTTTAATGGACACGGGTGTTGGACTATTCGTAGTAGCGAATGCTCTTGTGGCTCCGGAGGCTCGAAACGTCGAGGAAGCCAGAGGTCGATCGGTTCTCCAAAGAATGACCATCAATTCTAAAGCTTGTGTTAAAAATTCAGCGCCATTGTTGATACTCGGATTCGGACGCTTCCTCGCCGTAGAATATTCGTCTTATCAAACCCACGTCACCGAGTACGGTGTTCATTGGAATTTCTTCATAACTCTGGCGTTCGTCAAAATGTTAACGAGTACAATATCCTCCGTGGCAAATTTGCGGCATTCCTTGCTCTTGGGCATTTTCATTATCTCTATGCACGAATACGCACTGAGCGCGGGAGGTTTGAAATATTGGGTTCTCGGGGATTCCCCGAGGAACGATTTCGTCTCCGCCAATCGCGAGGGCCTCAGTTCGGTTCCCGGCTACGTCGGGCTCTACCTTATCGCCGTTACCATCGGACGCCTCATCCATTCCACCTACAAAAATCATGAAAAACGCGCCAAACTTTCCAACAACGAACGTTACTCTTCCAACTTGAGAATTTTCGGTCGTAACCTCCAATTCGAATACACCGATTCCATGATACTGTGCGTCAAGTTGTCACTCACCGCGGTTCAAGCTTGCGCAGCAACTCTCATTTGTGACAATTACTTTCGCGTATCGAGACGTCTCGCAAACGCTGGATATTGTTTCTGGATCGTCACCCTAAGTTGCACGCTCTTGACGTTGCTCCTACTCGTCGAAATAAAAACGGACATCATTGCCAACATCGGAAACGACTCTACACAAGCCACCAACGCAGCGAGCAAGAATAACGATCGTGGAAGAAAGAAGAAACGCGTTGGTTTCGAGCTCGATGATCTTGACAATAAAGAAACCATGCAAATACGGACTCTCGAAATTTTCGAGGCGGTCAATTATAACGGACTGGCATTTTTTCTTCTCGCCAATCTTCTCACCGGTGCTGTCAATATGTCTGTCAAAACTCTCTACGCTAACACGACCAGAGCTCTACAAATTATCTTGGCTTACATCGCTTCCTGTATATTTGTAATTCTCGTTCTTTATCGACACAAAATTCAATTGAAATTGTAAATTCCAACCCCCGAATTTTTTCACTTTCCGATATTTCAATGGAATCTTTTTTTTTTTTCTTATCGAGCTTTTCAGTTTCTTTAACAACGCACGGCTCGACCATTTTCGCGTGAAATTATTTACAATTAAATTTCAATTAAAAACGCAACAATTTTTTTACATAAATAAGGAAATTGCTTTCGCATCATTTATTCAACTATCGCACCTTTGTACACATTTGTAAATATACACAAAAAATTCTTAAATCAACTCTGCGACGTTGGAAAATGGAAAAGATTCGTTTTTACTTTTTTTTCGCTGAACAATTTTTTTTTCGTAAGTAAAATGAACTCTGATGAGATTTCAAGGTCCCCCCCGTCGACCAGACGTCGAAGCACCGTTTGTGAGAAAATAAATAATTCAATTTGTTCCAAGCCAACATTCTCCTTTGGCGCGAACATTTAGTTACATTTTTTCCTGGAATTTGTAACCATTGCCCAATCCTGTTCTTCCGGTCATTCCTTTGCCCGTGGGTTAAATAATTTTATGGAGAAAAAATTTTTTTCGAAAAAAAAGACAAAGTTATAAAAAATTATGAGAAAACGATAAATGCAATTTTTTATCTTACAATAATGAGCACGTTCTCCGCGTTCGTCATGATTCTCATCAGGAATGTCGTGCTTCGCTGACTTTTGCATCGTTCCTATAAACCTGAGGATACAAAAATCGATTGTTTTTTCTTCTCGTCTCCTTAGAAACAAAATGGACCAAGTTTCAAAGATCGAGGGACGTGGGAAAGAAATAATTCGACTGCGCGTTTTGACAATTAAATTGTTCATCGTTCGGGAACGCTTCGTATCACTTTTCCGGTCGTTATGTTTCGTTGTATTTCAAAGAGATAGTCAAAGTTCGTCTTTGTTTAAAAGTTGATCCGGCACTTTGGTTTCTATACCCGCGTTAGTACTCTTTATTTTCCTATCAACAAACTGACGAAACTCTTTGTTATCTCTGACGTAATTGGCAGCCTTTGCTACTATTTTAACGAATTCGTCCACGTCGAAACTGTAGTTTGTGAATTTGGCGTGAGCCCCTCCATCCGGATGCGTCCCCTTGAAACCCAAGCCACAAAAATCCAAATGAATTTTTACTCATCATTGCTAATTCATTAATTCATTCATTTCTTCTTTTTATTATTTCTTACCGGATCCTGCTGGAATAATTTCTCATTGTTCTCCCAAGTGAAATATTTGACACCGCGTAGCCTCGCCAGGTCTTTGTAGCAACTTGCATCTTCGCAATTGTATCTGTGGAAATTTATTGCAAAATAGATGAACAAGTCACGAGAGACAATAATCGTACCTTCTCAAAATAACTGATGGGAAAAATGACCATGAGAATATAAATTCAAGTCAAATGAAGAGCAACTACAGACTTGTACACAATATTTTTAAAAATTTGCAAAATTCAAGCGGTTAAACGATTTTTCGAAAAAATCAGATTTTCGTAAATCCCCAAAATTCCCGAATTCAATACCGTTCGAATTTTACAGTGCCAGAACAAACAGCCACACACACATGCGGACATTTTTTCTAGATATGATTTTTCGATGTTTTGGGACAGTGTAAGCACGCATTGACATTGAAAACTGAAAGAAAAAAAAAATTTCACCGTCACAAATGACCGATTCGTTGGATATTTCGTATTGGTCAGTTTTTTGAGGTTCTTTGCTCTTGTTTCTCGTGATTTGTCTTGCTTTTTGGATCTCTACGCGGGCTGTTCCTATCAAGTTTTTTTCTCTTCGGAAATTTTCCGTTGATCGAAGACGCCATCATGCAAATCGTCGTGGTTTGTCGATCGTTAATCCTTACTTGCCACACCTCTGTACAATTACGTACTTGCCACCATGGGGTAGATTTGTACCCCAGTGACAAAAATTGGTATAAAAAATGAACTACTGAATATTTCGACTTGAAAATTGTTGTAGAACATATTGGAAGCTTTTTTTAAAAGATTGTTTACTCTATATAGCCAAAAATTAAATTTAAGTACACTAAAAAAAATGCTAAAATCAAGAAAAGTGGAAAATTGGCTATTTTCCTTAATAGGCCTGGGATTGTTTGTACCTCAGGGTGGCAAGTGAAGGTTAAATATTCCGGTGATAACAAACATCGTCAGAGCGATCGAAGGATCATTGTTGAGTGAAATTCATGAAAATCTTACAGTTCGACCAAAGCTGCCCAGTCTGGTAAAAACATGGCGTGGGTTAATCCAGCTCCATGAATTCCGATAAAAATATCAGTGTTTCTCGTTATTTCGAGCTGTTTCTTGAAACTCATATCTCTGTTGTAAACGACCTGTGAAACAATAGAAAAATAAATAAAACCGGTAAATGCCGAAGTTTTGATTGTGAAACAAAATTGTTGAATCCAAATTCCAATAAAATGGAACCTGATCTTTTGTTTTTGTTTCTTTTGTTCACTAACTTTTTGGACCCGATAGTCCGGATTTTTCTTGAGCGCATCAACAAGTTCGTCCTCGTTGAGTATTTTCCTGTATCTCGTGTCTCTGCTGAGCA
This sequence comes from Hyposoter dolosus, assembly GCA_963921915.1. NCBI lineage: Eukaryota > Metazoa > Arthropoda > Insecta > Hymenoptera > Ichneumonidae > Hyposoter > Hyposoter dolosus. Next base: position 2,063,497 of record OY998139.1, read on the forward strand.
GAGTGACTCGGATTTTCGGGGATTTTCTCACGTGGAGAGGAATCCGAAGACGGTGTAACAGATGCTCGCTGAAGGCTTTGAACAAACCGCTTTTTTCACAACCATAAATCTGTGCAAATCAAGTTTTCATGTAGCCCATGACGAATGACGATTAAAAAAGATTTTTATATGGATCCTTACGAGTGGCGTGTTGTAGTAGAGCCCGAAAATCATCCGAGGCAGCAGCGGCAGAACCAAATTTTTGAAGCAAACTGTCTTGCCCCGAAATGTTTTCAAGTCCCATAGAGGATTTTTTGTGAATGCCTTGAAACTGTCCTCGAACGCTGAACGATAACTAAAACGGAACGTCAAATATTATTTCAACAAAACTCACATTTTTTATTAAATTTTGATGAAAAAACATTTTTTCAGCGCAGTTTCCTAGACACACATGGGTCTGGGGTACCCTACCGTTTTTTACTGTGTTTGCGCTCGTTGAAAAAATCGGAAAAAATGCAGGAAAATAGTTTTTGATCTGTAGAAAGACCAGCCTGCACTGGGTGATGGATAAAAATTATTTTTTATTATGATTAATCGATGCGAAGAACGAGAAATTGACGCCATTCGTTGAATGGGTCCCCCAGACCCATGCGTGTCTACTGGAGGTTAAATTGTGCTTAGCAGTGACTGGTGATTCGAACGATACTTAAGGACTCACTAAGAGGAGCTAGAAATTCAAAAATTTCATAAAATACCCACAACAACAAAAACTTTCCTGCTGTGCAATCAAAATATTATCGAGAAATGGAATTTTTTGTAGTCTCTAGCCGGACGTGAGCCCTCCATGGCAATTTTTTTTTCCTTTTTCGCATTCTTTTGATTATCCTAGTTAAAGGTCACCTGTAACTTTCCCATATCATAATGTGGTTGTCCGTCGCGAAGGTGCTCGGATGCGATAAATTGACGTGCAGCGATGCGTAAAGATTGAAGAAATCGCAGAAATGGTGATACAAATTGACTGCTGCAACAGAGAGGATCGGTTAAGCTTGGGCGACTGCGCTAGACATTCGTCAAGTTTGCAGCTGTTGCGAGTGAGAGCAGGAAAAAGCTCGAAATTCAAGTTTTTCGATGTTGCACATGCAGCGTTCGAATTGCTTACTTGCATCGATCTTCATGATGTACGTGGGTTTTTCTATCACGACGTCACAATCGCCATCGACTATTGGTCTTCGTGATAATGCACGAAAGTTGCGTACTTCCGGGCCCCAAGATTGAAGAGCGCTTATGTGATCCGCGTTCTCTCTCAGACGCTGCTCTTCCAATCTGAAGGTTTACATATGCTCGTTCGCTTTTAACGAATTTCCCCTTTCATTTTTTAAGGACGTTGTATGCTAAATTTTCTATCGATAAAATTTCTTCGAATTTTCACCACACAAAGAGAATAGTGATGTTTAATAGCTCGCGCAATTTTAAGAGATTTCGCCATGTAGAAGTCGAGATATTTATTTATAAAAATCACAATTTCCAGTAGTTTCTCACAAGAGCGTGTGTCAAAAGTTGCAATTTTCAACATTAAATATTTTGATTTCTAATGGGTGTGAAGCCTCTTTAAACTTTGCATACACTTTTATGTAACATCGAACAAGCTTTATTTAGTTTTTCAAAAAAATCGCTCGTAAAATGTTTTCGAATTTTTGTTTATTATACAACAAATGCAGATTAACTCGAACAATCTTGAATTTAGAGTATGTTGTTCTTTAGTAAATTTGTAACAATTTACTTTACGTAAAGCACGTAACAACGTGCTTTTATATATGTAAGAAAAACTGAAAACAAATTTTAGATTTGACCGGCGCCATACAACGTCCTTAATTAATCTCAACTTTATGGTTTCAGCAGTTTCTTACTTGCAATACCCTCCGATTTGTCCTTCTTTGAGAATATCCATTTTGTATCTTAAGGGCTCATTTCTGTGCGCCAGATCAGTAAAGTTTATCATTATATTCCTTCCCCGACAGAACCTCAAATGTTCCGTACATTCGAAACTCGAATCGTCCTGCATAAAACTCGAGATATATCGAAATTGTGCATATGAATGGCGCGATTAAAAAAAAAAAATACAATTGCAAAAAGTCCACGCAATTTTAAATTTTGTTAAAAAAAAAAGGTTTCTTTTTCATTTTTAATGCTTTTTACCAAAAACAGTGGCACACACAGCATCATCATTTCTTTCCGTTGGTCCCTCACGTAACCAAAGTCACCCTGGGCGTAGAAAGTTTCGACCTGTGCTTTTTTCGTTGCGACCCACCCCTTGTGATCACCGGGGCAATAAGGAACCGAAAATGAATTTTTTCCTTCGCAATTCTCCTCGTATCCCCAGCACGCATTTTCCTTTATTTCGTTCTACCGAAGGAACAAGAAAAAAAAACGCAAAAATCCATTTTTCAAGCGGATGAGATCGGTTTAAGAATAATTTTACAAACAACCTTTTGATCCACCAATTCTTCAAAAGTTGCTGAGCAAAAGTGTCATCCGAATAAATAAAAATTCAATAGAAAAATTCAACAGCCCCAAAAAATCTCTAAAAAAAATTTAAAAAAAAAATAAAAAATCCCAGCGTAAAATGAAAATTTCTCATACTCGTGATATAACGTCGAGAATCAATGGAATAAGAAAATTTCAGATACAAATACACATTCACGACGTTTGTCTATAATAATTATGAATAAAAAACGAATCCATGAGTAGAACATGGATAGAAAAATCTGTTAAAAATTACCGTGCATGAAATGATGAAAAACAATGCGAACGAAAAAAAAAATTACTATCTTCTCGCTTAAGAAAAAATGTATTTCGCAGCACAAAATATCACGAAACTACTTTATTTAGGGTTCTCTCAAAATTTTGTATAAACGTTCTTGGCACCAAAACTAACAGTTTTTTCCAATGAAGAAAAATTTTCTGACGTTTAAAATTCGAAATTTTGAATTTCCAATCTTTTATTTTTCCCATCTAAACGCGTGTAAATTCAAGTCGCGTTTCTTTGTTTTTTTTCTTGCAACTTTTTAACGAAAAACGTGACTTCAATTTTCATGCGTTTAGATGGCAAAAATAAAAAAGTACAAAATTTTGAAAGAACCCTAAATCAGGTCGTTTTGTGATAGTAATACGTTAAATATGTGACGAGGAATTTTTTTCATGCAGCACAATAATACAACAATACCGTGCTGTCAGTTCTCATCACGTTTATTAGAAAGCGCGGTAATTTATTTCAGAAATGCCTATAAAAATTACAATTTTGTTTTCTCTGCATGCGGAAAAAAGGCGGAGGAATGTTAATGTTCTAGAAAAGTATGGTTTACCTTATATGGGCACGAAGAATCGTTGCGACACTCTCGAGCAATTTGAGGAAAGTTATGAAAGTAATATTTGAGATGATTTTTCGGAAGATCGATGGAATGATATTTATTGGAAAGATCAAGATGTTGGACGGCGAGGATGCCGATTAAATTGAGGCTAAGGGACCAGCCAACGACGACAATGATCGTTCCTCTTCTCGGCATCGTCGCTGCCGGTCGAAATGCTGCAAGAGCCAAGTGTTAATACGCGCGTAGACTCGCACCAACCGGAAGTCGTTTTTACACTCTGCTGTTAAGATTCTGCCACTACGCGAGCAGCAGCAGCGTGAACGTATAAAAAAAAAGGAATGAGAAAAAATAAAATAAAATAAAGTAACGGAGGCAGTCAACATTATGGAGTCAGAACTATGGGAAAAGAATGGACGAGTGTAACACAACAGGTGGGTGTACGACCTCACTGCTGCTCTTCAGAGTGGGAGTAAATCTTTGAATTTCATTATATTCAATGATCAATCGATCTGTTGGATTTTCAATGGGCTGACGCGAGCCAAGAAAAAATAATTTTTAAATAATTTTTCAAGTTAAGTTGTTAAATTTCTTTCAAAACCTTAGATGGTAATTTTAACGAACTTGCACTTTCCATTAATCCATGTATCCATTTTAATATTCTACGAAATAAAAATAATGAAAAAATAAAACGGAAATTTGGTTCACGATGTTTTTTTATTTTTTATTACGTAATCTCTGTTGAGCCCAGAACGGTAATATGGGGTCAAAAACTACCCCAGGCGACGTTTTTTATCGTTTTACCGCTTTTTTTGACTAAATTTTTTGACTCGTGATCCTGCATTGAAAAACGACAAGAATGAGCCCAAGTTGAACCTTTTTCGTTAAATTTTACCGGAGGTATGAATTTTTTTTTAATTGGGGTCATTTATCACCCCGGGTTACCGGAATATGTAAAAAAAAAAAAAATAAGCTCACCGTTCTAGGGTTAAGGAGGTTGGCTACACACAACAATGTTGCCACGTTAAAAGCATAGGGGGGAATTCGAAATTATTAGAATTGAATGAAAATTGCTGAGCATATTCTTTGGTATGAAAAATGAATATACAAATTTTTTAAGATTTTTCTTCTACATCGTTTTCGAGTAATTAAACACTAGAGTTTACACGCATAAGCAGATAGGATTCAGATATATATAGGTATATCTTTTGCATATTTTGTAAACTCCAATTATTCGACAAGTATGTAGACGAAAAATTTGAAAAAATTTGTGTCATCGTATTTGATGCTAAAGCATGTTATCACTAAATTTTATTAACTTATTCTTATTATATTGTCGGATGTAGCCAACCTCCTTAATCGCGAGCTTTACAAATCTGATTTTCGTCAAAATCTTGAATCTTTACGAATCATTCCTTCATTTTGGAGTATTTCCTCCACTGTGAATTAATAAATAACACTTTTCGGTCCGAAATTATTGCGAATAAAAAATAATGGCCGGATAAATGACTCGACGATTCGGACTTGTGATATTTTAACGTTTAAACGAGAGATATTGGAATCGTGGGAAAGTTGGAGCAATGCATTAAGCATCTGGTTCGCCTTGACCGTTCGTACTCGAAGAACAAATCATTTTAAATATTTTCTATGCACAATAAAAGTTGTTGGGAAAGAATAATTTGAAAAAAATGTTAATTTTATGAATCGAAGTATTTTTCCTTACGTTTTCTGATGACTTAAGAACGACCAATCCCATTCATCGTCATTTGACCTTTTTTTTTTTTTTTTTAATAATTATTGCGGTGACGAACGAAATTGAAAAAATTATTTGTTTGAATATTAGTCACTTACTCATTTTTCGGAGATGTCCTTGGCCGAGAAGGACGCCCCAACTGTTCGTACGACAATTCTGACGCAGACCTGGAGCTGCGTATTCTCGTTTCTCATTCGTTCAACCACCATCTGATTTTTACGTGTTTCCCTTTTTTCCCCACTTTCACGTTCCCTTCGAATCATACGCACGATCAGCTGTTTCGCCGGTTGCGGCGTGGGTAGGCTGCTTTCAAATAGTTCGGAGTGCAATAGCGCAGTGTGTTTTTGCTTACGTCGCACAGTGGACAAAAAAAAAAAACGCGAGTAATTTTGAGTATATTTTGTTTGATCACTGAGAGCCTACGAGTGTTGAGAATCCGAAAACGCCACGGAGCGAAGAAGTGATTGTATTGAAGAAAAGCGTGCTCCGTTTTTCTAGGACCCCCAACAACTCGGGCCAACAGCGACTGCTCGTAATCGTTGAGTGCTTTCACTCTGGCGGCTTGGAGACGGACGCGAAAGGAACTAAACGGGACATTTACCGACCGTCGGTATTGTTACCGACAAGTGGTAAGTCACGAATGAGACACTTGGGTGAAAATATTTTCGATTCAGTCACATCAATGGCGGGAGACGACGAACAGAGAATAAAATTCAAAAGAAAAAAAAATGCACGAATCCTTTCCGAATCTTTCTTTTTAAAATCACACTCCGCTTCAATCATTTTTCTCGTCATCTCGTTAACATTATTACCCCCTCCTACACGACCCAGCGATTCTCGTCAGTTGACAATCCGCTTCAACAGTTTGCACCGTTATATTTATTAGGAATATTCTACGAACGAACAATAATAAGACAGAAGAGAAAAAAAGAGCTAAACTTTGAAATCAAGCGATGCAACTATTGCAATTCCCGACGTCACACTGCCTTCGCGCCGAAAGTAACTTTAATCACGTTAGGGATCAAAGGTGTCAGTCGCGGGCTGCCGCCGCGTGTACGCATTCCCGCTTGCCTCAGCCGCCAGTACTATCCCGTGTATTTTTAAGTTTATCCACTCATATTTTTTTTTGTCATGTGCATGTGTACGATCGCGCAATGCGTAAACATTTTTTTGTTTTGTTTTTTTTTTATTTGACACAAAAACTTGAGGATTTTTTCTAAATTTGCAATTGCAAAAAAAAACAAAAGCATTCCGTCGAGCTGTCAGCCTCGAAAAATCCTCTGCAAAGAGAGCATCTATTTTTGGAGTCACGAAAAAGGCATTTCTCGTGAATGTTTCTCAAAGCCCAGAGACACGACTCTCGCGTGCAAACTTTGTCACGATTATCCGCTGATGTTTATTTACAACGCGAAAAGCAAAGAGTATATCTTTATAAGCAATAGTCCGTTTTTTCGTCGTGGACGAAAGCTGTAATTCGAAAATTCTGCAAAATTTAATTGATTTATTTTGAAGAAACAGCAGGTTTCAAGTTTTTTGCCCAACACTGGCACTTTGACCTCAAAGATTGCTTTTCAGATTCTTAAAGTAAGATTTTACCGATTTTACCGAAATTTAATTTGTTTTCGTACGAGATATCGAAGCGAAATTTCATTGAGAACTTGACGAATTGTTTGGATTTCCAAGAGTCACGTACTGCTTATTGTCACGTGTTACGTGTATCGGAATATTAGCTCGAGTAAGTGTTGAAAAAAGTGGCGATCATTATAGTAATAAAAAGCAACGTTGTAAAATATTCGTTGTCACGTTGTTACGGTAATTGTAACTGTAATTTAAAACGGTCGGGAGTTAGCTCAATGACTCTGAATACACAGAAAAATTCGACGAGATTTCATTTGACCAAAAGAAAATAAGGAAAATAAAAAAAATGGAGGAATATGAGCGAAATAAAAAGTTGTATGAATAATGCGCGCGCGGTGACGAATGTCCCGAAGTGCGATAATCCTTTTGGCGTGAGTCGAACGAAATGGCTCATGTATTGCGTGCATATTATTATCTTCAATGATAAACAACGCACGTAAGAGAGCCGATCAGGGAGACGCACGAGTATTTAGTACCACTGGCGTCTCTGGCGTAGTACTCGTGAGCTGCTGAAACGTTTGACTCGGCTTTTCTACTTCAGTCGTACAGCGAGCGTCGTGCTCGAACGATTTATCCAGGGCATTATCGACGGACTGCACGTTGTTCCGATGTTGCTCTGCGGAACGTCACAAAACAAACGAAAATACAGCAAGTCCGAGCCATTGACTTTAATCATTTGAAAACGAGGTATAACTCTCGGAAAAGAAACCAGTGACTGACGTGCTCCGCGGTGAAATATTGAAAAATGAATAAAACGAGTGATAACAAAGACGTGATATCGAATACAAAAGAAAAATGAATGGAGATGAATGGCAATAATTGAAACGACTGAAAAGAAAATAAACCAAGTGAACGTGCGTCTACGACGATTCTAAGTGAGAACCACAAATCTTTACGATTATTTAAAAAATGATTGGTCAATGAAAAAGTTTTTAGTCGATTGGAGAAAGATCTTGACGATTATGCGAAATGTAAAGCGTCTCGATAAATATTGAGAAATGTGTCGTCACTTAATCTCTCGACATTGTCGAGTGATGAGTCTGTCAGTTTTTTTTTTTTGAATCGTTATGAACGATGGTGCGGCTAACGGCACGTTCGATCGAGTCTTTTAATCAGCCATGATTCGTATCTCACGTCCGTATGGATATTGGTACGTGTTTGTGTCAGTGTATGAAGGAAAAATGAGACGATGACGTTTTGAGCGCCATTGATTTCGTGTACTACGAAATTAAGCGGTTTACATAGTGTTGTGCAATATTGGAGGTTTAGTGATTCCCCCGGAAAACGGAAATGAAAACATGAACGTGCTATTTCCTTCTCTTCCCCGCCGCCCTCTTCTCATTCCATTGAGTTGTTTGTTATTCACTTGTTCGAGGGCTTTCGCGCGTCTTGTTTACCAATGACCGACGTACAAGCTCTGTATCGTTAAATCGTTACGAGTTCAAGGTCAAAGCGGAGAAAGTCGCGTATCCGAGGAGAGGGGAATTTCACGAGCACGGGGAACAATTAATCGTGGCCCTGCTCCGGGGGAATAATTGTCAAAAATTTCGTGGCTAGACCGTGAGGTGAGCGATCTTCCGTCTTTTTATTTTTATCCTGGTTTCAACGAGTTTTCTATGCTGCTCCCCGTAAGAACGCGTCGCGAACGGCTCAATCTTTCACGGCCAACATGATTTTTAGCAAGAAAAATTTCATGCTCAGTTATTTTGACAAAATGTTTCCAAACACCTGATCGCATCTTGTTTCTGCATCGGTAGGAAAAAGAGGGCGGACGTGCGTAGTTGGCATATTATTAAAATAATATTCGACTGATAAGTCAATTTGAGTTTTGCGTTCGTCGATCGGTTGTAGTCAGCGACGGATGGCGACACAGTTCTTTCGACCTTGCTGATAACCCGTTTGTGTCTCCTCCCCGCGGGCTTTTCCTTCTACCCGTAAAAATCCTCTTTACGGCGGCGTCTCAATATCAAGAACACGCAACAATTGCTCATTCCTCTGTGGCTCTCGCAATTTAGCTTCATTTAAAAAAATGTTTTTTCTATTTATTTCTTCCGCATGCAATTTCGGGGGCTCGTATACGAGCGCTTCTCATAACAATCAGAATGATCAGCAGACCTGCCACAACATTTGTCAAACGGTATAGCTGCGCCAAAACACGAAACAGGCTTACTCGGTAGATCACTTTGAGCTAGAGCCAACATTTTTTTGCGACCAGCACAAGTTTTTTCATCGGTACTGGCAACAAAGGCGAACAACAATACTTTGCGTTCACGAAAGGCTGTTTTTTTTTTTCTACCGAAATATCATATTTATCTCAGAGGTACGAGCATCGTTCGATCGGCGGCATCATTTTGTCTCAGGGATTTCAGTGATTCATCCGCTACAAAAAAAAGTTGACGCTGTAGTTGGAAAAATGACCTCGTTCATATGGTCGAACAAAAAAAATGGCGAATCTGTTGTTTATCGCGGAATTAACGACGCGGATTTGTGTTTAGTTGTCTAGTCTCGAAGCTCATCGCCTGGAAGATGGTCACGTGAAAAAAAAAACTTGCTTCCAACAGTTGTGTAAGCGGAAAAAATTCGTTTTCACGAGTTTTTCTATGCTCCTGCTTCCTCAAAGAGGAAGCTTTGTGAAGTCTGTACCTTCCTCTTCAATTTCTCTAGAAAAGTAGTCGAAATTATTTTTAAAATTACGAATTTCACGACATTTTGAAATTTTCAAAAAAGTCCGTCATCGCAAATTTGGAAAAGTTGTAAATCGATTGATAAGTTAACATTTTATTAAATACGCTGCAACCTGAAAGTTGCAAATTACTTCCTCAAGATTTAGCACGATGTTTTTAGAATGCATCGATAAAATTAATTGACAATGTGAACATTCTGTACGCTCGATCGAATTGAAATGCGTCGCATTGTGAGCCCGAGGGAATCTCAAGATCTCGTGTATTTATGTTTTTAACGTTTGTGCCAAGTTTCGTGCCTTCCTCGGGTCTCTCAATTATCGCGCACACATCAACCAGATATTACACACAATGTGATACATATTTTGGAATTTATTGTTCACGAGCTCGTGCGTTTTGTTTTCTGCCTTCCACGCGAGTACGGCTTTTCGCTGAAAGTCTGAAAAGAATAAATTCTAGACCGATAAAAGCGGTTTTATTTTTTTTTTTTTTTTTTTTTTTTTTTTGGCGAACGAGAACTTTTAATAAATTTACTCAAATTTCGTGTCGAGCTTTTTATCTATATATTTATTAACCATTAATTCTAATTAATTTATTATTCATTAATTGATATAATATTAGTCGCGATAAACAAATTTTCATGTGCAGGTTCGACATATTTTCGCGAAAGGTGGCAAAAGACTTGGTTATCAGACTTTTTTTTTTTTTTTTTTTTATCGCAAAGGTAAATATTTGTCGTAAAAAGGAGGTTTACCGATTTTGGAATTTGGAATGACAAAAATATGACTTTAGCCGAGGTTGAATTGAGATGGATATATTCTTGCAACCTCGGCAAAACCCGCGAAAGCTGACCTTGCTTTGTGTACTCGTCTCTTCCCGAATGTTTTTTTTTTTTTTTTTCGTTTCGGTCAAATTGAAAAAACTTTTTTTCCGATCGTATCTGATCGATTGTAACGGTGAATACTTTTATAATGAAATTCATTCGACTTTTGCTTCTCGAGGGATTTTCAGTCAGCGAAAAAAGCGAATCGTGCCGTCATGTTGGTAAAAATACTTTTTTTTTTTACATCGAGTTCACGCTTTTTCGGATAGACGAAAAAAAAAAAAACATGTACCAGATTCTGTATTTTCGCCACGGACATTTTGGTCATCATTAATATCGTTCGGTGTGCGTTTTATTGATTTGGTAGAAAAAAAAACTGCGCATCTATCCTGTAACTCGTCGCGCGATATTTTCTAAATTCTAGCTGACCGTGAGCTCTGTTTAATGACTACGACCCTGGACCATCTTAATTAACGAGCTGGTGGTAATGTCGTGGCCTTTCGAAACATAATACACGTTTCGAATGGGTATTCGAATTTTTGTCAATTTTGTTCATTTCGTTTCGAGCCCATGCTCGGTGCGGGACAAATTCTGAGGTTTCACTATTTTTTATGCATCAAAACTCTCTGGATTCGAACAATCATACCACGAATAATTAGTTTTATCAAGTTGTCTGAAAAAATAATAAATATGAAACTTTTAATTGATTTTATAGAATTTAGTACTCTACAGAATGTTTGCGCGTTACGGAGTATGAAGCAAAAGCATAGAATAAGTAAAAATGAATTGTGCCGGCTCGGTGTGGGGAAAAACATCGTGCCAGCGCTTGTCGTGACGTGCGGATGGACGTTGACGTCATAGTTTGTGAAAACTACGTATGACGATGGCCACGAGGTGTTTATGCTTTCGTGAGGTGCGGCAAAACGCCGTGTCATCGAATAGCATCGGAATAGTTCCGGAAATTCTTTCTTCGTCAATCGACGGGGACGACAAAAAAACATCAATAACGCAATCAAGAGAAAAAAAATAAAATTCAATATTCGATGAGGCGGTGCTCAACAAAGAAATTCCAAATTTCTTTATTGAGATAGTCAATAAATTCGAGCCCTTATCGAACCATTGAAAGAGTCATTTTGACCCAAACATTCTTTAATCATCAATTTCGAAAGAAAGTACTCCATAATTTCGATTCGTCAATAACTGTTTTGAATAATTGAACAACTAGTGTATACTCACTTGCTCAAAATGACCTCGTACCTACGTGCGTGTTGTCGCACATGGTTTGATCACTGCATAAATCTTGCCGAGCTAGTGGATCGCGAATTGTGACACGTGATTTTAACCGCGATACGCATATCGTACACTTATGTACATACCAAACGGTATACATGTGAGCATTACTCTCGATTCATGGCGGAGCAAACAGCTCGGCACTTGACTACGTTTCAACTGCACAGTGGACTTGCTAATTTCATTGAGTTTCAAATTCCCTCTCAAATGTTCGAATTCTTTCGTTACTTTGATCGTACTGGTTGTGCATTTGATATATTCAATATTTATGCATTGGAAAAGTGCCAAAAAGAGAATTGGAGTCATTTTTGTCGATCAACTCGTACATTAAGGAGCTTGGATCACGACGATACAATGTTGCCATGCTAAACCATGTTAAAAACATAGAAAATTTCGAAAAGATGAGAATTTAATAAAATTTATGGTAAATATTAATAACATATATGACAATACAAATTTTTAAAGATTTTTCCACCACGTAGTACTCGAGTAATTGAACACTCAAGTTCACGTGTATAAGCATAGAGATTACAAATATACAGGTATACATCTCGTGCATAAGAAGTTCGATTTAACTGTCAATTATTCGATAACCATGCGATAAAAATTTTGGAAAAAATTTGTGTTTCTATACTTGATGTCAAAGAATGTAGTCACTAAACTTAATCAAATTGTGATTATTTTGATTTCGTGATCCAACCTCCTTAAGGATGATTTTTTAGCGTTATCAGTAAGTTTACGATTGTTGAAAAGTAGTGGAGCTCACTTTTCACGTGCCTCGGAGCCTCTCCCTCCTCCCCTTTCTCCTCCATAAGTCATTTACCTCCCACTTTTGGACCTTGAATTTATATTTGCTTCCACTACGAGTGCCACGAGCCATCCGTCTCGCCCCTCCTCGAATCTGCAGTCGGCGCCACGTGCCTCCTCTAACTGCATACATTACTGCACCTGAATGCATTCGCGTACTTGCTGACATTACATGTTTTCTTTTTGCTGATTTCGTACGTTGAAATTATTTTCATTTGCTCACCTTTTTCATAGCTTCGTAAATAACAACAGACAATAGACGTCGCTCCATTTTTTGGAGCCTGCAGTCACCAGCATGAAATTCATTTCGATGCAAAGTTTCTTTCGACTTAAATATTAATTTATTGAGGATTGGTTTTTTTTTCTCATTTCAAGAATTCCTCAGCACTCTGAAGGTTTTTTCATGCGACAGCTGGGAAAACACACGGGTAAAAGATTTTATCAAGCTGATGGCAAGAAATCGTATACATCACCTAGTTTACTGCGTATTCTGAATCATTCTCCACACACATGGATATTCCACGTATGCCTGCATCTTTTGTGCGTCAATGATTATAGCGAGTCGAGCTATATGCAGTTGTTTGTCTACCGCAGTGAGCGATCTATCGCTCAATCCTTTCCTGTTCTGTTCTTTTAGAGTTGTGTGCGAAACTCGATTTGTCATTTATCGTTCACTCTGTGCTCGTAGATTGTTACAATGTTCGATGAAACATTGTAAAGCGTGAATAATACTTGTTCGAGTTTAAATTGTTTCAAGTGCACGATCCCTGGAGAGGGGGATCCAAAGTAGAACTCACGTTTCCTTTTGGCAATTGAGGTACGAGTCTCATCGCCACAGCGAAATTCACAAAGTATAGAGAATTGAACATTTCATTCGATACGTCCACCATTTTTCCACATACATTTTTTTTAGAGAGTTTACGTCTCTGAGTATGACGGTTGCGAGTTATTTCTAACGTTTGCTTACTTTATAGTCGACGTTCTTCTCAAAAGTTGGTTTTTATATTCTTGCCAGATATAACAAGCAATGATATATTGGATTAACCAGTAATTCCCAGCCGAATCTTCAAACATTTGCCATTTTTCGACTTGATGTTTTTTTTTGTCATTTTCCGGATCGATCGATTGCCTGCTTCTAATCGAAGTCTATCGACTAATGAGCTTTCTAAGGAAAGAGGAAAATCGACGGCTTCCCTCCGCAAGCACTACGCACATTCTTCGCGTTTGTACTCAGCGAGAAAACATTTCAACATCGCGCTCATATTTTCCATTATCGGAAACTTTATATCGCCATGCAATAAATTTCGAGGAAGATATAAAATTCGCGAAATTTCGGAACGGATGATTATTTTTGAAAAAAGTAGCAACGGGAGCAACGACAATTCTGCCACACCAGTTTCGCCTGACCCTAGTATTACGCACGCTATTTTTAAAGTGGCCAAGTGCTTCGTATAAATAAGCCACCTTCGCTCGAGCATCTCAGGGGAATTTTAACATATTATTGTACGCACACGATCTACACTCCACGTGATCATCTTTCTCAGCGGTTTGCCCACTCTGTTTTCTCGATCCAATCCTGGCTCTAGATTATTCCCTTTTTATTGATAAGTTAATGCATCGTAATGAGGATTACTCGGATTTGCATCCGTGAAATGCCAGGCTTTTCTCGTTTTATTGGAAATTTTTCAGGAGCAGGTTAACATTTTCCAAATTTCCGAAAAATATTTCGTAAGAGTAATTTTTATTCTGGCGTATTTTTATTTCTTGCAAGCGAAAAGGAGGACACGTTAATTGTTACTCCGAAACATCAAATAAGATAAAGCCCCGAATAGTAACTTTAAAAACGCTTTTAATTTTAATTGCCGCGCATGTGGCAGAGGGGAATTTCGAAAATCAATAATTCAAATATTCAGTCCAGTTTACTGAGTCGAATGACCAGTAACGTTTTCTATTCTTGACGCTCGAAATACGGTCGCTCGTATTTCGTAATCGACTCACTCACGAGCTGGACGCAGGGACAATTCTCTCCACGTGTCACTTCGGCTGCTTCACATCGTAATCGACGTTTTCACGATTAGCCACGGTCTCCTGACTAATTGGACGCAAACGATAGGACAGTAATAGACATAATGAAAACAGGAGGCTTGAATGCACATAATAATTTATTGTTTTCCTAAGGTAGATGCCAACATGCAGAAATCGAGATTCATCCTCCGACTGCTGGTCGTCCTAGCGACCTTCCAATTGGCTCAATCGAATCGTTGCCTCACGATGCTCGAAGGTATTGTAAAAGAACAACACAGTAGACTTAAGGATGTTGAGTCCCGAATCGCAAATGATAAAAAAATTCTAAAAATTTTGTATGTTCTTGTGTGAAGTATTTAAGAGATCGTGTAAAAATTTTACGAGTATTTGGAAGCTCGTTATTGAACAATTAACATTAATAAATTAAATGTAGTCAAATGTAGTCTTAGGAAATCTGGCATAACTATGCGATAAGTTTTTTTATTTGACCTCTCAATTTTTTAATATCTACAATATACTGAAAGCAACGGAAACAAAACAAAGTTTGTGTCTAAATACTTTTTGTGTTTGTTTAAAAAATTATTGTTAACAAAATGTTTATTTTTTAATAACGAGCTTCCTTATCGTCGTGGAATTTTTGCACGACCTCTTAAATACTTCATACAAAAACATACTGAATTTTCAGAATTTTCTCATCATTTTTTATTTTAACCCTTAAGGTGGTTAAAGTAATGATGATAGAATTCTTAAAATTTGTTATGTTTTTAAATGAAGTATCCAGGAGGTCGTGTACAAATTTCACGACGATTAAGCAGCTATTTATTGAACAATTAACATTAACAAATTTCATTGGTACTCAGCCTCCTTAAATGAAGAAATAATTGGAAAAAATAAATGTTCACGTGTGACGTTTCGTACGGTTTTGTAAAATTTGAAGATGTCATTTTCGAGATGACCCGAGTATTTTTAACAGTTTAACGTGCAACCAAGAAAAATTTTTTTTTTTACCTTTTACCTTCCGGTATTGCCGTGGGGCACACAGACCACGGACGTAGCGTTTTCGATTGAAAAATAGTAATCGCAGTACTTATACTTCATTACGTATACAAATTTGTCAGAATAACCAAATACTTTCAAGTGGCAAGCTGTAGTTCTGTTCTGTAAGCCTAGAGAGCACTGTATGGCGCTATCTAGGCTCGTGCCTTCGGCTCATTGGAGCGCTGCTAATCATCGTGCGTTGTTGGTTCATCGAACTCGAAAACTCAATGAAATTCATTAGAAAATAACGACGAAGTGGCACGACTTTTTTGATGGTCAATCTAGTTTCGACCTGATTTTCATAACTGACCCTCTGTCGTGGTATTTGAATACTTGACTCAAATTTATTATTATTATTTTATTAAAATATTGATATCATTTGTGTCGATACCCAGAGGTGAATCCTAAGCGGATCGTTCATCTGGATGGTCAGTCTTTAATCATACCTTTCGAGATGACAAGAAGAGCGACCCAGAGATTGGCAACCAGGATCATGAGGATATTCCTGGTTGAGGTTCTCGGTTATCCAGGAATAACGCTCTTAGAAAGGGACGACCGATTCGATGCTCATACCGTGTTTGCCAGAATGTCGGACTCGATTTCTTATGCTGGCTACCGGGTGTAAGAATTAATATTTTCATCAAGTTTTGTGTTGACTTCAGAGTTTGACAATGACCCTCGGATGCGTGGGAAGGCAACTCGAATCAAATAATTCGATGGCTGATTTAAAGTCCTTGGTTGCCTTCCTTGCTCCGCCTACTTAAGACTCGTCAATACTAATGATACTAATTGATGCTCTAACTGGTAGCATTCCAGAAACGATGGTCAATATGGAAGTGTGGATACCGCCACAAGAAGACACAATGCCACTGTTGAACCGCTACGATGTCAAGGAATGTGGATCGGTGTCGACACCCGGTCGATTCGGTTGGTTCGTTCCGGAAAGGCTCAGTACTCCGGGCGATAATTGGCGAACATTCGTGAGGCAGGAAACCGCCGCGAGGTTTGACGTTGACGAAGCGAATCTTGAAAAAATCCGAGATTTGACGATCGATCCAATGACTGGGAAGCATTACTGTGTAGAAAACTTCTGCGCGGATGGAATGTACGTTCCGGATCAGTGTCGAGCCATTGGAAACAGTACTCAACCGTGTGCTCTCTTGTTAGTCGGACATACCGATTCTACAGATTTCGTCAAGGACCATATAGACCAGCTGAAGCTTTACGTCAAAGTAGTTTGGGTTGGATCGAACCTAAAGGCCCTGGTGAAATCATTGACCAAGGAGTATCTCCAGCACGCTAAAAACGCCAGTGAAATAGATACGAAGAAGCCATTATCGCGTTCGCTGGTGATACTTCATTGGACTCCCAGCAGCGTAATTCCGGATGAGAGGGAATTCGTGTCACTGGAATTTCCGCGGTGTGGCACTAGAGGGACTGAGATTGGCTGCAAGTACGAGTCCAATCGTTTGGTCAAGCTGGTTTGGTCCAGGCTCGAGTCAATAGCGAAACTCGCTTGGGAAGCTATCAATCGGGCGCGTTTCGAGCCTGAAATGTACGAAGATTTAATCGATCGTTACAATAGACTGACGAAACTAAACGTTACCGAAGAAGAGATTGCCTGCGAATGGTTAAAAGACAATTTAAATAATACTCTGGATGAATGGATGCCCAACAACGCAGACAAAAACAGTCTAATTGTGGGTGGAATATTTCCGATGAGCGGTACGTCTTACACAGCTAAGACGATCGTCTTAGCTGCTAAGATGGCTAAAGAAGCGATCAATAACAATAATACCGTACTACGCGATTTCAACATAGCAATATTGGCGAGTGACGGTCAATGTAAATCGGATATGGTCATGAAAGCGTTTATAGAATATGTTGCTCATGATTATTACGAGAAATTGGTTGGTGTCCTCGGACCTGCTTGTTCCGAAACCGTCGAACCATTGGTCGGTGTCTCGAAACATTTCAAGACCGTAATCATCAGTTATAGCGCCGAAGGCTCTAGTTTTAACGACAGAAGACGTTACCCATACTTCTTCAGGACCATCGGTGAAAACAAACAGTACAAACACGTTTACTTGAAACTGCTCAAGAGCTTCGGATGGAACAGGGTGGCTGCGCTCACGGAAGATGGACAGAAATACACCGAATATATTTCTTATATGCAGGAAACATTACGAGACAACGGTATCAGCTTCATCGCTAATATCAAGTTCCCCAGAGAACGGGAAAGGGACGAAATGACTAAGGTATGCAAGAATTAATCACAAACATAGTATCAATCGCCACGATCGCTCAAACATTACATTTCCATTATTCTTTTTCCAGTATCTTCAAGAATTGGAGCAAAAACGAGCTCGCATCATTATTGCTGATGTCTATGACGTGGTGGCTCGCCAGGTCATGTGCGAAGCCTATAAACTTGAAATGACGGCCCACCAGGTGAATATCAATATGATCCCTTATGATTTTGCCAAGCTCTCTACTCGAGACTTTGGAAGAAATATGAGTTTCGGCATTTTTCCTAAACCCCTTAACGTTACAAGCCCAATTTTTTCTGTCCATCTTACTACGTCTTTTCGAAGATGATTTCTTCGGTGTATCTGATGTTTCGATGTTGTTGGTCATTTCACTAGGGCTACGTCTGGTTTCTACCGCTTTGGCTACGACCCCGATGGTACGACACTGATTTTTATAACAGTCAGGGTGAAGATGTTCCTTGTACGACACTAGAGATGTCGCGGGCTATAAACGGTCATTTTGCTATGAATCACGCGTATTTTGCGCCGGACGACGATATCATGCAGGAAGGCATTACCGTTCGTGAGTGGAGGGACAGATATGATCGAATTTGCAAAGCCAGCAATGAGGTTCCTTCGAATTATGCAGGTTATGCCTATGACGCCATGTGGACTTATGCCTACGCTATGGACCACCTCCTCAAAGAGAATCAGAGCTACGTTTTTGATCTTCATTCCGAGCAGACCGTAAATAGACTGACTGACATCATAGCCGCCACAGATTTCAATGGGGTACGAAAGATTAATTACATGTATAGCCGATCATTTTACACTGCTAACGAAATCTTTAGCAAGATCGAAACATGGTCACATTTGTACTCAAAAGTTTGTCTGCAAACAGTCAGTTTCAAGTATAAATTTTGATGTCAGCATGGCTCAATGATTTGTTACTGGCGCAATTTCTCAATTTTTGAGTACTCTTAACATTGTGGAAAATTCTGGTTAATGGTCCTCTGTTTAATTTACCGTTTAGGTTTCCGGTAGAATAAAGTTCCTCGGGGGTCCATCGCGTTTTTCTGTAATCACAATTGTTCAAAACATTGAAAACGAGACTCGAACTATCGGCAACTTTTATCCAAACATTTCCGAGGAGAGGAACGAGGTCGTTGGTGGTCGTTTAGCACTCAATAAATCAGCAATTGTATGGTTATCGAATTTTGTGCCTGACGACGGATCGGAACCACCTGTAAGATGCGTTTTAGCAGGATTAGCCGAACTTCTCGACGTTAGCTGCGAGTCGGCAATCGTCATTGCCAATATAATTGGTTTGGGGCTTCTGGGAGCAGTCCTCATTGTCGGCTTCATCGTCGTTAAGCGAAAGTGAGTGTAATTTATTTGTCTGAACTGTAATCGTATACACAATCAACTATTTTGTTTAACGACTCGTAAATTCAAAGATACGATGAAAAGGTTCGCCAGCATGAGAAAGTAATGGAGTCATTCGGTTTGGATCCTCGACAAACAACATCGGGTCTCGATAAGTGGGAGATACCACGTGACCGAGTGGTGATAAATCGTAAACTAGGGGAAGGAGCTTTCGGTACAGTGTACGGTGGTGAAGCATTCTTTCCTGAAAAAGGGTGGCTTGCCGTGGCTGTCAAAACCCTGAAGGCAGGTAGTTCGACCGATGAAAAACTTGATTTCCTCAGCGAGGTCGAAGTTATGAAGCGTTTCGAGCATAAAAACATCATTAAACTTCTTGGCGTATGCATTAAATGCGCTCCCGTTCTGACCGTTATGGAATTTATGCTTTACGGAGATTTGAAGACTTATCTTCTCGCCCGCAGACATCTTGTCAATGATCAGAGCTATGAGGACTCCGATGAGATTTCAAATAAAAAGCTCACTGCAATGGCGCTTGATGTCGCAAGAGCTTTGAGCTATCTCGCTCAATTAAAATATGTACACAGGTAAATTTTTGTTTCTTTCAGGTCATGTCAAGTTCCTTTTTATCCGAAACTCAAACCTGTAGATTCACTCAATTTGATTGGCAATTCAATTTCATTCAGAGATGTGGCTTCGAGGAATTGTCTCGTTAATGCTGCGAGGGTCGTGAAGCTCGGTGACTTCGGAATGACACGACCGATGTACGAAAACGATTATTACAAGTTCAATCGAAAAGGTCAGTTCGTTTTTTTCGACAAAAGATAATGCCATGTTGACTCTTCGCCAGATTCTTGATCTTTGATCACATTCAAATGTTAATACGCGATATTCCGAAGCAGGAATGTTACCGGTGCGATGGATGGCACCGGAGTCCCTTGGACTTGGAATTTTCACACCAGCCTCTGACGTATGGTCGTACGGAGTTCTTCTATACGAGATCATAACATTTGGCAGTTTCCCCTTCCAAGGCATGAGCAACAACGAAGTATTGGCTTACGTCAAGGCTGGAAACTCGTTAGTCGTTCCGAAGGGTGTTAAGCCACAATTGTGAGTCGACCAGGAGAACGTTTGATTCGTGGCTTTTTCAATTTTAGTTCCCATTATTTATCGATAGTTGATGAACTGATTACAAAGTAGGCTTCCAATTGAGCGATTCGCTGGTGACCTGTGACGTTTTTTCAACATTCCAGAGAGGGCCTCATCCGTTCTTGCTGGACCGTTGACCACACAAAACGTCCGACAGCTCCAGAAATCGTTGATTTTCTTGCGACCAATGTTCGCGTTGTGTGTCCATGTCTGGACGTTCCTCTAGCAAGTGTTCAATTGGAGAACACTAGCCAAATGGATTTCCAATTGCCGGAGAGTTTGAGGAAATTTTCCATGTCATTGTCTTGGCCGCCTCAACAACAGCGTCAGCCAAATATTTCGCCACTGGCAGCATTCGCGACTACTGAACCATCCAATGCTCCACTGCTCGACATAAATCCTGAGAATGAAGCGATCGGCAACAACTTGGACGCTGTGTTGATCGCACGAAATGGCGAACACGATGGCGTCGCCTTGCCCCTTTTGCCCGATGATGACTTGTGTTCGCGCTACATCAAGCTCCATGATAATTCTCATAATAACGCAAAGAATCATGAGAATTATCCACGATATGTAAATCTCCAGCCAGGTGAAACGACCGGTTGGTCGACTGCTTCGAGAATTGATGAAGAAGGGCGGATGCTTGAAGAACCGACGAAGCCAGAACCAGAAGAGGATTCGTTCCTTTGATTTCGCAAGCGCTGGAGGTCGCTCGAGGTCAATCGAGTTCTGGGCCTTTTATTTTTCCAAACCACTACGCTCACGCTTGATCTTGACCCAAGAGATCTCAAGATCGGATATTGAATGAGCTGACACATGGACACACGGACCATTGTGTCAACGAAACTCTCGTGAAAGATCTCATTTCCGCTGAATACGGATGTAGAGGAGGGCGAAACGTATTAGTGGGGGGCCACAAGGTGATCTGAATATCACCGCGAACAATCGTTCCGACCCGAGATTACAACATGGACCAAAAATTTACACGTCCAAATCTACGGATTGCTTATTCGAGTTTAACGAAATTCCATGGATTTATATCCACTCACAGTTAACAAAAATCACCTAGTTCTAAAGGTGCTTTATCAGTTGCATGAGTCGGGGGTCAATAATTGAAAAGTAGATACACGTTGTTCTCGGATAGACTACATTTTTTGAGAAAACGGAGAGTGTATCTACGGACAACGTGATCTACCTTTCAGTTATCGACCCTTCACTCATGTGACTGATGAATCACCTCAAAACTGAAGAAGAAAAGCTAAAAGAAAAACCACAAGTTCTTGCTCTCGCATCATGACGTACGAGATCGATGATTGTGATGTTCATTTACTTATTCGAATAGAGTTTAAGAAACCGATAGGAGCGAATGGTTTTCGTGGAATAACCTTCAAATCTTACGAACAGATGAAGGAAAACAAAAATGTATCTGCGTTCTCGCGTTTCGCACTTTCTTACTACTACTCATACGAAAAAAAGTCCCTCCAGATAAACGAGAACTGCTCTGGATGGGTTGAAGTAAGTTTATGTACAAAGATTATGTCAATGTTGAAAATTTTTGCGGGAGTGCTTCCTCTCGTCAGGGCTGTGATTCATGCCGAAATTAGTTTTAAATCCTATGACCTAGTCAAGATTCATTTGATTTGTAATAGCTCTAAAATACCAGGTGGTGTTTAGGACGTCCATTTTTGTCGCCTTGTGTTCCTTTTCTGGCATTTATTCTATTCGTGCGGATTGTGCCATGGTGATTAATGGTTACCCGATATATCTGGAGTTATGTAAGCTTACTTTCTCACGTACGAATCTAGGATGTCTAGCTCGTGTTTCGAATCGTCTCACAAAATAAATTTTTATTTTCAAAATACATACAATTGTTTATTTTATCGTTAACCTCATAAACATTTTTAAAACGTGGAGATTTCAATGCTACTGGAAACTACCAAGATTTTTCTAGCATTGCATTCATACCCTAACCGCGACGGGTATGACTCACAGCAGTCTTTCATGCAATTCTCTAATGATAATTTCTTATTGCGTGGGTCTTGTAAGGATGCAGTCCTCATTATGGTATAGAATTGGCCTGGTAACAGCAAAACGTTAAATTTGAAAATGTGGTGTTCGAACTTTGCCTTTATTCTAGAAAAATACGAAACAACTGTATGACGTCGTTGTAAGTTACCTGTGTACTTACCACTCAATGGATAAGTCTTACGATATCCTATATTCTCCTCTATCCTACGCTTCCTCAATCCACCGTCAGGTGTCGGAGCCATCTGCGCTGCGAATTCCAGTGGGGATATGGATCATGAGCGCGGCCAAACGCAGGAAGCTTCAGAGTTCAACTGATAGTTGGCGAAGAGCCTTCTAAATTCGCATTCACCTTAAGTGACTCTGGCAGGAATATAGAGACGCCAACCGTCGAGAAAATTTTCGATTCGAAAAATTTGAGTAACAATCAGTAGACGTTGGAAGGTGTGAGTATTCGCTCCGTGCGTTTAGACAGCCAGCGCCACGAGTAGCCAACTGGAATATTATTCGTACCCACTTTCAAATTTGACAGCTTCAAGATTGTACAGAATTTACGCATGGTTTTTTTGAATTACTAGGGTTCGTCACGCGCGCTGAAGCGCGCGAACGGTTTTCTGGTAGCGCTGCAGCGCTCCTTTTATGTATAATAACTTATCAAGATATGCAACAGCGTCTTGAAGCCAACCTATTTTGGAGCAGTTCGATGAAATTTAAGAGCCGTTCAAGTGCGCAAGAAAAGAATTTGGACCTCCACTCTTTCTTAGTGAAAACCATGGTTCAAATTTTTTTCAACCTGGCGCTGCCACAACATTTATTTGCTGTATTGAAATTTTTCTTACGCCAAAATTAAGAGCGATTTAAGAGCTGTTCAAGTGCGCAAGAAAAGAATTCGGACCTCCACTTTTTCTGAGTGAAAACCATGGTTTAAATATTTTTCAAGCTGGCGCCGCCACAACATTTTTTTTCTCTATTATAACTTTTCGGACCTCCACTCTTTCTTATTGTTAGTGATGGAGAACGTCTCCCTGCGTGTCCTCGTGAAGAGTTCTAATCATTTGCGTTCCTGGATAACATTTGATCCACAATTTTTGAAAAAAAACAAACAAAAATATATTTCAACCCCGAAGCTGTGGCTCTATGACGAGTTTTCGTAGATCTGGCGATTCCCAGTGATGGAGAAAGTCCCCCTGCGTGCTCTCGTGAAGAGTTCTAGTCGATCGCGTTCTGGGATAAATTTTGATCCACGATTTTTGAAAAAAAATATATATAAATTTAAATCCCGAAGCTGTGGCTCTATGACGAGTTTTCGTGGATCTGGCAATTCCCAGTGATGGAGAAAGTCCCCCTGCGTGCTCTCGTGAAGAGTTCTAGTCAATCGCGTTCCCTGATAAATTTTGATCCACGATTTTTGAAAAAAATATATATATATAAATTTAAATCCCGAAGCTGTGGCTCTGTGACGAGTTTTAGTAGATCTGGCAATTCCCAGTGATGGAGAAAGTCCCCCTGCGTGCTCTCTTGAAGAGTTCTAGTCAATCGCGTTCCCTGATAAATTTTGATCCACGATTTTTGAAAAAAAAATATATGTATAAATTTAAAGCCCGAAGCTGTGGCTCTGTGACGAGTTTTAGTGGATCTGGCAATTCCCAGTGATGGAGAAAGTCCTCCTGCGTGCTCTCGTGAAGAGTTTTAGTCAATCGCGTTCCCTGATAAATTTTGATCCACGATTTTTGAAAAAAAAATATATATATAAATTTAAATCCCGAAGCTGTGGCTCTATGACGAGTTTTCGTGGATCTGTCAATTCCCAGTGATGGAGAAAGTCTCCATGCGTGTCCTCGTGAAGAGTTCTAGTCAATTTCACTTTCACGCATACGAAAAAAAGTTTTATTCCGATAGAAACTTATAACCGCACGCGTACACACGCAACTGTCAAGTCGACAGTCTGAACTGCTGTCAGACTGATGGGATGACTTGAAGCACGCGCGCATAACCGAACCGACCAATCACAGGACGAATAAAACGACAACAATAACGTTCGAGATATATCGTTACTTAGAACTTTTTATAAGGGGACTAGGGGACCCAAGCGCGCGCTGAAGCGCGCGTACAGGGGTTCATTTGCGCTGCTGCGCCCAAATTATGACACAGCCTCATCAACTTTACATTTCCACCACCGATCTATAAGTGCAAACTGGGTCAATCTGATCCCAAACCTTTTCCAAACCGTTATATTTCAGTATATATTTATTACGCCGTTTTTTTTTTTCTGGAGAGACGGTTTCTGTAGCATATTAGTCATATTTTATAGCCTTGAACTTGTATTTCAACGAACGCGCAATCAAATGCCAAAACACTCGTTCAAAGTGCGGCCAATTTATTGAAAAAACGGTACTTACACAAAAAAAAACCTATATTTTTTTCGTGAGAAAAAATCCTTCGGGGCTATTCAACAGGAATGTTTATAGACACAAAAAAGAACTTTTTATTTATTGATATAATTCTTTGTACACGTAATTCTTGACATTTCCGTCGTGTTGAGGCTTAAGGTATACTTTCAGAGATTCCCAAGAACGCACGCGGGAAAAGGCTACGTATAGTTGTCCGTGATTGAAAACATCTCGACGAAGGTCCACACTGATTTTTTCAAACGTTTGTCCCTGGGATTTGTTTATGGTCATCGCAAAAGCTACCTTTACTGGAAACTGGCGTCGTTTAAAAGCGAAGGGATATTTATTTTCACAATAGAGAGTGATGCGATGTAAGAAAATGATTTGTCCAGTTTTATCACCGGACAAAATCTCACATCGCAAAACTCTGCTGCCTAATTCTAAAACCAGTAGTCTTGTACCATTGCACAAACCTTCGTTGATGCTTAGGTTTCGTATAAGCATAATAATACTGTACTTGCGGAGACGTAGTTCGTGAGGTGGCAAACTGGGTGGTGACAACGTGTTGAGATATTCGGGCAGGATTGTTTCGTTTATATGGTCATTGTCACCACAATTTTGTGTACTGTCAACGCTCGTGTAAAGTCTTTCAGTATTACTATCAAATAAGTCCATAACCCTTGAATTGATTTCTTGGACATCAATATTCCGAGCTGATAGGATGGCACATTTTGATACTTTTTTGAATTGTCTTGCTCTCACTAATGGTCCATACGTATCCTCGACTATATCTTGATCGGCAGCTGCCAAACAACGCACTGGAACTTGGATGTTGTCGTTCGAATCATTGAGAATTCCATCACCAATGTTTAGCAAAAATTGAGCGAATTCCACCTCATTTGGTAACACTCTCATGTTTTGAGTCAAAGCGTACTTCTTGAAGTGTTGCCACAGTGCACTGTATTTAATTGACAGGTTCACTGTTTCACTACGAGTTCCTCGCACCTTAACCGGAAGAAGTTGGCGAAAATCTCCTCCGAGAACGATAATCTTTCCACCAAAAGGTTTGTCATTGTTCATGATGTCTCGTAACGTTCGATCCACTATTTCGAGTGCATAACGTGGAGCCATAGGGGCTTCATCCCAGATGAAAAGATCGATGTTCTTCAGATACACGCCTTGTTTCGATTGAACCTTGATGCTGGACGTAGAATCTGCAAATAAAGGTACTGGGAGTCCAAACGTTTTGTGTACTGTCTTACCTTCTGGAAGTAATATCGCTGCGATTCCGGTGAAAGCCATGGCACTAACGTTCTTGTCTCTACCTCGAACAAGATTCGAAAGAGTTGTATACGTATAGGTCTTCCCAGATCCGCCAGGACCATCGATGTAGAAGCAAGTTTTTTGGCCATTGTGGTTATCGTTGTTGTCAATTGCATTCAGTACGGCATCCACGAACGTCTTTTGGGTATTGTTGAGTTTATTATACTGTTGCATGCCCATTTCATTGAACCCAGCAGGTGGCATCTGTGGCTCGTCCTGGTAAAAAGTTTCCACTTGTTCCATACCTGGAAATCGCGATAGACTAAAACCTTCGCGATCGAGCATGGAAGCGATTCGACTATACGCTTTATTCTGTGCTTGTTGCGTGGAGGTATGTCTCGCATAATCCTCTGATAACTCTTTTTTAAATTCTTCCCACAGCTCTTTCGGATGAATCGGTTGACAGTGGATCAGAATCCTAACAAATAGTCTTCTAAGCAAACCAGGCATCATCCAAATTGCAGCTTCCTTCATTGCTTTTCGCCACTCATCGTCGTCTTCAATTAAACCTAATGCTAAGCACGTTGCAACGAAACTTTCACAAACTTGACCGTCCACGGACTTTAAATCTTCAAAGCTCTTGGCGCCTTTAACCTTCAACAACAGTAAACGAAGATGAAACAGTTCTGATTGTGCTGGGTTGACCGAGTACATTCGTCCAATAGCATGATGCCCACGCTGTCGTTTTTCCCATTGACATATGGTCCGTCCATGAACATTTGTTCTTTTAAATACATAATGCGATGGAATGTCTGGGTAAACAAATTGTCTTGCAGACTGGTCGCGAGCGTTCAAGGCAAAATAATCCATCAGCATTGACTCGCGACTTATTGCGTTTTGTAAGCTTTCTTCATTCATATCTACTGGAATAGAGATATTGTGCTCGTTGGGTAGATGCACGGGAAGACGTATCACAGGATGACTTTTTTCTTGCATTTTCTTATCAAGGATTCGCCAAATAGCCTCATTCGGACCAACGTAGCGAGCTTCTATGTAATCCTTGACTTCGTCGTGATCAATAACTGTTTCTGTCTCTCCGTTCTGGCCATTTGTTATCTGAATAGCCGCTGCATCATGTCCTTTATAAACGTATTTATACAAATATTTTGGAGCTGTTACACTTGTAACAACTTCCACGTTAATGTGGCTATTGAACATAAGTGATAGTGCTGGACAGTACGGGACAACCCATCGATTATCAACGACGTGTCCTCCACGACGTTCGTAGACAACTCCGGTATCTCTTCTACGATAATTTGGGTAAGCATCCGCATCCAATGTTGTTTCCTCATGGAATACCTTTGGAAAGTGTTTGGAGCATTTTCCATTCAACTCACACCAGGCTCCGCAAGGTTCATGGATCATATTCCTCATAACGATTCGGTGCAACTCTGGATTCGATTCAAGGTCAGGGATTTCCGCGGAGATGAATTGATCTACTGTTTCTGGGGTTGTAATTTTGTGCTTTAGCGTCACTAATAAGTGAATGTGCAATAAGCCACGTTTTTGCGACTCAATCGTATAAATATATGCTTCAACTTCACCAAAAAAATTCTGTCGTACAATCAGATCAATCAAATGTTTCTTTTTCACATCGAAGACACGCGCAGTTAAGCTTTGAGAAAACGATTGATGAATTTATTCATATTGAAGATAGCTACTAATTGCATTTGTCATATTGAAAACATAAGGACATCGTCATATTAACGACGACAGTCCAGACGACAGGAAGTCTTCTTTAAATTCGTGCGATCAAATCATGCCACCGATAAATAATACGGAAACCGGAAGTGAACGAAAAAGTTCAGAAGGTGATCAAAATCGAGTTTCCCATCAGAAATACAAATTCACGAAAAGCGCGGCAATCGACGCGTTCACACCGCCAGACAACACGATGTAAGTTTCTCTCTTTTTTATTCCCTTTTTAGTCATCATTTTTGTTCAATTTTGTTCAATGTAACTCACGTGAAAATTAGATTTTTAAATTTCCCTATAAATGGTTGTTTGTTTATCCATTTCAGAGAAGTATGTGGCTGGGTCGACGTCCTCGAAAGCGCGAAAACAGTCGGTCAAGATCGGAAGTATACCGTCATGAAATTCGTCCTAAACAACAACGCTGGAAGGCGAATTCAATGTTCGGCTTGGCAGAAGGAAGTCGAACGAGCAAAGAACATTATTACTTCAGAAAAAGTAAATATTCTTTTAGCACGTTTTTAATATAAATATGAAATAGTAATTGTACAAATGTTTCATTAAATAATTTGATAAATTGTCGCTGTATCATTTAATGAAAAATACAATCTGTTTCAGATAATTCATCTAAAAGGGGCAGTCGCCAATGCCATCAAGAAACCGCAATTCAACATCGGAAATACTCTGGTGGAATTAATTTTACGAGAACACACGGTAATCGAGGAGAAGGGATTTTTTAGCGACAGCATCGACGCCATTTCTCAAAAGCCTGTTGTGGTGAGCTGGGAGGAAGTCGCGGACTTGGAAGGACGTTATATCGGTGAATATATTAATAATAAATGTTCCATATTGACAGCAAAGTTCAATGTTTTTTTCTAATAAAAAAATAAAATGTTTTTTTTTTACAGAAATCGACGGCTGGGTGAAGATGGTCTTCACGGAAACGAAAAATAAAACCGGGGATTCCGTGTACTCCATCGGGGCCATATCGGACGGCGTAGAATTGAAGCTCGCCGTTCGAGTGATGAGCTCAGCGAGCTTACCGACGAACATCTCCGTAGGATGTGCGGTAACCGTTCGAGGACTGCTCCAGTATGATGGCATCTGTCCATTCCTGAAGGTCACGCAAGGTTCGGACGTAAAGCTGACAAAAAAACGTGGTGTCGACCCGGATCTTCTCATGGATGCTGCACTCATTCCACAAAAGGTAATCATATGATAATAAATTTAAATAATAACAACACCAATCCAAGCCAATTTTAATGAAATTTTTATTATCTGTTTACAGAGGTCAAAAAAAGAATGAATGAATGATGAACCGAAACGGACAAAGAAACGACGAGGAGGGTTGGATGAGGAGCGTGACAGAAATGGAAAGCGAAGAACATGGCAAGAAAACGAAGAGGACGGGGAAAAATGAAACAAATAATAAAAAGTTTTCTGTTTTTTTGTACAAACAATTTTCTATTTCATGAACAAAAAAAAGTGTTTGTTATTAAATAAGTAAGAAAAGTAAATAAAACGAAAAGGATTTCGAATGAAAAAAAACCACTAAATATTTGCGTTTTTATTACATAAGAAAAGTAAAATGAAATGGATTTGATAAATAAATAAAAACCACTGAATATTCGTGTCTTTAGATTTTTCATTTATAATTGCAGAAAGAAAACGTTGACGGGTCGAGAGTTAATTCCAGCCGTCAATTCTGATCTGTCACGATTTGCAGAATCATTGGAAATAATAATTGAAGGAGGTTGATGTTGATGGAAAATTAACGAATCCGCCGATTTCAGGATCGTTGCAAGTCGTACCGACGAAAGCATGCATGATGTCAGATCCCCCCCATGACAAACTTCTGAGAGGGTGTCCCTGCGGCAGTGAGTCCAACAAAGCATTCGAATTATCGAGTAGCAGTACGAAACGGATCAACTGGTCCGCCGAGGAAACAATACTCTAGTTTGACACACTTGCGCTGCTGCGCCCATTTTTTTTTTTTAATGTTCAAACTTCGCTCTGGAAAAATTCCCAGTTTTTCACTTTATTTCCTCCACATTCTATTGTGCCTGATGCACAATAGCACATTGCACATTCTATTCTCCATGATGTAAAAAAAAGTTTTCCGGTGGAACACCTAACCGCACGCGTATACCCGCAACTGTCAAGCCGACAGCCTGAACTGCCGTCAAACCGATGGGATGACTCGAAACACGCGCGCATAACCGAACCGACCAATCACAGCACGAATAAAACGACAACAATGCCCCCCCGTCGGTCGCCAACTTCGTGCGTCACTCACCAACTTTTTAGAAGGGGATTATCGTTGCTTACTTGTACGTGTTTGACACGTGCAAATACAGCCAAACTTGTGAATTAATTAAGCCAAGAGTCCAGCTGTCCAGAGTAAAACTGGGTATATATGATTACAAAAACAGCCACCTCGTGCGCTGGCTGTCAATATCCCCCTCTTTCTAGCCCTTTTGTGCATGGAGCGAAAATCTGAAATAGAAAATGTCACGTGAAGATGGATGCAATTGTTCCGAATGGATGAAAGTTGTCTTACGTCGAGTCAATTGAACACAACGCAAGGCAGGTGACGACGTCTACTGTACCATCAATTTTCAATGCTCGTGAGCTCCGGGAGTTGTGAGCGTCGTTCCTAGTAACGTTCAGCAGCTTATTCACCCGTAAAAAGGATTGTCTCGAATTGGAGGCTTTCATACGATGATTCCGACCTCTTGTACTTGTGTGACTCAAGCACTAAGAGGATGACAGGCCGAACAGAAGTTGATTGTACAGAGCAGTGGAATGCAGCGCGAGCTGGAACGGCAGGTTGTCGACAAGATGAAGCATACAGAGTATCGGCATAGGAGTCCGGACCCAGGCAACAAACTTAAACGAATTCCACATCATTGGTTTCCATCACAGCCCCAAGCACGTTCCTATTCTCTTTCACATAAGCTTACGTGATGGCAAGTGTGCTATGTGCCGTGGAATCACCAGACGTGACATAGAAGCTCTGGCAAGTACGTGAATATTGCTACATGTTATCTCAGTCGTAGCTGATAACGTGCATCGTTATTTGATAACGCTGGACTACGTGCTTATTAAACTATGAGATGCTGATTTTTATTTTTATTTTATTTTGCTGCCATTCTACAACATTAGTGTGACACATAATAGAAGTATAAGGTGCATTTGATTACTTGTGCACTGAATTCTAGTCCGTTAATCTCCAGACACGCCTTGGCCAGCACTTTTTGCACCAACAATCCCGTCTTCGTGTGATTAGCCGACTGAGACAGGATATACGGTTTTGAAAAATAATCGGACTCTTCAAAGATAGCCTCATGGTAGCTTGGTTTACTTCTTCCAAGATGATTGAAATATTGACATCGTTTAACCACCAAGCAACGTGGCGCCAACAGAAATGATGGAAGTGTCTAAATCTGCACTCTTGCAGGGTAAGTGTGAAATCGTCATTTTTTTCGATCTGCTTACAGAAGCAGGAGGAGTAATATTGATCTGAACACATGTCGAGGTGAACATGCAATTTTACGAAATCATAGAGCCGCGTTACGCTCGTAAATTGGGACCAACCTGGTGGGACGATCCCACCGAATATAGGCAAGAGGCTCTCTAGGTTTACGAGGACGCGATCTTCTAGCATTCGAGCTGGATCGAAATTATACTCTATTTCCAATTGCTTCTTGTTACAGAACGTAGCATAATATTTGTGAGTAGATAATTGCCACAATCTTCTCCGGATGTACTCGTTTTGCTCGCCATTGGGTATGAATACTCGGATGAAGTTGCGGTAGTCCTCGAAGTCCAGGAATTTGCTCATGTAGATAAACATTTCACACGGTAGAGAAAATTGCCGTCGCTCTGATCCACGTCGAGTCATTATGTTTGTATTGGATTGTTTATATACGTATGTTTACTCGAATCAGCGTTTTGTGAAATCACGCAAATGACCAGAAACGTTGCACTCGTTTGGCGGTCCGAAGTAAACTGAGTCATGTTTTCCTCCAATTTCCTATTTCATCGTCGTTGTAGCCAAGCCTGGCGAAAAATAACTTGGGTTCATTATTCAGATAACGATCACCATCGTGAAAGCCATAAGTGGCAATCGACACTACACATGACATTATTATGTTTGAAGCAACAAGGTGATAAATGAGACTTGTTTCTGTGAAATAATGTTATAAACTTTATGACTTTATCATTATCATACGTGTACTACATATTTGGATATACATTGTTATTCAAATGACTATAATTTGGTAACTTGAACAAGTCTCTATTTTTATTGAGCTCAACTTGTTAATTTAGTCACGTTTTTGCGTGTTCATCGCTGGGTGTAATGTTTATTTAGAGACGCGGCAGCGTCTTGACGCCAAGTATTAAATAGAAAAGTTCGAACCGACAAGGCAAGTTGCGCCGCGTATCTATATACTCGAGATTGGGCCTTTTTCCGTTTTTATTATACTGCGCACAGCTCCTGCTGATGTCCAACAAAAAAAACTGGTATCCCCTAGATAAGAGTAAGATAAAGTATGAGATGGACCTGCCGAAGGCATTGCAGCAAATTTGCTTCAGCGACATAGTGTGATCGTATAAAATGATACAGGCATTTCTTAATTAGTTCGGGGAATGTTATTGCGATGTCGATGAATATGATAACACTTTAGATATTTCATAAACCTCAATGGGTTGCCCACGCAAAACACGCAATTCTAACATTAACAGGAATGCCTATGTTGATAGAAAATACGCTATATGCTCATGAATCTACAGAAATGTTATAAGGGGACAAAGGAGCCAGGTAACGTAGAGAAAAATTGTTCTTTAAGGATTCAAGATACATTGATACTGCATGCCAAACATGAAAATGGATCTGCTCTGCATCGTGAGTCGCAGATGTAATTACTCATTGCAAGCTCATGGTCAATATGACTGACGAGTGTCGAGTATATACTGTATTTATATTTTATTTTGTATTATTATTTTAACCTCGGATGTAAATAGCAACTGCCGAAGCTATTCAGATCCGACGTTGAAATAACACATCGAAGTGTGAATGACCACTTTCACGCAGTAAACATGGCATGCCTACTACTTTACCATATTCACTTCGGCTTGTCAAGAATGTCATTCATCATCCAGGGGTCATTGTATGTTTACAACATAGTCCGTTTGCTGCAACGTCACAAGCTCTCCATCCTATGTATACCTTGCAACATTATGCGTTTTAACATTTATGCAAAAGTAATGTACCTAGCATCGTAGTCAGCTGATAAACCTTCGTTATGGTTCTTTGAACGTTTATTAACCATGCGAGTATCTGCGTCTAGTCCGCGAGTCCTCTGAAACTCTTAGATTTCCTACAGTATATTGTTAGAGACTTGCCAATAAGTTTCCAAGCAAGTCCGTAACAGGGTCAAGCCTAGCTGCTGCGAGTTTCAGTTCTTACAGATTATGATTGCAACGGGTCAGAGTGTGCACAGAGTACCGTCGATTGGGTGGACACAGGAAAAATTAGAGCACGTAGTTCTATTCGTTACATGGTTTCGTCTTACCGCGCTCTCATACTGCCCACAGATATAAACGAAGGATTGCAAAAATAAAAAGGAGTTTATACACTTGAACATTTATTAACAATTTCTACAGATGTTGACAAATATTATTACAGATTACACACAGATCACATAACAGATTGTGTTATACAAATATATTAATATTACAAATATAATTAAACACCATAAAGGCCAACTTCGCAGCGCCTGGCCAATCGAAATAGTAATTTTTTATATATTAAGGGGTTTACATTTAGTCCCATCAATCGTAAAATGAACCAATCCCCATACCACAGATCATTATAAACTATTTCAATGTCTCTGCTAGCATTCATACCACTCGACAAACGCAACATGTGCAGTCTAAATGAGGGTACAAATATTACAGCTATACGATATGTAACTATAACTACACTTATCGCAGCTAGCAAGTGAAACCAGAACCACAGGAACGTGTAGATTTTCGCGTTTCCAGAGTTTTGTGTCAGGATACAAAACCCGTCGAGTTTCTGAAGCTCTCCCGAAGCGCCGAATTTGTGGAAGGAACATTTTGTAATTGTCGGGAATACCGTTTCCAAAGGGTCTCTTGCGTCTTCATTCAATCTTTCGTGGAACGCCGTTAAAAACGCACCGTAGAGTTCCAAGCCTTCACCGAGAAACGTATTCATGAAGATTATCTGGCTCAGGACATTCGTCAAGTTGAGCAGCTCGCACGCGAAGTAGCTGTACGCGTAAGAGTTGTGGTGATGCATGTTCATGATAAAATAATCTAGCAACGACTGTGTCTTCTCTTCTATGCCATCCTTGCTTAGAACCGGTGCGGTTAGATCAGCGGTCAGCATTTTCATTCTGCTGTTTTCCAGCACTTGCCAGATATACCATGGGACATAAAAAAATATCGCTTGGATTAGTAGGGCAACCGACACCCACTGATAATAGCTGTAGTACCTTTTCTCCCTGGATCCAGTTAGTGCCGGCTGCGTCATATCTTTGTCCATTGTACTTGGATCCTCTGCTTTCACACTTTGTACTATGAGGAATGTCGACTGAATCGCGCAGTAGTTGTTCAGGG
The DNA here is from genome assembly GCA_963921915.1 of Hyposoter dolosus. Taxonomy (NCBI): domain Eukaryota; kingdom Metazoa; phylum Arthropoda; class Insecta; order Hymenoptera; family Ichneumonidae; genus Hyposoter; species Hyposoter dolosus. Next base: position 2,097,755 of record OY998139.1, read on the forward strand.
AGCCGTGGGGATACTCTGAGAAATGGCAATCCATTGGCTCCCCGAAGTATTCCTTTGAATGAGCGAGCACTGAAAATATCACTAAGACACCCACTGTTAACTTGTAGTGCAGACGGAAGAAGTTAGAGTCCATGGTGCGGTTGTGAACCCGCAGGAGGTTGCGAACTGCGTTGAATGCGGACAACATGTTGGAGTATCAAAAGTCGACTGAGGCTCAAGCCAGTGACTCCTGTCTATATTACGACGTAGTTAGATCCTTTCATGACAATTGACGTGGCGTTATGTCTAATTGTATTCCATATATGTATGCTTAATAGTATGAGATGAATTGATAATTATGTATAACTATTCTGGGATTTTTCAAAATATGGGGACTCGACCGGGAAAACCTTTCGCTAGTACATTGAGGACTGTGTCCATAATATCGGCGTGTTTCCTCAATTACAGCGGTCAAATATGGTGCTATTCGTCATGATGCTTGTAGTATGCTCAAACGGTCATGAGGTGCAAAAGCTATGACGGCTATCACTTATCAATGCAATTGTATGGCTGAGCATAGAGTGCATTGACCGTACAACTAAAGTGTTAGTGTATTCAGTATGCCAGTCGTGACAGAAATCATCAGTAAAACATGTCAGCTAACGATGAGCGATGTGTTCTTCTCGAAAGAAGCATGTTTTCGTTTCCGTTGATCCAGCAGGACTCGTTAAGATGTTCGCGCAGACTCTTCTATTTTCGACTCTCGTGAGCTGCGGGTGCTGTGAGCGACGTTTCTGAAAACATTCAGCAGTTTCTTTATTCGTGACAAAGATAGTCTCGTATTGTATCATACGACAGATTACACCTGCAATACGTGTGTAGATCTATCGGAAAGATATGGCTCTGGGACGTTGATGACGCCTTGATTTTAGCGAACTTCTTGTTACATGGCATGCAATGGTACTGTATTTATGGTTTGCTGTGCACTCTAGAACGGCCAGTGATAACCGAGACAGAAAAACCGATTATGAGGCATAATCGTGCGTTTCCACCGTCCAGCCGTGACTTTCGTACTCGTACTCGTTGAGCTGGAGGCTTCGATCTCTTGGTGGCTGCCTACTGTGATGCATCGACGTCCCCGATCCAGTGAACACATTCAGCTGGGCCAAAAATTCTATTCCTCGTGGTTCAAGCTTCGTACCGAAAAAGACCAAATATAATAAGCAAGTGAGTCATCGTTGGAATCCGATATTGACAAATATTCCACGCGGCCTATTCTGCACAATTCAGGTGGTACTGCAGATACCTGCTGCACCAAGCTAGGCCGCAACTGCAAATTCCACAAACTACCTTACTGATGCCGCAGTGAAATTATCTCAACACATAACGACACTGCTCCATTCTTATTTATCTTTGACTCTCAAAATGGATTAATTGGAGCGTACGAATAAATTTTATTACATTATATTAGTGAGAATCTCGGCCCTGGGAAAAGTAAATCTCTTTGCTCATTTCTGTTGCAAACGCACTGTAAATCCGTGATGAGGTACGAAAAATATCCGGAACATGGCGCATTATCTGAAGAATCCAGTTCATGATGCCATCTCTCTGAACTTTTGCAGATTCGATGTTCATACAGTTCATACATACCATTTGTAGAGCTCGGAATCCAACCAACTCTTTGCTGTGCAGATGCGTAGTCGCGGGTACATCCGAGAGATGGGGCGACGTAGTTGAGTCAGCTAGTGGCGCTCCCTGGCAAAAATCTCGTTACTTCGTTTTCATATATTTGACTGTAAGAACAATTTCTTACAGCTTAACGTATCAATGTCTAATGTACGAAAAAAAATTCAAGATATCATATAAAGAGGATCAGAACCTCATGCATGTTGAATATGTAAAAATGTAATAATTGATAATAAGAAGAAAAAAAATAGGTTGATCATTATTTCGACAATCAGATCCGATCAAAGCGAATAATCTCCGCAAGCTCAAGAAAATGTCTTTTTGGGTCCGTGGGCATAATAAAATTCCATTTCCATTATTTTTTTAAGTAATAAAATAATCGGTTATGTTCGTTTCTACGGGTATTACGATAAAACAACTAACATATGGATGTCGTTGAATTTGGAAGGTCATATGCGAGGGATTATTATGCTGCGAAAATATACAAGGGAAACAATCTCCGGTTTATAATGAGGTTGCACAGACTTGATAGTAGATTTTCTTTCGTTCAAGCACTTAACGAGATTTAGAATTATACACAGATAGTCCAGAAGTTAGACGGGAGTGAGTGTCTATGAAAACATACTTCCCAGACTCCGTCGTTGTCTCACTTGTTTTTTTATTTGTGCTTGAACGCACCGGAAGAAAACAGAATGAAGAGAAGATAAAGTGGAGGATGGGAAAAGAACAAAAGAAAAGTTGCGAAGGTAGCACGAGCTGTAAACCTTACACCATAAACTACTCATCATGAGCAACGGAGGAAGGGATTCGTGCGCGTAGGCGTTCAAGATACTTCGGGGTAAGTTCCATTGTCGTTGTGAAAATGAATGAATGAGTTCAAACCGGAGACACCGGAGAAATTAATTCGCTTGCATTTGAATTCGTTTTGAATATTTTACGATTATTTTTACTTCGTGGCCATTTTTTCAAGCACTTTTGAAGTTTTGGCGAATAATGCGGATAATGGTCTGGCGACAAAATTAGCCGGGTCATAATAAGTGAATTAAAATTTCTGTATTCATAGTTACAGTCATGAAATTTGATAAACGACATGCGAATAATTCTTCACTTCCGTGATAATCCTTGTAATAAATCTCCTACGCGAGTACAATGAAGTATTCTCGTTTACTGAAGTCTTGGATTTTCTGTGAGTCGCGACGTCGTATTATGTGTCAGCCCGACGTCGTTTGCGATGAAGGAAGTTCAAGGCATCGTATCTCGTCGTTGGAGCGAGAGGGCGCCTGCCTGCCGTCATATATCCACGGGGCTGGATGCATCTTAACACAACCCACTGTCTGCGACAATGATAATTAAGAAACGTTAATAGCCCTTCGATATGTAATTCCAGTTTCTCAATGGCATACGAAATGAAATTACCTCTTCCTTAACAGATATTAATGTATTAAAACACGCAGATTATCCCATGCCTGAATTAGTTATTAATTAGAACGTTATAAAGGAAGTTACTTGACGAAGTCAATCATTTGGATATATTCACGTTTTTTCAAACGTTTTGTGTCGTATAATTGAAAGGATCGATCTTAGAAGCTCCTGGGATTTGATCGACGTGCAAATTTTTCTCTGCGCTATTAATTTTGTATATTTTTTTCACGCTTCTGGTTCGCGTGGGAAAATCGTTATCACAACAAGATAAATGTTACATGATATATTAGAACGAATTACTTTTATATTGAATAACTCGATTATTTTCCCACTGCGAACCACGCGAAACTTAATGATAACGTCACCGTTCGATAACTACGAAAAAATATGGGAATATCGAAGAGATTGCAGCCTCGATAGAATTTAGTTGATTTCTAATATGAAAAAACAAGAAAAACGATTGAAATGCCTATTATTTCAGATATTTATTAAAGCCACTCGTTCTTGAGTGCGAGACTGTGCAAACATTGGGAGTTCAATTGGCAAAGCGGAACGTTTGAAACTGGGACTGGCTCGACAGGTGTCGGCTCGGTCTGTCTATACAACGAGAGATCGCGAACCACAGGGAGACGGACAAGTTAAAGATAGAGTGGAAATTTGTATAGGCCATTCAGGACCAACTCTCATCTGGTCAAAATTCAATAAAAACTATGGAAAAAAAACAAATGGAAAATTTTCTTACCCCTTCGATTCTTTAAGTTTCAGGTTTTTTGGGAAAAGTAATCCTTTCGTTGTTGATTGCGGCGCACAATCCTAGTCTTAAATTGAAACAATTCGATTATCGAATAACAAAAAAAAAAAATGTTTAAATAATCGAAATTTCGGTAAGGTAAGGCATGATGACCTACGGTTTTTCATTGTTATTTGTCACAGCCACAAACTCTTTTGATCTCCGTGAAAAATTGAGCGAAAAACCACCGAATCGATCGGACGTTTTACAATTCAATTGAAAATAGAATATGGAAAATTGTCGGTATTAATTACCGATTTCATAAATATGAAATTGGCTTTTTAAGCTAGGATGGCCTGTACATAAATGTGCAGCGCGCTTGGAGCAGTGTGTTTGCATCGAAAAGGTCAGCGATATCTCGTCGGGAGGTCCGGGTGTGCAGCAAGGGGTTATCCGGGATTTGTATCGGACAGTGAGCCGTGACGTTTCGCCGTCACACCGACCAACAAACAAGAACGCGCCACCTGGACTTACACCTCTTTTGCATGCATGCTAAGGATTTCGTATAATTTCTCAGTTCCACAAATGAGCGACAAAATTTTTCGATATTTCTTAAAATTCAATAAGGAACAAACTGGGAACAAAAATGTTTTAGCCAATCGAAATTTCGAATGCACTTTTTCTCATTAACGGCAGCAACTGTTCAACTATTGCGCAATCCTTTTCAATTGAGTGGTGGAAAATGGAAGAAATTTTTTAAAATTCATTCTAGTATATTTTCAGAGCTTTTTGTATTCTTGCGGAAGTCGAGAGCCTTCAATTATTCTGGATCGTCGGGTTATGCGGTGGTGGACCAACAATTTGGTGGAAAAATAGTTTTTATAAAAAAAAGTTGTGGTATATGGTCCCTAATTGCCAGTCTTTCAATAGAGAAAATAAATATTGTGAATGAATGCACTATTGCGATTTAAATCATGAGATCGTTTATCGATCATCCTGGATACGATAATCGAATGCCATTTGTGAGAATAATGCAAACAAGGTAACAATAGATAAATAGTTAATAACTTAAAGCTTGCAAGGAGCGATTCTCGACCGGTGACGAAATAACGCAATGGATATGAACAACGCGTTGACCCGAGGCCGGAGCACGATCAATCTTTGTACAACAACTACGTTATAAACCGGATTGTGTCACTCAGGAAAAATCGAATCACGATACAGTACGGATATATGGAAAATGGAATATTACTGTTTGCATATAAGGATTTGATCCCATCGCGATTTTCGAATTTCTACGAATTCGATGTTGCTTGATTTTTTTTTGTCGAGGCTTACTTGCTGCATTGCGTAACGAGGAGAATAAAGAATTAAGATACCGATTTATTCACTAATTGCTGGTCTAGCTCGCTGATAAAAAGGATTTATCATGCCTCCATTCAGTTTATATCGTATCGAGGAGTTTCATTTCATTCATTTTTCACGCCGAATAGTCATTGATATCTGAAACTCCAGCGTATCAGCTGGACTAGCTTAATTTACGCGTTGGTAAGGGTTTTGCGACCACGTGAGAGAGTGCAAGAGATAGGATTGGCGAATATGATCGTAATGTATAAGAACGCGCAGGCAAGCGAGTGTGTAACCGGCGTGGCTTGGAGTATGAATGAATGTGGCGCCAAGAGAATGGAGTGTGTCTGATCCACGAGCCTACGCACTGCACGCGCGTATTCCGAGCTCCCATATTATGTGAACGCATTGTATGCGTGTATATCGATACACAGATTCATACAAACATAGCAACTTTAGAAGGTACTTAAAAAGGAAACGACCTAAAGTTGACCTGGATCTGTTTAGTAGAAGTTGCTATTCCTACTCCAAGCTTCTCTGTAAACTAGCTCACGTTGCACATACATCTATCAGCCAGAATCTTCATTGGATCAGGATTTCCATGAGCTGAGCCCATAAAGTTGTTAGGAAACTTCGATCTTCTGAAAAATTAGGCGTCTGGTGATATTTTTTCGTGTGAATCTTTTTTCGAAAAGCCTGTTGGAAAAAATAACAAAATGGTGGCTGTTGAAACAAACTCGAAGAACAAAATTTTTCCGAGTGATATTTCGACTAAAAACAGTGCTTCTTAGCTTTTGTGGGCACCGTGACTAACAATAAAAGCAACGTTTTTATTTTGTATAAATTTCTACAAAGATGGTAAAAATATCATTCCCGTTTGTTAGAGCAGTAACCTCGAAATACCAGGTAGAAAATAAGAATCTATGAAAGACTATGAGACTCGCTGGAAAAAATGCGGATAAACTGGCGATTCTGGTGTGTGCCAGTCGCAGTCGGTGACTAATTTCGTTACTTCTGTTTCATACCGTGTCTCCATCAGTACTCAAGACGCGCGTCATAGCATTGTTCTCGATTGGTCACGGGACACCTTCGGAAGTTCTGGGAGTTGAGGAAAACGGAAAATTTCATTGTAAAATAGGGCACGTGTGGGAAGTACTCATAGAAAAAGTATCCGTTCAATTACAATGTAAGAAAACAAGTTAAGGAATGGAATGGATTAGACAACAACAGTAGACAACAACAAGTCGGATTGACACTCGTCAGAATCGTCTGTAAAGAAAGTAGAAAAAAAGTGATGAAAACTGTCATTTTACTGTATAAAACAGTACGGAAGGGCTCACGCTACGTTTTTCTTTTGATATCCAATGATTTGGGGTGGAGCCGCTGTCACGTATCTTTATTTTTCATTCAGTTCAATTCACTGTCCACGTATCTTTCCCCTGCGGAGGTCTCATTATTACATGAATTCAGATGGTCCTTCAGCATCGTGGTCATGTTTCTCTGCACTACAGTAATTTTTTTTTACAAGGATGTGCTTCGTCGAATCGTTATTTTCGATAATTCGGGCTGCTGTTGTTGAAACTTCGTGGTATGTTCATGGTGTTTTTTCAAATCGTTAAGTTTACGGAAATATCGAGGGTGAAAAAAATTTTTGTTTTGAGCCAGACACGCAAAAAAATTTTCAATGGATAACAAATTGATATTCGTACATCGATCAATGTTCAATGAATTATGAAATCAATTTGCACTCAGCATTTCAATAACTGTCTTCCCTTCCCCTCACCGTAATTATACAATCCATATTTAGTGGGCACATAGGTAGCGTTCGTATATATGTAGCTCGAGACGCGATTACCTTGACCAGTAAAAAAGTAGCGCACCCTGGCTAAAGAAGAGATTATAATGCAATTACTGCACGAGTTCACGTCATTCGAAACTCGAAAAAAAGAAAAGGAACGGTCTGAAGTGGAAGAGCAATTAGCAAAAGGGTTGCTAGAAAATTGAGCCTGCCCACACGCAATATTTATGTGCGCATAAAAGGTTTTTATAAAAAGATCAGGATACCTCGACGAAAATAAAAAATGCCGAAGGAAATTTCATTGAAAAATTCGGAGACAACGGTGTACGCGAGATCAATATCGGTGATGTGTAACGCGAACGGTTCGCAAGATGTTGTCAATATTCTCTGAGGACTGGGAACTAAACTACTAGAGATCGAAACATACTGTGAGAGACTTTCTGTCAGGAAATTTTTGCCTCTGCAATATCAGTCATTTAAACTTTTGCTCTATCTCCAACCGTTTCGGTAGTATGTGCGATAAAAAAAAAAAAAAAACGTATGGCCACGGGGATCAACGAAGTGATACCTCGTCAGGGCGGAGATTAATTGAAAATTGTTTTTGGATATTTCGCGACAGAGATTTCAGTCTTGAACGTTAGTTTACGTTTCCAACTGTTGGTCCTGAGATAGCCTGTATATATGCGTTTACTAATGTAATAATGTGGTGTATGAGGAGATACAGCAATCTTCTATCCCTGCAGTGTTGTGGTACGTTATTTATGTGACGTTCCATTACGTACTCTTAATTGTTTGACTAATGTACAGCTAAGTGTAAGCGCTGGTCCACCGCGAGACCACCACAGGTATACACATATATAAATGTATATACCTAACAAAGAAAAATCTTGCTGTCCTTATTGGATGCTCGTCGTGATCATCTCTCTTTGTCTTTGGTTAACTGCGCGCCAACTTCTAAGGAACCTTTCTCGGGGCAAAGAGGCCGCGGATGAGAGAGCAGGTTCGCATTACAAGTCTGTATGGTTTCGCCTTCGTTCGTGTATCTCTCATACACTATTCTGGATCCTACCGATTTGTTTCTCATGACGTTGCAGATTTTCTCTTTCTCACCCCCATGGATGTATGTAGAGAAGAACCAGATTTGACAGTTGGTTTTCTTTGTTTAGAACCGAAGACAAATGGCAAGATCGTTATCTATCGGAACGTTCATTTTTTTGGTTTCCATAGTTTTCAAGGTTGGAAGCAACCGCTTAAACTATTTGAACGCTGTACCCCTAATAGTTTTTTTTTATTGTTATTACTTTTCTATTATTGATTAATAGTAAAAAGGAATCCTATGGATGACTTTTTGCCAGGGTGTTGTTTTTTGTGCTCTCATATAAATCGACTTCCTTAATTGTTGATGCGCGAGCGGTGCGTTATGATTGAAATAAACTATCGGGTATTCGATGAATCTTGGAACTTGGAGAAGGAGAGGGCGAAGGAGGAAGAAATATGACAAGAAAGACAGATGACAAATGAGAAATTGATGGTAATGTTGCCTGCCTAAGGGTTCGGGTCGTCCTTTGAGGATTCCACCGAGGTGCTAAAGAGGACCGAGAGGGATAACGATCCATGATGAGGATAATTACGACGAGACATTATCGGTCCAGCTATCTCTGCTCTGCTGAAGAAAAAAAAAAGCGTGACGAAAAGCATTTGTAAAGTGTTGTGATTAACGCCCTTTTGTTTCTCAAGCTCTTATGTATATGCGTTGTAAGCACCTGAGAAGAGATGCTCGTTTTCACACCTGCTTTCGAAGGTCCACCGTTTGTTTGCCCGCACAAAAGTCGAGAGCCAGCCACGATGCCACTTTAAATATTGATTTTACAATAATAGAAGAAGAGCCACGCGTTTCGCCTTCCATATCCCCTTTTATTCTTTCGCTCGGTGAGTCAAGAGGGGATCGTCCAGTCGTTAAATAACAAGAAGTTCAAGTAGCCGGAGAAAGAAAGTGCCCAGCGAGTATATCAGGCGGATACACTTATTGAAGCTCCACCTGCCATTTTCGAGTGATGACTTTGCAATAAACTTACCGTCTCGAAATTCATAGAGAAAATGTTCAGACCTGCATTTCTTACGCACAAACGACACCATGAGATTTAATTATTAATAACGTAAAAAGTTAGATCTTTGGAGATGCGAGTGATGAAACCGTGCATTTTGAAAGGTAGCAATTTTCTTGTTGTACTGTTTACGAGAGTGAATGTCAGATTGATTTTACCGCCATCTTGAAAAGGAAAATGGTAACTTTTTCGTTAGTTTTTAGATACTTGGATATTATTTGCAGAATTATTTGTCAATTTTGTACAAAATGTTCTTAAAATTTGGCAAAATATGGTAGAATAAAAAACGATTTCGTGAATTTACTACCTTAATACGAGTGGTCCATTTTAGCCATACATTCGTTGCTTTGTCTTCTTTTTCTCGAAATCTTTCTGACAGTGAAGAATATAAATAATACATACATTATTTTTTTCATTTCCTCATCAATGTCCCGTTTGAACGTTATTGAAGGTGGGTGGACCGAGCTCGTGTCTCGTTGTCTCTCGACGAATTTACTGGGTATCCTTTCTAGCACTTCTCTCTCTTGCGTTCTTTCGACCGAGATTCCGTCGCCTTATCCACACAGTCCATCTCCATTTATCTTCGTCATTCTTGTCTATACGTTGATGTTTCACGCTCTCGCTTTTGTAGTTTTTTTCCTTGGTCATTTTTTTTTCTCCGATCTCAATAGGATTATTTAAACACGTACGGACGATCGCGCGAGAAATTTTGCGCAATGCGTTGTCTCTCTTACGGTGCCACGATGCCTGTCTATTCTTTCGACAGGTGGGGTCGTGTAGGAAGTTCGCAATGGTTTATAGCAATACCAACAGCGTGCCTCGCCCATTGCAAGAGCTGCATCGTGCATTCATTCCAGCATTTTCCTTATCCACGTAGAAAGCAAAAAAATATTCTGAAATTTGAAACATTTTTACTTTATGATTCAATTTCTAGCTCTATGTGGTTCGAAGAAAATTTTAATCGATGATAAGAAAGTTGGTAGCTGAAAAAAAAAATACATGAATAATGTTGATAACAACGTTGAATGAAATCGTTTTGAAATTTACTATTTTCGATATGTGGCGCTGATGTCAAATGGAAAAAATCTCTGCAATAAAGTGTATTTTACGAATTAACGTAATGCGACGTTTATTCGAAAAATGCTCTTTGCACGTATATGCCTGTGAGGGGGCAGGGGCTTCGATGCGACAAATCGCAACGATTAAATTCCGCGAAGGAAAGATTTGTACATCGCTGTTAGTCACCCTCCATTGTCGCGTCAGCGAAAGAAGAGAAACGCGTGTTTGATCGTATTAAGAGAACAACATAGATCCTCAAGTGACAACCAGTGCAATGAACTCGAAACGATGACGCCAAACGCTTGTCAAGTTTTTTTTTGTCTACATGTTTGTTTATTAAAATGATTTTGTTCTCGGCTGAGAATGTACTGTGACCGCTGGCATCTTAATTATTTAAGGACAAATTATTGTTGAGAATTTTATTCTCGGGGAATGAAATTATTAGGATAAAAGAAATTCTCTATCGTTTGCGAAAAAAAAAGTATTATTGCTCAAAAAATACGTGCATTGCGAGAGAACACCACGACGATGGGACGAAAAAAAATTATTTTACGACGGAGAGCCGTTGCATTTTACCCTAATCTCAACTTGTCCTTGAAGAAGTGTATCGAATTTTTTTCAGACCTTGAACGCACGCCGAGGTATTTGCCGACGAGGTTTGGCGAGGGTTCGATTTACCGACACTCGATGCAGCACATAATACTGCACAATGTTTGTTAAAAAAAAAACGTGTGTATGTGTATATTATTTGTATCTATATATTTACATATACGCGGTGTATCGTCGTCAGTCGTCTTTGCAGACTCAAGATTAGATTACGTTGTAGTACTCTCGCGCGCGTGGAAAGCTCCTGACGTTAGTCATTCCGCCTTTTCATTTCTATCGCTATCTTTTGCTCTCTCTCTCTCTCTCTCTCTCTCCCTCTCTCTCTCTTTCGTATTCTCTTTCATATATCGCTGTTTCTCCTACGCATTCTCAACACGAACGTTCACACAGACTTGCATTAAAAAAGTTTATCCATTTTTTTCATCGAATCCTTTAAAACCTATAGGGCAACCGTCCTTCCATTTTTCTAAAAATATTTTAAGCGATATAACTGTTTAATAGCAATTTATAGTTGTTATTTACTTTTCAATTTTTTCAAAATAGTTTGAAGCCATTTTTATGTCCTGAGGCTTATTTTATTGCTAATATTTCACAAACAAATTGTGTCACAATGAATTGTTCGACTCCACTGTATAATGTTTTCTGTCTGAGCCGGGTTACACGTATTTCGTTCTGCAACGTGGTTCCAAAATGAAAAGTCGAAAAAAGAATGAGAAGTCGAAGGAAGAAAATTAAGATACTGAACAGAATGACGATCGGCCAGAACTGGAATTCTTTGTGTTCGAGCGAGGATATCGAGAGAATACAATGGAAGGAGGAATTATGAGAGCAAGAAGGAGAGGAAAAAAGTGTGAGAGAGATAGGAGCAGTCTTCGAATTATATATCTATCATTTTGTCGATTGTATGTGTTTCGAGAGGGAAGCATGTGGGCGCTGCATCTAACGGTATGTAAAAGCTGCTGTCGTCGTTTACGAACACTGATTCTGATACACTGCGCGATGTGCACCTCTCGCGAGTGTGTGCAGGCGAAAAAAAGTCACACCTCACGGTTCATATGCTCATAAACGTGAGTGAAAGCTGGAAAGAGGCGAATGAATGAATGCTACGTCAACGATCTACAATGTACATAGCCATATCTATGTAGAGGAATAACAGAAGGATCATCGATTCGAATATCGACGGCGAAGAATAATGGAGACGGATTTTGAGGCGTGGGCAACACTCGGCTCTTCTTGTCTTTCGTCTCCTCGTATATAATGCCAAGTTTCATCGACTACACTTTGCTATATCTGTATGTTAACTCCATTCAGTTTACCTTAAAAGAAAAACTCAATCGTAGTCGGTGTGTCGAGTCGAGCTGGGCCGCCCTCGCCCAGTTGTTCAAAGTTCGACATTTTCCCCGTCGGCCTCTCGTGGATACTACTTCTTAACAATTTTTCCTATAAAATGAATTATAAATAAATGTCTAAGAAAAAAATTTAATCGGGCTTGAGGCAAAGGGCAATTGTCACCGTGGTTTCTATTCAATTATACCAAATAGTTTCGTACGTTCAGAAGTATTTTTCGAAGTTTCGAACGTTCTTTTTGACATTATTTTTTGAATTTGAATCAATTGATTTCCTTTCATTCGTGGTTCAGATAATTCAAATCAATGGAAATCGATCGGTAACGGCACATCAGGAAATATTCGTTTTCAATAAGGAGCGGATAATGACAAAGCGGAGGAAATAACCTTCGAACCCGGAGTGCATACGTTTGAAAATGGTATGGCTGATATAAAAAAAATCCGAGATACATCCTCTTCTCGTTTCAGAAGTACTCTTTCTAAGAGATTTTTTTAGATTGATATTCATCGTTTTTTGTGCGTTGTCGAACGGAAAACTAGTAGGAAGTTACGAGGTTGCAGCTTAGGATCTTAGCGGGATCCTGACCGGTGTTTTGACGTCGCGGAAATGGATGGAAGAAAATATATTGACCAAAAAAATATAACGGTAGTAAGTACCGACGGATTTGGGCCACAAGCATCTGTAGGAGATGGAAAAAAATCACACGGTGACCTATTTTTCATTTTTTGAAACTCGCAACCTAGCGTATACGAACAGAAATATTTTTAGTGTAATTCGAATTATTCATTTCAAAACCAATTTTTTAGATAATATAAAATAATTTAGATCTTTGAACATCTTGACTTCTATGAATTACAATGGACTGGAGAATTTTATGTTGCAAGAAGTGTAAAATTGTGCTTTTTGTTTCAAAAGTCGCTCGAAGTTTTGTTCATTTTTTCCTGAATGTCTCTATTTTTTAATGATGACCGACAATTTCCTCCATTAATTTTTTTGGGTACTGAAAAACTAAAAGTTTCCGGCTAAATTTTAAGACAAGGGAAGGGTCTATGAATGAATCTCGCACAATTTTTGAAATTTATTACAATTGTTATAAAACATTTTTATTAAAAACTTTTTGCATGGATAACTAGATATAATTTTTGTACCTTCCAAAATCTTATTAAAACATATCACAGTTCTGTTTCTTATTTTGTAAAATGAGCTGAAGTATTTCTGCTGGTTGCGGTAAACTAGGGTCCTCGATTCACCGGATATGGCGAGTCATTTGTTCTCCTCGAAACCCGGCCCTCCATGGTTTTGATTCTGTGAAGAAAAAAAAATAAAACAAAATAAAAGATTAGTAAAAATTTCGTATAATTCCATCTTTTCTGTGAACCTGTTTCTCATCTCGAAGAAAGTCAAAGTGTTTTGCTTCCTCATAGAGGAAGCTATGTGACGGTGAAAATTTTTTTTTTCCAGTTTTCAATGTCAATGTCCTTAAAATGTCCCAAAACATCCAAAAATCATATCTAGAAAAAATGTCCGGATGTGTGTGTGTGTGTGTGTGTGTGTGTATGTCATGGCACTGTAAAGTTCAAACGTTCATAATTTGAGAACGGTTTGAGCTACAGGGCTCCCGTTTTTCCCAGATGTTAATCCATACAAGCCCTTCATTCTCAGATAATTTTGTTGGAATTGCTAGAAAAATACAAATTGTACGGCATTTTGAAATTTTCAAAAAAAGGGTGTCGATGCTCTAATTTCCGCAAATTTAAAGATTTATTACTATTTTTTTTTTATAAACAGAGTATCATAATAGGAAGGTTGGTATTGAATTTGGGAAATATCGGTTGAACAGTTCAAATTTCATAATTTTTCGAATCCAATCGCTCTAATTTCTGCAAATTTTGTAAAATATTGTGTATAAGTGTGTACTTCCTCTTTACTTTCTAGAAAAGTTGTCAAAATTACATAATTTAAATGCAGATAGAAAAAAAGCTGCAAATTGCTTCCTCAAGTTGCTCAAGATGCACGATGCTCAAAGCTTCCTGTATGAGGAAGCCAAAATAAAAAATATAGCTTCCTCATAAAGGAAGATTCAAAGCCAAAATATTTTTTTTTCAAATGTGCAAATGAACTCATATATATTACCTTATCAATTAACGGGTTTTTGAAGGACGCCCCTCCTAACTCAGTCCTCGTTGATTTGTAACTTTTTCCGCGTTGTCATGCCTTTCCCACTATCGGCCGTCAGGACTTGATTCTTGGGTTCCAGGGGACACTTGAAGAATCGGTGTGGTCGGGAAGCTACTTTTCCTTTGGTCTCCCGTCCTGCACGTTTCCACCCGTAATAATAATTTATTATTTCCGTCTGCACAAACAGAAAAAAAATAGATCAATGAATAAATAATCAATGAAAAATCGAATAAAATTAAAAAATGAATTCTTTAAATTCTTACCATCGATCGGTTCCGCAAAAACTGTTTTCCGATCGCTTCGAAGTCCTTCTTGTGCTGTTTCAGGCCTTTCCGGAAAGCGATCTAATGATAAAATAAATCAAATTCATTAAGACTTTGTTGAAAATAAATCATTCTTTAGGAATTGAATGTCATTACTTTGGATTCATTGGGAAAACTCACTTTATCCGGAATAAAAATTTACAAATAAAAAGCAAACTCACCATCTCCGCGTGCGTCCACTTCTCGGTGAGGTACCTCGGCATCTCTTCCTTTCTCAATTGCTGCAACGCGACCGATTTGTTGCCTTTAGATTCATGGAAAACTCCGATAATGTATTCCAAACATGCATCCTTGGTGGCAACTTTAACCGCCGCATTTTCCTCGGCACCCTCAGCTAGCTGTTTCTCCGTAAAAATCGATTTGGCCGTACGTATGTAGGCCGCCATCGAACTTTCGTCCAAGTCCGATGACGGGTGCCAAATCAATTCCTCAGGGGAATCCGCATACTCCTCTTGAGGGTTCCTGTCAGGCCGATATACTGGGATATCCGCTACACAAGAAGCCAAATCCTGTAAAAAAACAAAAACAATTAGCATTCTTATGAATTAAATTTTTTTCCCAAAACAAGTAAAAAAATTTAACACAAAAATAGGGATTTTTAGAAAATGGTTCTTGACTTTCGATCCTTTCTATAAAATGAATTGAGTTAGGGATCTAAAACTTTCAGCATCTTATTATTTTATTGGTACCTACACATCCTTTAAGCATTATTAAATTACCTCCCCGAGACAGAATCCCTATGGCCTTTCCTGACTAAAAAACGAATCAGATTCTGGGGACAACGTAGGGGGGGGGGGGGGGATATCCGTGGGCGTTTATTCACTCCGTGCACACTCATACGAACTCACCAAATAAAAGTGAGAATGTGTAGTCGGGTATATACATACTAGTGGCGACGCTAATAGCGAGAGAAGGCATTATTTGCACGTAAAAATGTATGTGTGTACACGATTACACATTCTTACTTTGGTGAGAATGGATGAGTGTGCGGAGAGCGAAAAAAACATACCAAAAAATTGTCACTACTGTGGTGTCTTTGACTAGATCTAGCTCCTATGTTACAGTGTCATTTTGCGTAAGAAAAACGAATCATACCTTTTCCCTCAGTTTTTCCAAGCCGGCGAATGTCAACATATTGTCAAACGTTTCACGTCACTTTACTATTCAATAACTAGGCTCAAAGAAAATAACGAGAGTTCGACTTGAATTCGATAGAGCAGGAAAATGATAATCCAGAACTAGCGAATTTGGAGGTCAAAATACGACTGAGGATCTTTTTCCAAGTCCCGAGGACAATTAGTTCGTATTCCGAATCTTGGAATTTTTGTGGTGGGGTGCCCTTTAGGGTTGTGTACCTGCGACGCTCGTTACACTTGTATTCCTCATTTTTCCCTACCTCTTTTTCGGTACCGAGAGGGCAGGTCCAATTGCATTAGGATTGTCGCCTCATTACCATCTCTGAAGAAGCCAATCAGGAGTGCAATCGTTCCTACTTTGGCCAAATTTTAACTCCTCCTCGAAATTATCTAGCGGAACAAGCCGTGTACAAATTTTTTAAAATTAATTATTTCTTTCTAACAGCTACGATAGAATCGCGCGTATTTTCCCAAAAATAGGCAAGTCATTTTAATGGGCCACTTATTTGAAAATCGCGAGATCAAAATTTAGCAATCCTGATTTGATTATTAGGAGAGAAAAAATTCGAATGTCGGGCACAAACATTGAAATGTTTTTTTAAAATACGCCGAGTACAAAAAATCGCACCCAAGTTCAAATTGGACAAAAATAACTGAAGTCATTTCGTTTTTCTTTCCTTTATAATTCGCCACATGGAACCGCCGGGAAGAAAAAGACAGAACAAGAAGCGAAGACGATAGAATGAAGGAGAGAGGGTAAAAACACGACATCAAGCGACTCGGTAGAGTCTCGAGACAAGTACATTAAACAGCTCTGTCCACTGCTGGCCCAAGACTCATCCGAGTATATTATCGCTGAACAAAGCAAATTCGTCGGTGGTGTTGACCATTTTCTTGAATTGCGATAGATATATTATCAGGAAATATATTTTGGTTAGGAGAAACAAAATTTGTCGCAATCGAGAGCTTTGTTTTTTCTCATTGCTCGATCCACTTGGTATGTAAGTCTCAATGTATTTTGACGTAGGGGAACGTGGGGCAAAACGAACACTTAAGCATACAAGACAGATTTATCGATAAGCGCATAGTCTTTTGTCTTTATTTGAGTCCCAAAACTGATTTCCGTTGCTAGTTTTTCGAATTTTCGAAAAAAAAATTTCGGGGCAAAACGAACTCCGCCTCTGCGAGGCAAAAAAAATTATAAAAACACATTTTCGGCAATACAGCCGTTGGAAGCGACTGCTTCCGGATGGAATGCAAGCTTTGTCATACGGGGAAAGAAATAAGACCCCCTTGGACCCATTTATTGCATGTACCAGAGAAAAAAATAGGGTAAAGTCGCAGATCGCTTTAAGTCGATTTTTTGGTGACATGCAAAAAATGAACTTTGAGTTCACTGTGCCAGTATATAAATGATGTTTCAATTATCTGTACGTACTGAAACAGATTCCCGTTCCTTGTATCTCAGATTTCGTGAAAGAAGATTTGTGCGGCAAAATGAACTCAGCCTCTGAGAGGCATACAAAAATCAGATAATGACATTTTTCGCAGTACAAGGGTTGTAAGCAACTGCTTCCGAACGGAATGCGAGCTCTGCTATATGAGAAAAGACATAAGACCTCCTTGGGCCCATTTATTGGATATGTACAAGAGGAAAAAATGGGTTGAAGTCGCGAATTTTTTCACTAATTTTTTATGATATGCAAAAAATGTACTTTGAGTTTACTGCGCCAGTGTATAAATGATTTTTCAACTATCTGTAAGTACTGAAACTCAGAGGAATCAAAAAATCGGAAAATTATATTTTTCGTAATACATCCGTTGGAAGCGACTGCTTCTGGATGGAATACAAGCTCTGACATACGGGGAAAGAAATAGGACTTCCTTGGGCTCATTCATTTGATGTACGAGAGACAAATTGGGTTTTTCCCATTTTTTACACCAATTCTTTATGGCATGTAAAAAATTATCTTTGAGTGTACTGCGCCAGTATATAAATGATGTTTGAACTACCTGTGGGTACTAAAACAGATTCCCATCCCCTGTATCTCGGTATTCGTGGAAAGAGATTTGTGAGTCAAAACGAACTCAGCCGCTGAGAGGGATAAAAAATCCGAAAATGACTGTATTTTATCCGATCCCGGATAAAATATAATCTACCAGAATTATCAAAAGCGACAAGGACTCACAGACACCATTCAATGTATGAAACGGAGAAAAATGGGGTAAAATCGTAGATCGTTGTTGCGAAATTTTCTTTTGTGGTGCGAAAAATTAACTTTTAGTCTATTGTGTCGATAAATAAATGGTGTTCGATTTTTTCCCGAGCCTGGTTTGATTTTAGGTTTCCTGAATTTTGTTGGAAAAAATATTCTGGGGCAAAATCCGACTTTCAGCGACAGTACATTTTCTCCATTCATAGAGCAAGCAGAATTATTGATACAATGATTTCTAAAACCGTTGTAAACACTTTCCGCTACATAAGATTCTCAAATGAGTTATAGCACACAAACCACGTTAGGCTCACATGATCCAGCATTAAAAAAATGAAATGAATGAGCTCGAATTGAACCCTTTTCGTCAAATTTTACCGGGGATGTGAATTTTTCAAAATCGGGATTTTTTGGAAACCCAGGTTACCGGAATAGGTAGAAAAAAAAGAAATAAGGTTACCTTTCTAGGGCTAAAAAGCAACAACGCACCTCGATAAGGGATGATCTTCGTTACCGTCGAAAAATTGAAGAAACCATGTCAGCCCCAAGTTCCTAAGTTCGCTATAATCATTTTGCGATAAAAATTCTGCCCATTTTGTGGCTTGAAGAAAAAAAATGTCCTTCCCGGCCCAGAATTCACGAACCCAAGCTCCCTGTAATTTTTAAAACATAATTTGGACCCGGAAAAAAAATTAAATCCAATTTCAAATTTGAATATTTTACTTTGCCGCACATGTTCATTTTGGCTCAAAAATCTCCAATTAAGTCCTTTTGGGATGAGAATGTAATTTTGAGCGAAAAGAAGAAATTCATACATTTTCGAAAACTTTTCGTTTCGAACCGAGTTCGTTTTGCCCCATGTTCCCCAATTTGCCGCTAAAAAAGAGAAATATTCGAAAACTGAATGGGAAATACGGCCATGCAATAATTCTAAAAACAGAAATTTTGACAATGAGAATGAAATAAAATGAAATTGATTAAGTAGAGTGACGAAAAAAAAAGAAAGAAAGAGTGACGAAAAAAGGACGCCACCCGGTTAGCGGTCCAATAACTTCTCAACTTTCGGAGAATGGTAACTTCGATAATAGAAAATCAATAATAACAACAATATTAAATGACAGGGTTAATTTAACGAGGGAAGAGTACTCTTCGGCTCAGGGACGTCTCAGGTGTGTGTGTGTGTGTGTGTGTGTGTGTGTGTGTGTGTGTGTGTGTGTGTGTGTGTGTGTGTGTGTGCGTGCGTGCGTGCGTGCGTGCGTGCGTGCGTGCGTGCGTGCGTGCGTGCGTGCGTGCGTGCGTGCGTGCGTGCGTGCGTGCGTGCGTGCGTGCGTGCGTGCGTGCGTGCGTGCGTGCGTGCGTGCGTGCGTGCGTGTGTGTGTGTGTGTGTGTGTGTGTGTGTGTGTGTGTGTGTGTGTGTGTGTGTGTGTGTGTGTGTGTGTGTGTGTGTGTGTGTGTGTGTGTGTGTGTGTGTGTGTGTGTGTGTGTGTGTGGAATTACCGTGGAATTAGTAATTTTTGCAATCTCGAAATTCGAAAATTCTTCGGTTTAAATTTCATCGAAATTGTCAAATTTTTAAGATTGGAGAAAACAAAAAGTCGAGTTTTTCCTGGGCTGTTTCGGTTTTCTTCAAAATGTGTGGAATTTTTAATTGTCCGAACCTCAAAATTCAAAATTTCGTTGATTTAAATTTGATCAAAATTGTCCAATATTTAAAATCGAAGATAACAAAAATTCCAGTTTTTCTTAGGCTCTTCCGGTTTTCCTGAAAATACGTGGAACTTAAAATTTTCTGAAACTCAAAATTCAAAATTTCGTCGATTTAAATTTAATCGAAATTGTCCAATATTTGCGATTGGAGATAACAAAAATTCCGGTTTTGCCTGAAAAACCGTGAAATTTCTAATTTTTTGAATCTCAAAATTCAACATCCCTTCGATTTAAATTTGATCGAGATTGTTTAATTTTCAAAATTGAAGATAATAAAAATTCGAGTTTTTTTTTAGCTGTTCCAGTTTTTCCCGAAAAACCGTAAAATATTTAATTTTTTGAATCTCAAAATTCAAAAATCTCTTCGATTTGAATTTGATCGAGATTGTCTAATTTTCACGATGGGAGATAACAAAAAATCCAGTTTTTTTTGGGGTGTTCCGTTTTTTTTCTAAAAAAAAACCGTGAAACTTTTAGTTTTTTGAATCTTAAAATTGAAAAATCCCTTCGAATTGAATTTGATCGAGATTGTCCAATTTTCGAGATTGGAGAAAACAAGAATTCCGGTTTTCGTGGGCTATTCTGACTTTCCCAAAAAATAGTGGAACTGTTTATTGTTTGAAAAATCAAAATCCAAAATTTCTCCGATCTAAATCTCATCGGAATTATCGAATTTTTGAGTTCCGAGAAAACACAAATTCCACTTATTTTTTTGAGAAAAGTCCGGTTTTCCTGAAAAACCGTGGAATTTTTAATTTTCCGAATCTCGAAGTTCCGAATGTCTTCGATTTGAATCTTATCAAAATAACCAAATTTCAGAGATCCGAGAAAATAAAAATTTCATTTTATTTTTTAAGGTGTTCGCGCTCTATTTTTTCCTCGTTGAAAAAAAACGTATCGTTTTACTGAAAACATCGTTCTGGGCCCATGTTCTCAATTGAATGATCGAATTTTTTCAATTTCCCACGACAAAACTAACGCGAACGATGATTTCAAGGATAATGAAAAGCTTTGTTGATAAAACATAGAATTTTACATAAAAATTTCCGCCGAATTATCATTTTGTTTTTTTTTTTAATTTTTTTTTGCTCCAAAAATTGGTCGACTCAATTTATCTCGCGATTATAGTGAACATTTTGTAACGGACGATCAAAGTTTTTTTATTTTATACTGAAAAAAAAATCACGTTTTGGGGGGGAGGGGGGGGGGGGGGTGTTCCGCTTTGCCCGCCTCTCCCCTACATCATAAATAGAAATATTCGAGTCTTTACATATATGTATATATTTACCTATGAATCCAAGGTATACGAGCGCGAAACAAAGACGAAAAACTGTATTATATAAAATAATTTTTTTTTTCACATTTCTGTTAACGTAAACGTACCTTGTCTTATTCAATGAATAATCTTACACAGTATGTCCAAATACTCATAGTTATGTATGTTTATATTTTAGATATACGTGCCAATGTGCGTGCGTATGTATTTGTAAATAGATAACTATATAAATATTTCTGAACTGTACGTCGTAGCTCTTGGGATTTAGTGATTTATTATTTCGTCTCGGCGCCGGACAGGTGAGCCGTCGAAGCGTTTCCGTCGGTGTTTAATAATGGCCGTAGCCACCACAGACCTGC
Organism: Hyposoter dolosus; assembly: GCA_963921915.1. Classification (NCBI taxonomy): domain Eukaryota; kingdom Metazoa; phylum Arthropoda; class Insecta; order Hymenoptera; family Ichneumonidae; genus Hyposoter; species Hyposoter dolosus. The sequence goes on from OY998139.1 coordinate 2,119,026, forward strand.
CCACGTTCTAATATGCTTCCAGCTATGTATATCGTTGACCAGCAGTCGACGTGTATACAGATCCGTTTTTGTATACTCCTTGAAGGGGCTAAACCAACGGTTGTAAAATTGTCTTTTTTTGTGTCCACAGCTCTACAATTTTTCCCTTTAACTAATTCTCGATTATACTACGTGTGTGACAATAGGCTAATTCTTGAATTCCCCGGGTCAGACGAAATTGATTGTATCACGTGGCAACTGAGCCGAGGGCGAAAAACCCAATTTATCACGGTTGCTTGTGATATTTACAACAATTCTATTCTCATTCGACAATAGCCAATTACTTTTTTCACTAAGTATGAAAACTTTAATTCTTAGCCTCTTATTAATTTGTGGAAATTGACATAGACGAGAGATTAGGGAAACCATAGAAGCAGGTAAAGGATTCTCGTTGAGGAACTCTTTTTTTATCTGTTCTCGAAACATCATTGTAATGTAACGTGGGGGAGGAGAATTTATTTGAAATATTTTCGCAACGAGTATTCCTCCGTTTACTACAATAACGTATCGGGGCATTCAAGCCGTTCGAAAGTCAAGCGTTTGCGAGAACACTAAGTAATGAGTTAATTACGAGCCCGTGTGTATCGCGGATTATGCGTTCTCGCATTTAACGCAACTTGCCGTGCGGAGTCGAGGTGCTTTGGTTCGCGCCTTAATGAGAGGCATTTCTTATACTCACCGCGCCAACTAGTAATGCTTCTTTGTACAACGCCGCACTGTGCATGCGATTTTATTGGCGCGCTGAATATCAACCGGCCGAAACGTGAATCATAACGATTATTACTAAGTTTATGGATTTAAGGATGCTTTAAATACTTGTCGCGAGAAGAAAATTACATTTTATCGACCCAGAAAGCATGAAATATACGTGAAGGGCTTAGCTGCACTTAGAGAGGTCAAAAAATGATAATTTTTCAATAGAGGGTGGAGGGGGATTCGCAAAGGGTCGTGTTCGAGGAAACGGATCTTTCAGGATATTCTGGGTGTTCGATAGCTCGAAGCTACACGTGTACCGGTTTATCTCAAAGGAAATAAGAATGAGAAATCGAAATAAAAGAGAAAAGGAAAGGGATCAATTCGTCGTTGTTTTGGCATGCGTCGTACGAGCACAAAAGATCACGCGAAAAAAACACGGACGCAAACATACGTAATCAAGACGTCGCGTTATACGTTTGAACCGTCATTAGGATAATTCCTGTCCCAAGGCGTGTGGGTGGCAGATGGGGATACTCGTCGGACTCGAATCACCGTTACGAAAGCATGTGGATTGTGCAAATGTTAAATTCACTGATGTTTAAATGAGGATGAGTAGGAGGAACGAGGAGGGAAAACCTTACAGAGTTGGGAGAATAATTCAAAGTGGCATGGCAAGTAAATTGATTCGGATTGATGGCTGATTTTTTTTCGACTCGGGGCTTCGTTTTTTTTCCCCTTAATTGTGGCCTGAAAAATCGTTCCAAAAAGTTTAATTTTGCAACAAAATTTCCATTGCCCTCAAGAATCCCGTTTACTTGGACAACAAAACTAAATTCGAATAATTATCGTTGCAATTAGACATTGTGAACGATAATGATATTTGAAAAAATTGGAATTCATTCATTAAGTTTGCAGAATTTTCAAAACAACGATTTTTTTAAATTGAAAAATTGAGTTTTCACGACAAATTTTTTGCCCCTCGTTGTGAAACATTCCGAAACGTAAAAAATGAAGTGCAGCGTAAAAATTGGAATACTGAGTTATTGCATATTGCGTTCGAACGTTTACACGCCTCGGACTAAATAAAACTTGATAATTAGTGCAAAACACGTTTTTTACACTTGCTTGAGTGTATCTCGTCAACATTTATCGTGATGAATTTAACCGTTGAATAATCGTATTGATAGTGCATGCCATATATTTTTTTCATTGATTTTTTGTTTGAATCTACAGGCTGCATCATTAAAAATTTTATTTATAACATTAGAAATTTAACAACTTTGATAACATCGGCGTAGTGATTTCTCATATCATTGGGGCAGTTAACCTCGCTCTAAATATCTGACGAAAGACTGGTCTTTATTGGCCGAACGTGTGGAGGAACGGAATGCCGCAAGTTCCGAGCAAAGTGCCGCTCAAGACCAGGCACCCCTTTATCTCCTTGTCGTCGCCCTTCCCCATTCCTCGCCCTCCTTCAGATTCGATAGATCCTAATTACCACGGAATATGTATTAAACGTTCACGCGGATTTAGTCGTGACAGATCGACCTTTCGCGTGCGGGCGTTCGATATCTATGATTATGTGTATGTCCAGTACAAACGCCGAGTAATTACATCACGAGTTAATTTTTCAGAAAGAAAAGCGAGTGGGGCCGATACGCTGGAGGGTACGAAATGATAAGAGCGTTTTGAATCGCGAGCGCTGATCTGGAACCCGCAATACGAAACGTTTCAGACGAGGTCCGTGTGCGGGCGAGTTTGACTCGTCCTGATCGGTTTCTTAGTTTTCTCGAATACCTTGACCGTCTAACGTAATAATCGCGAATTGATATTTTAAGTAGGCTCGATGCTGCTTAAGTCACGATTCCGTTAAGGGATCGAACCACCTATGCTGTAGCAATATTCGAGCAATAACCTTTTTTTTTGTGAGGAAACATTATATGGCACGTTGTAAATCTCTGCAAATTGAAATTGTGAGCAACGCGTGAAAGTTGAGCGGAGCCCGTAATTAAGGGTTTCGGATCGGTGCTGAGGTGCCAAGAACGCGAATTTCGTTATATACTAAAATATGATAAGTGCCGTATTGGTCGGCCGTTGAACGAGCATGCGTCGAAAAGAATCGAAAAGACAGGATGAGGGAGCAGGCTGAAGTCATAAATCTTGAGTCGTTTACGAGACAGATGCGCTCTCCCGATAAGCCGCGCGATCGTACGCATCCGTTTTTTTTCACCTTTTTTTTCGTCTCACATCAACTCTTCCGTTTCTGCATTCGAACGAAATCGAAGGCATTCCGGAGATAACGAATCTTTGAAGATTTTCCCGAATCTTGCACTTATCGACGAGTCCGGGCGAGTAATTTGGAATTTTCGAGCCTCATCATCCTCAAAATTGTCAACAATATCGAAAAACTCATGCGTCGGAACGATTCACAGGGGACGAGATACAACTCTCGTCGCCTCAGTCAACAAAAGTAATTTACATACGTACGAGCATATCTCGCCATGAGTATTATAAACTCGATATTATATGCGGAGCCATTTGCCGGTGCGTATACATTTTGTGACCTTTAGCTCATGACTGTGCGGGGCCAACGGTATTGCATAAGAGTGCAGGTGACACGGATCAGAGTGCATCTTAAGCACACACCCACATGTGGGCTGAGAAAAACGATTCTTATATCAAATACAGCTTGAACTTTCTTGCAATCCCACTTTTTTGATCTCCGTCATTTTCCTGCCATTCACTAAAATCCCAATAAACATAAATTTTAACATTAAAATTCGTTCGTAGTGATTCAAAATTTGCGATCGAGATTTTTATCCCAAGTGGAAAAATTATATAGAGATTCTATAGAATTGTTCTATAGAATCCCTATAGAGACCATATAAGAATTTGGGCATATAGAATTGTATTTATAGAAATTCTACACAAAATATGACGGCTCTCATGAAATGAGCGTTCATCACGCTAGATATCGAATTTTAGAATATCTGCTCTATAGAAATTCTATAGAAATTCTATAAAAATTGTATAATAATATGTGATCAATTCTTATTCACAAAGTGCTTCAAAAATATTTTTGAATGTACATTCCATTTTCGTTTCCACTGGGAAAATTGTCCCTCACTAAAATCCTAATAAACATGAATTCCAACCTCAAAGTTTGTTCGTAGCGATTCAAAATTTGCGATCGAGATTTTTATGGGTCTTCAAGTGTTTTTTTTTTTTTTTTTTTTTTTTTTTTTCAATAATAGTGATCAATTCCTATTCACAAAGTGTTTCGAAAATACTTTTGAGTGTATATTCTATTTTTTTGCACTGGGAAAATTGCAATTCACTAAAATCCCACTAAGTATAAATTCCAACCTCAAAATTCGTTCGTAGCTATTCAAAATTTGCGATCGAGATTTTTATGGTCTTTCGAGATTTTTCAAAAAATAATTATGATCAATTCCTATTCACAAAGTGTTTAAAAAATATTGTTAAATAATGGATATTCCATTTTTTTTACCCTTGGAAATTGACTTGACGATATTTCTGATTTCTGATTTTCCATAAAGTTAGCACTCCGTTTATTTGTATTGAATCAAGAAAATAGCATTTTTCCAAAATGTGTTTGTAAGATTAAACAAAACCGTTTGAACCGAACGAAAAATGGAATGAAATAATTTTTTAATCATTTTGTCGATCGGATCTGTAACTTAATCGCGCATTTCTCGATTTTAAAAATGAGCGCAAATTCGAGCAGGCAAAACTCAACGGAGCAAGTGTACATCGTGTAAGATGCTAGCTTTACCATTTTCCTCGTATAGTGCCGAGTGGATTAATCCCTGAGGCCCGTAAAGAATACGTAATATATGTATCAATACGCCTCAATATGTCAGCAATATGCCAATCATTCGGTTTATGCAAGATCATTGGCGAAGCCAATAGAAAAAAATCGCCCTCGACAATGTCGACGGAGAGAAAATAATCGAGGAGATCACATATACGTGTCTTGACTTGGTTGCACGCATGTGCGATCGATCGGCAGGTTCTCTCGCTTATATACAGGGTGTCCTTACATACACTAAGAATTTTTTTCTCTCTATCCAACGAAATCCATCCAGGTGAATGAAAACTATTGTTTGTTATATTTTTTTTCTTATCAACTAAATCAACGTAGTTGAATGAAAAATGCTCCAAAGGGATCGAAAGGGATATTAATCTTTTTTTAGTAAAATATAATCAACTAATCGGATAAAAATCGATCCGTTTCATTTTCTTACACACACACTTTTCAGTTGGTTTCATCACACCCTTTATGTATAATACATAAACTGATAGGAGTGAAAAAAAAAATAGAAAAAAAGGAGAAAAGGGAGAGAGAATGAAAGATGACTAGAGAACGTTCCGAGCCAAGAGGATCATCGATGCGTGGGTCGGGAGAACACCTATCTGCATGAAATGTCGCATAATCGAAAGAACAAGCGCTCTCCCGATCGAGCCGCTTCGGGAACCTCCTTCTCTCTTCCTTATCCACCTCGTCGTTGCTGTACGCGAGAGGAGACTTTTTTTTCCGTTGATTTTTTTCGCATTAATTTAACGCGTGGCTTTATGCACACGGCATATTGAACAACACCGGTTCCGATGACGCGGAAGTGAGATCGAGGAAACAATATTCTCGATGTAACTCGTCCGCAACACGTTGATGTTCCAGCATTATTTTTTACTGGACTTGCGGAAAGTATTGTGACGAAGAAAAATCCATTTTCTCTGTTGAGGAACAAGAGAAATCCGCCTTTTTGTCCTTTTACGTGTCCCTCGGGTCGAGGAATACTTCCGCGATGAGTTTTCCGGTGCCTCGCGCAATCCCAGTGTGTAGACTCTTGGTTCTCGATGGCACGTATTACTTTATAGCCACACATGTTGCCGATGCGACTCCTATCCTGAAGAATACTTTTTTCTTTTCCATTTTTGTTTTTTTTTTATTCCCTTCGTAGTCCCGCGGGTTTGCAGCTTGCTTGTGACACCCACGCGTCTCTCAAGCGATAATATCCAATAGGGGGGAAAAAAATTCGAAGCGGGAGATACACCGGACGAGTGCACATACGAGGAAGGATGTAGTTAGATATCTGTCGATGTATTTGCTGCGCGAATAAAATGTCTTCCGCGTCGTATAGCTTCAATCACTGCGAAGTCTTCGGGGAACGTGATGGCTGAAACTACGAAACTTAACTTTACGATCGATCCTTTCTCCATGCACTTTTCATTTGGAATTATTACAACTGAGAAAGAAATTGTTGAAGAGTTCTTGATCGTCCATTTTCAGAAAGATATATTGCCGTTGATGAGAATTGTTTATGAACTGATGTTTTCCTCTCGTTTGCAAGAAACAATCTTGCCATTGCATGCCAGAATTTTCAGTCTACTCCGAAGCAAAATTCAAGGAAAATGTTATTCCGTCTAGCTCGGATTTCATGCACCCAGGGCTTTGCATTTCCAGAACTGTTTTACCTGACAACGTGACCCGATAAATCTCCACTGCCATATACACGACGTACACCCTCGTTTTCGTTCCTAGAAGATTCCTCTTCCTCGCTGTGCCTGTTCTCCTCGTTCTATGTTTCCCATCCATCCACGTGCAGGACATCTTCCCTTTTCTGCATAAATACATACACACGCACTTGTGTATATACAGGCTGTCCCGAAAACGACGTTCCATTTTGATCGGATGAGCCAATCGCAAAATTGTCCATTTTAACCTCCATTTTTATTTTATATCTATAGCACGAATTTATTCAAATGAATATTATCGGGTCATAGGAAATCTTGATCGATTGAAATTTAGCGAAAAGCTAACCCTGCCATGAACAAAGTCGATCAGCACGAAGGATTGAAAAGTTTGGACAATTTAATCCTAAACTTAACGTCCACCTGCTTAATATTGACACTGGAACGGTAAACTTATTTTTCTTTCACCTATTCCGGTAACCTGGGGTCATAAATGACCCCAATTGCCAAAAATTCCTATCTCCGGTGGAATTTAACGAAAAGCGTTCAACTTGGGCTAATTCTTTTTGTTTTTTAATGCAGAATTCCGTGAGCCTGGGAAATTTTGCTTGGAGTAACAGAAATCAGTCAAATATGCGATAAAACGATAAAAAACGGGAGAGCGGGAGAAAATTCAAAGTCGTCTGGGGTCGTTTTTGACCCCAGGTTACCGTTTTAGGATTAAAAATGTTCTGATTCTATTTCATTTTCGAAGATTTTTTGGCATTTTCGGGATACCCTGTATATACGATACATTCGGATTCGTAAAATAAACGTTTGCTCCGCCCGACAGGGCGCGTAGGCGATGAACTCGAAGGATTAAATTATGTCGGGCCATTGCGTTGTGTGCTTTCTTTGCGAAGCTGTGCTCCGCCTGTAATTGCACTCAAGTGCAACCCCCGCGTCCATGTTGAAAATGAGTACACGGGGAGATACGTATATACACACATTCTTACGTATTTGTAGTTATGATCAAGTGTGTCAGGACTCAATCGACAAATCTATTTCTCCACTCTCCTCGAAATCTTTCGATGCGTTTTCCTTCTTTTTTTATAGCACCCACATATGTCACTTCGCGCATTTATACCTGCGAACCATTTGCCATACCAATCACTCCGTTTTTCTAAATCGACCACCCACTTTGCAGAGCAGATCAGATGTCACATCACATCTGAATATTTCATGTTTACACAGTGTAGAGGACAAAAAAAAAGTTGAACAAACTATTTGTGACTTATTGAGCTGGTTTCTCGACTGGTAAAAAATTGTCCGTGCTGTCAACATCGATGACTTTTTTCTGACCAGTACTCGACGTTTTTTATTCTTCCAGAAAAATCGGTGTGTGTTTTTTAAAATTCAAAATTGCAACTCTGAGGTTTCGAGGTAATGAAATTTCTTCATTTTTGTATTAGAACGATCCTGATTCTGAATAATAATCAAAAAAGGAATCTCGGAGAAGTTTTTTTTTGTCACGTAATGGGAGAAATGAAAAAGATGCTTGGGAATGAATAATAAAGAAATACGTGTGCACTAAGGGGAGAGGGTGAAGCATCCTCAAGGCGTCACGTTGGCACGGAAATAAAGGTAATAACCTGAAGCGATGAAGAAGGACAAGCGTGATGTACAGCTTTTACAACAATCTGAATCATGCCGAGTGAGCCTTGCAGCGCTGGCGAATGCTCGAAAACAATGGTCCTCATTGCTTTCCACTAGCCCATGCAGTCGGGTTAGCTTTAAAGCCGGCAATAATTCTCGGTCAAAATTTTATTGCACCACCCTCTGTCATTGAAATTTTGAATGTCGACTCTCATTGAACATTTTATTGCCCCACCTTAAAGGGTGGTGACAAATTTTTGTTGGGCTTTACGGAATGCCCCAAAAAGTCCAATTTATTTTAACCGGAAGGAATTCAAGTTTCTGATGGAAAATAAAGAAATTACTTTTTTTAAATATTAAAAATTGAACAGAATAAAATAGAAGTGGCACAATGATCCGAAGTCTTAAACAAATGCAATCCAATGATTAGCTACAACAAATAAAATTTTATCGACGAAATTTGGGGGCAGAATGATAGTGTCGCATCACAAAATATTTGGTCTTCTGCATACGTGTCTGGGAAATTATAACGTCACAGCACGCTTCAGATTATAAATGTTACGAAGGAGGTTAATTTTTTAAAACTTTTTGTTAATCTTAACGACTCAATTTCAAAGCTCGTTATCGACGATTGGCCGATCTCTCTTCATTTGGCCCCTGGGTTAACCCAGTCACTTTCACTTTCACGTAAGTCTGTTGGAAGTACCGAATAACGAGCGATCGGTTGATGGTGCACAAATACAAATATTTGCACATGTACGAAAAGAAATAAAGTGGTATTTTATTTCGAGAGTTTCTGCATCTTGTTAGTGTCCGGGCGATCGACAGAGAGCCTTAAATCGTTATTGACTAATTGATTCGACCGTATAAATGAATTTTTTCGCAGAATCTCATTCAATTAACATTTCCGAACGTCTTTGTTGACTTGTCCAATTACCACATGATATTATTTTTGAGCGAAAAAAAAATCAACTGGTCTTCAAACTTTGATTGATTGCCGATGAAATTGTAATTTCGTCATATAGTTTTGTGCGTAATTGAGTTTCAACGTTATTGCCATTCGCTAATAACGTTGCCAATCGATTTTTCTTCAATTGGTAGAAAACGATAACTAAATTTCACAACTTGTGAAAAAATCACGACGGCAGTGATAACCTCAAGAGATTTTCGTAATAAATAAGGAAAAACAAAATCAGCTTCGACATAAACTGGTTTTTTTTTGTGAATTTGAAGAAAACATCAACGTTTTATTCCATAGAGACTAAACGAAGGTTTGCAAATTTATTGACAACGATATGCCTTTTCAAATAAACCAAAAGATTTCGTAGTGCCTACATTTTTCCAGTCTCAAAAAAAAAAAAAAATATTAATTCTGCTTCTGGGCCCTTTCGGTAAACGCAGTTCTTAAATTCGCACCAAACCGCCATAATAATGTTCACCATGACTTTTACCATAAAATTCACTGGGTAATTGTTTCCGGGTAGTTTCCAAATAAAAAAAATGTATATTCCATAAAAAATGGTGATGAAACAAACGAGTACGTAGTAATGAACTCTATCCATCAACGAGAAGTCTGGACGATTTGCGAAAGAATGTGAAACGGTACCGACCAATGATAAATCATGAGCCAGTGCGACAATCAATCATTGAATATGCCGGTACTGTATTTACCTGTAAAGTTCCACAAGGTATTACAATAATCAAAGATCGGTACGTGAATCACTGCTTCGTCGATCATCCTGTTCACGCGTTCACCTTCCGACAAATGATGCCTGCTCCCCGATTAGTATTAATGATCCACGACACCAGTCTGCTTTGTTGATAAATAATTTTCTCGTCAAATATTCTCGCCTTAAATATCTTTTGCGTCATAATTTCGATGCTGATTTCAATAAATGTCAAAAATGTTGCCAGCCTTCGGAAATGCGAGTGAAAAATATTATTCGACTTGCTTTGCTTTTTCTTTTCTTTTGAGCAGATAAACGCGTTTTTCCAATCCCTATTTCGCAACGATAGAAAATTCTCAATATTGTTGACATCAATTAGAAGGTGACGTTTGGTGCGAAAAAAAATGAAGAAAAATTTTAATACCTCTTGCCAAAAGTTGATGATGATATTCCTTTGTTCCCGGCCGAAGCAACGTTCACCGATGACCGCTGCCTCGTTCGGATCCTCTAATCAGGGTGGCGAAGCTCAAAACCCTAAAATTTGATGCTTCTTCTCTCGCCATAAAATCGCTGCTCACGTTTACAAGGGGCGAACTTACGCTCCCCTTTAACGGTCATTTAGCACCTGGTTAGAAGTGGAACTATTATATTCTTTAGCATTGAGACCCGTGATCCTAACCTGTGGTCAGAGGAGAAAATACTTTTTTACGACTTAATCTTAACCTCGTTTTTGTGCCTGTTGTTCCAAATTCGTTCTTTTAACAATTTTTGAACGAAAATGAAACACACATTTTTCTCGCTACTGCTCTCCTACTGCTCTCGCTCTGCAGTAAATTTGAATTATTATTCTTCTTCATTTCAATTATTTGTAGAACGAGTTAAAAAAAAAAAACATCCCAAGACCGTCGACTGTCTGCCTGAAAAATCGAAACTTTCTCAAAATGTTTTTCAACAGAATGAAATGCATAAAATTTACGTGATCGATCTCAAAATGCCTCGTGGCGTACTCTCCAGTCAATATTGAATTTCATTACTGTTATTACTGGAATTACTATCGTTATTATTATCATAAAAATACAAACTCATCGCCGATCTTATTTACCCGGTTCGAACGGAGACCGAAGCTATGCACGCGACCACTAGGTGGCACTCCGGTAGTAAGTAGATCTATAATGGTCCGCAAGGGTGCGCGTATATCGCGCATGCGTTGCGCACCGAGTCGGAGACGCCCGGAGGCTGCCATTGTGTCCAGCCTCTCTCGTAATCTCGATCGGACTCGTTGCACTAAGTTTTTTCAAACTTTTTCTTTACATCATTTCACCGTGTACGAGAACACCCTGCCGGGAGAGAAAAGATATGCGCGCACTTAAGAGAGGGCGCGCGCAGTTCGTTACGTACCTCGAGAGTCCGCGCCCGCATAATGACCGCTTTTGTACAACCGGTAGAAATCGCACCAGCACCACAAGCGAGAAAATACAATCCATAAGTATCGCACACTTATTATACTTATGTGGATACATATATAAATATATAGCAACGGCGAACCAGCGGGAAGAAAGAAACGAGAGAGAAAAGAGTGAAAAGCAAAACGTAATAGCGCGAGTTCTTGAGAACGTGCGATCGACAGGTTTGTCCTGATTTCAAGGCGTACGCGCGCGTACTGTTTCCATTTCCATGTGTGCGTCGTATACGATGCGTTCTATGCGGAAGTAACTTTATCGCAGGCTTAGCGATTTTTAATTAACCAACTAGGACAATTTTCGCAGAAGGTACGAATATATAATTTTCCAAAAATTCTAATTAAAATTTCCGCCATACACGCCCCAACATTTTTTACAATTTCAAACATGGATAAATCACCGATTTTTATTTTTCCAAGATTCTTGAAAATTCATTTCATTTCCCGAAACGTTTATTCGCCACAGGAATCGATTCGGTTGATTTTGGGCTTCTGCGACGAACGTAGTATCGGAGCAAACTGTTGAAAAACGTGCCGGAAGATATGAAGATTCAAAAATGGCAGTTGGGTCGCAGAGACCCAGTGTGATTCTCCAAGCGAACTCAAACCAATTGCGAGTTTATCCAGTCGACGTAATCGGCTACTCTCGTATGGATGATGAGGTTTAAAGTATCACCACAGATGCCAACATAGGAAGCGATGCCTTCGACCTTCCCCTCGATGACCAGCGGACTACCGTCGTCCGTCTGAAATCCATGCAAACTCGGATGAGCAGGTATTTTGCCACCTTTTTTCTGAGACAAATGAAACTTTCATTTCCAGCGGCATTTCAATCATGGCCGTTGCTTTTGAGACTCTTTTTCGTCGCATTTATAATCAATCAATCACGGAGACGGGCAGAATCTTCTGAAAAGTCGCCTCCAAACAAATCTCCTTCCGAGACAATCTTCAAAACCAAAATTCTGATGAAAATGTGAAAAAAAAACAAAAATTTACTGCAAACAAATGGTCTTACAGGATTAACCCTCCGTGGTCGAACGTTCTAGAAATAACGCGCTGGTTACACGGGGGGTCGGAATGACCCCAGTCATGTTTACACGTCGCCGCGTTGCCAGTATCGTTCCGAACGACACATAAAAATTGAGGATATTAGTTTGAACCTTTGCGAATAAGAATATCGAGGGAAAAAATTTTTATCCAATTTTCAATATAGTGAAAAAAAATTAGCAACGAAGCAATGTGTGGAAAAAAAACTAAAAATTTCGGGCACCCAAGCTGGAGAGCAGGCCAACCGCATCGGGCGCCAATACGCCTAAGCGCTTTGACCCCTGGTGACCACGTAGGGTTAAGTTAGGAATCAATTTAAACAATAAGTATCTTATTGCGAATCGCCAATTTTTCATCAGGACCTATCGAACAGATAAATAAACAGCAACTTACGTAACAGGATTTCTGCTCATCATCAGGGTCGTAAGCGCAAATGTGACGTGGATTAATTTCTATATTTTTCGGAGAGTATACAGTCTTGCAATAATCGTTAGATATGACAGAGATTTTTGCATGGTGGAGCGATGAGTAAGAACTGGAAAGAGTCTGCAAACAAAACACGTATAAAAAATCGTGATGGGAGCAGCGTTCTGAATGTGTAAAAGAAAAACAATTTGTACCAATAGTATCGCTTAGTAAAATGACGTAATTGGTATAGTTAATTCGATGGAATAATATTTAAGTTATTAGATTTGTTCATTATTTTTTGAACTAACGTGGCAAAGTCCCCAGCCAGAAGTGACGCCGCTCGTGAAATTCGCAGTAGAGCCTTATGCAGGTAAAGTCGCTTTTATAGCGGGTGAGAAATAAGTTGAGGGTGTGACTTTGACGAGCGCAATGCCATTAACCAACGGTTGAGTTGCATTGTATTCAGGGTGGAAAATGATTCCAGTCACGTCATGAGATATGTGTGGTTTTTTAAAGTCCGTCATTCCACTCAGGATTTTGAGATCATCGTTCGATCGACTAAAACGAGTCAGATGATTTTTTTTTACTAGAGTGAATACTGCAGTCTTTGCTGGAACATTCGAGTATCGAATGGCGGCGCTTTTGTCTTATTTACTCACTTTGTGACACAATGAGCTGCGGTGAGGACGTAATTTTTGTCCACGATCACGCCACTGCAAATGTGGAAACCGCCACGAATTTGCACCGAAACCTGCGAGCAATAATCATTGGATTTTTTCGTCGTCGCGGTGCCCAAACATATTTATATTTTTTGTTTTGTTTTTACAAAGTTACTTTTTTTCCCTCCAATTGGTTGATGGGGTCGATTCTAAATTACACTCTCACCTGATAAGGAATTCTGCCCTCTTCGACGATTGAGTTCTCTTCAGTCGACATTTGAGAATTTGTCTCGATTGGGTTCCCTGCATGAAAAATACCATTATAGTTGATTATTCGATGCGAATCGATCGCATCTCATTAGACGCGCGGCTTGATACCAAATGAAAATAATTTAAGGGGTTTCGTTAACGGCGGCGATACAATGTTGCCATGCTAAACCATGTTAAAAACATAAAAAGTTTAAAAATAATTAGCATTTAATAAACTTTTATCAACTTATTTTTTATAGTATTATACATGACAATACAAATTTTTTCAGATTTTTCTTCTAACCAGTTCTCGAGTAACTGAACATTGAAGTTCACGTGTATGAGCATAGCGTTTTCATATATATAAGTCTATCATGGCAAATCTCCTTCACGGGGAAAAAGCCCGGACAAGCACATTTGTTAATCGCAAGTTTGCACAGGAGAACTCCTAACCAAAAACTTTTCGTCCGTTCCGTAAAGAAAAAAGGTTATGTGCCTAGCGGACGAAAAGCCGGTACGAAGGAAAGACGTAACTGAAAACATCGTGTCACTCGCAGCCAAAAACTTTTCGTCGAATGGGAACAGAGGGATATGTCGTCAGTCGCGACCAACTAGGAACATGCTACCGACTAGAGGCCTTTCTCTGTGTCGTATACATACACGCACGTACACTCGATCATTGAATAATTTTGCCTGTGCAAAATTTTTTCTCAGTAATTACAGCATCAATCTGGTTGATTTATGGCTCAATCGAGGGAGGATAACTTCATTAGTCTCCAGTTCAATTTTCAGATCATGAGATTAACCCTGGGTCTCGTATTTTAAGAAAATGTCTACCCCCACTGCCGAATTCGCTTTATTCAGAGATAATACACTCGTGTGAGTTTCGGGCCAGCAGCAGACGATAGAGTCAACAAATGTACTTGGCCCGAAACTCTGCCGAGTCTCTAGATATTCCGGGCATAAAAATTCTGCTTTAATCTAGAGTCGCGGTAGCGACTCGAGACAAGTACATTTACGACTCTTGTCGCTACTAGACTCTTTACAGCAAGAGGTGTAGGTTCGAACACTTTTTGAAAATTGTTTTGACGATATTTTAGTCTCCACAGCCATTTGAAACATCCCACTGGTTCACGTATTTGTTATTTATTTTTTTCCTTTCAATCGCGAATATTTACAACTCGATGAACTCCCGCACTTTGGAGATTTCAATATTTCGATTATCAAAATCATCAAAAAAAGATGGCATTTTTCGTCGCCAACGCTTTTTGACATTTCTCGCGGTCTAGTGACACTAGTTGTAACTAGAAAATTATGATACGTGCGTGAGACTATGTTCGTTGAATTGAATTGATTGAACGAAGGGTCTGAAGGTTGCTAGTGACAGGTGTGAATGTCAGGAAAAATCACGGTTATAAAGATCGCGATTTTCAAGATTAGGGTTAGAAAGATCGCGAAAATAAAAATTGTGGTTATTTCTAACAGCTGTTCCGAAAAAATCGCGGTTATGAAGATCGCGTTTTTGAAGATGGTGGTTCGAAAGAAAAAAATCTAAAGGTCTTATAGAATTCTCGAAATTCAACTAATAATAATTAATAATAAGTAATAAACGGCTGTGCACTCAATTTCGCTGAATTTTCAATTCGAATATATTTTGATTCGTCTATCCTCTCATATTTTTCCTATGCAAAAATTTCATTGGATAGATATTTAAATTTGTGCGAATTGCGAAAAATGTCCCAGTTGAAAATTACAAAAAAGTCGACAAATCCTAGCCAAATACAGCATAAATGCTGTAAATAAACTGAGGCAAGTACATTTACTCCCGCGAAATAGTTGTTTCTGTTGAAAGTACTTGTCCGGCCCGACAAATTTCTGGCTAAAACTCTTTTACGAGTGAAAAATGGAATTCAAAGCTTTAAATTTTGGAATAGCAATTGAGGAATTCACCCGAAAAATCTGTAACGCTGCGAACCGACTCCATAAAACCGTCGCAAATGTGCCGAAATTATCTAATCCTGCTTGTGAGCTACGGAGGTGGTGCTTACATGAATTTATTGTTAAAATTGAAAGGTATTTGCAGCCACATGTAGCCAGAAATTTGTCGGGCCGGACAAGTACTCTGTGACTAACATTTGGTCAAGTTTCGAATTTTGCGAGGATTGGAGTTGTCAACTTTTTCGAGTGAAATATCTCAAAGCTCTACGTACTTGACCATGACCATTTCAGTAGATCTCAGTTTATCTGGTAACTTTTTGTGAAGTCACAATTCAACTTTTGGTGAGAAGTGAATCGTGCTCTTTTTTCAATTCGAACTCGTTTTGAAGTCATTTTTCAAAAGATTTGATTTGTTTTGAATTTTTTTGGCGAGTTTTTTTAACAGGAACAACTATTTGGTGCGAGAAAGCTTTTTCAACAGAAACAACTATTTCGCGGGAGTAAATGTACTTGCCTCAGTTTATTTACAGCATTTATGCTATATTTGGCTAGGATGCTAAATTACTAGATAACTATATAGACAGATAAAAAATTTGAGTTTTCGCTCTTGATGTTCAAGAACGTCATCACCAATTTTTATTAATTTCTCAATATTCAAATTTTCCTACCGAAACTCCTTAAATATGTAAGAATAGAAATAAAAGATTGAAAAATCCCCACGCATTGTCGATCGAATTGTGTTCCAACGAGAACATGGAGGGATTACAAATTTTATCGAAGCGTTTTTAAAACTCAAGACGAGAAAATACGTACCCTTACAGAGTGCCACAAGGGCAAAGAGCACTAAAGCTGAATTCATTGCTGCTGAATGTCGAAGATCGAAATGCTACTACGATGGAACCCGTGGAAAGTTTGATTTATATAGTGTTCTGCATCGCATGGAAATCGACTTATCGGCGTGTTGAATTATTTACTCGCGATTTTCGAACTGCTCTCGCGGAATAATGAGTCGTAGAAAAAAGAATCCAGTTCATTGACCTGGCTCTGCCAGAATTTTTCTCCCTCACGCCCACAGAAAGGCGGATGACGAACTTATTCGTATCCGAACATACGGCCTTTGTGAGAATGCTAGACTTTTGCTGGTTGTATTTCATCTCTGTATTTCGAACATTTTTGTTTGAACGTTGACAATCGATTGCCTACGAAGAAAGGAATATAATCATAAAAATGAGGCAACGAACTGTGGATTCTTGATTAATTGCATGATTTTTAATTACAGCCGATTAGGGCACATATTATTTTATCCGACAAAGGTGTTTCTTATCTTTTCTATTAATGTAACTTTTCCATTTATATGAACACGTGATTCCGTACAGTTTTTGTCTCGATATTTTGTCTGCTAACTCGTTCGGATCGCTCTGAATGCCGAAATTTTAAAATAAACACGAAGTTCCTCGTTATCTTGCTGGCATTTATTTTTTCGATCATTTCAAGACTTCGTATCAACAGAAAAAACTTTATGGAGAAATAATTGATGGTCATTGTGTCTGAGAGGCTATACTGGATCTTTGTTTTTGTAGGATAACGAATTCTCGTTGCTGCTTTTTGATTTTTTAGGTTTTTCTTACGCCGAATGATGCGTCGGAGGGTTGGATCTTGGATCGTACGCGCAAGCCAGGTCACCGTTACGAAGCGAACACAATGGTAGCGAGAAGGACGGGAGGGAAGGATCGAAGGCGGAAAGCTCCGCAACTCGTTGCTCATAGATCTGTCGCCTTCCGGCGAACGGGTTCCCAGATTAACCCACACACACACAAACACACACACACACACGCACACACACACACATACATGTGTACGGGCTTGCTCCTTCGATCGATCTTTTGCGAAAGCCCCCCAGGGGAGCCAACTTTGTACCTGTGGATATTTATATACATGCATGCTCGTCACGATTCTCGGGCACTTTATTTATTTATCTATTTTATCGCAGCTTTCGGAATGACTCGAAGTAAGATTCGTGTCTCGTTGTTAAAAATACAGAAGCACCTGAGAGTGTAAAACTCTTCAAGTTCACACTGGTTGCGACACTTTGGGCTAGCGAACAATCCTTCGTTCGTTATTATTTTGAATTAATATTGTTGCAATTAAAAAAAATTAAATTAATTTATTATTATTCAATTGAATTAATTAGTTAATTAAATTAAATAATTAAATTTCAATAAAAAAAAATGAAAATATTGAAATCATTTAACGTTCAGTCTTTCGAAAACTTTGCAAGGATCCATCTAAATTTCTTGGAGAAATTGATTTTTTATTTCGATAGTTTTAATGGAAACTGCAGCACGTTCCATATTTTTGATAAAATAATATAACTAGAAAATATTTGATGTTTTGAAATGTACGACATCGATTCTTTCCTGTAATAATTAGGATCGTTTTGGAAATATAATGCATTGGACTTCCGGTGTGATTTGAGGAATGAAATAAAGCGCGAGTGGATCCAAGGCAAATTAATTCGAGTCAACACATCCGCGTGATCTCGATTTGTGCTTATTTCGCTGCGACTGCACATTTTATCCAAGATTCAGCGCGGCATGATCTCGAGGATCTATAGAAGTTTCCACACGCGCCACGAGAGTTACGTTACAGTTGAGAGTTAAATGGCGCAGAGTGGAATCATATCTGTCTCTTGATCGCATCGTAGCCTGCTAGCGCATATACGCCACGTACTTACCTTACCAAACGTTATACTCTCGTTTTCGATATGCCGCCGCGAGCTGCTCCATTCGTCTCGGGACCGCATTCATGTATATAAATATATAAATATATGAATAAGCTTGGTGCGTTCTGTGTGCGATTAAAACCCAGATCAGCAACGATTCCAAATTGGTTCATGATCCTTTCGTACCATTTCTCCGCGAGTCCTCGAGTCCAGTAGATTCCAATCACATTTTCCGTACCGACTGCGCGATAACCGTGTAAACATTTATTTCTCATTAGAAAATAAAGTAATTGACTCAACTTCCTGATGTTTGTCGGTACGTTTTCTCGCTCCCTGCTAGGCGGGGTCTGTGAGACCCGATGAACTTGTAGCGGCCGTTATGATTTGCGTGAAAGTGGCTGTAAATTTTGTCATCGTAAACGTCAGACTGCGTAAATGGGATAAAATTTTTGTCGGATCTCTCAGACCCAAGTGTGTACTTCTGGGCATAATAATTTTCTAGGTTTCGGAGATCCACACATTATTGCCAGGATTAACGTTATTAGCTAGAAATATCGCGAAAATCATAAGCTTTTGTGCAACTTCTGAGGGAAATTCAAAAAGGTGAGAATAATTTATTTTTCAAAGGTTTTGGAAAAAATATTCTTAAGGGACTTCCATTGTTGTAATGAATGATGAATTGTGATTAAATTGATTTTCACATAATTCAATTTAAACTTAATTCATAATGATTAATGAATAAAATGTTATTTACACTTGTTCTCACGTTCAAGTGTGGCGTGATCGTTTTCACCGTTAATTTGAGCGCAAGATTTACTTTATAGGAATTCTTTGGTGTAGCTTTATCGTATTCTCTGAAGAAGCGATTAGAGCGAATGTAATTTTTCACTGACAACGTTCTGATTGGTGTTACGTGGCGCTGGGAATGGAAGATAAATGGGCCCGAGTGACGCACGGTGGAGATATGATTTTTTTTTATTTTAGTTGTTTTAATTTCGACGGTGCTCGCGATCGATTCGCTTCACTCCAGAAGCGATAACCCAATAGCTCTCCTCGCAATCCAGCACATAAATGACTCGCCAAGTATCAGTTCAAATAACACGCAGTTGCGCATACACACACGCGCATTAACGATTGATTATTATTCTAATCACATTATCACGCCGATTTGTCGGTTTATCTCGCGGTCTTACAAGCACCCACACTAATTTCAATCGATTGCGCAAAAGTTTGTTCAAGCATGTACATGTGTTGTTTTTATTTTTTGATATCTCCGAGACCACAGGGGGTGCGAGTCCAGAGGGCGAGAGTAAATATTGTTCGAACGTACGGAACTGCGTAACATAATACGTGTATTTCATTTTTATTGCTCCATGCAAACTCAACTGCTATTTCATTCTTATCACATTCATATCACAACACTTTGCTACTTTCGGATCACATTTCGAATAATAATAATAAATATTTATATTTTTAATCATTAAATAAATGCGCACGTTCATTGTTTAAGGAAAAACAATTACATTTCATACATTACATGAAAATGATTCGTTTTAGTTCATTCGATCTGATGGCCATTGTTTGAAACATTGTTTCTGAGATATAAATCGTACTCATCCGGGTCTCCTTGACCCTAGCCAAGGAAAATTCTTAGCTTGCAAACTTTAAGCTTCAATCGCACGGAAATTAATCGTTCGGCTGTATTGCACTATGTGCCATCTGATTAGTTGGAAGGTGTACGTCTATTTTGAAAAAAAATGTGCCAGAAAATAGTGATTCTACCGAGAGTTATGAGCCGGCGAAGTCACCAGGGTCTATTTGGATGGCTATGAGAACACGGTCGTGCGAAAGTGTAGGAACCAAGGTTCAAATGATTAATGATAATTATATCAGTGCAACAGTTGAAAAAATGAGTAGTTTCTTTGACGTGAAGATAAAATCGGCACGCGGAAGCGATCTGTGGACTAGTGACCCTATTTCGAACGCGCGTTGGTTGATCCAAGCAGGTGGCAGTGGATCAACGATCCTCTATTGCCAAAAGAGCACAAGTAACGATTTTGACAAGTACGAATTTCGATCGGGTCTATAATTATCGAAAAAATAGCAGTTTTGATTCGTGTGCATATTTGTCTTCCACACCAGAGGTCGAATATTTATCGATTGATCGATCTCTGATTACCTCGGACGAAAAAAAAAACCATATGTTTATCGTGAGCACGGGCGAGGATAGAAGAGAGGATAATTTTGCAACGACCATGAGCCCATTCACGAACAACAACGAGAACTCTAGTAAGATCGATATTATTTGCAAGAAATAAAAATAAAAAATATGTTGAATAAATATGGAGACTCGTGTATTACGGAGCTGAGAAGTACCGGCCACCACGTTTGGCCCGAACTCCCGGCGGTGCAGTCTCTCCCGCATAGACGGAATTATTTTCATACTTTCACGTAAAGTGATTGTTTCGTATACACACGATGCTGCAGAGAGAGAGAGAGAGAGAGAGAGAGAGAGAGAAAGAGAGAGAGAGAGAGAGGGAGAGAGAGCGAGCGAGCGAGCAATGGCTAAGGTCCAACGGGGTCTGCTCTTTCGAGCATGAACGCTCCGGTAATTAAATTTATATTGTATACACGTATACATGTGAATCGGTATCGGACCGGGGGCTATGTTGATTTTTTCAAAAGCGATATTTTGCCGACAGATCGGGCGTGACCTAGAAATTCTCGTGGCCGTCACTTCGAGCGCCCCAATAATTTTCTCAACAGTCAGGCTTCGAGGTTTTTGGATTGTTCGTGGGAAAATTCTTTTTCCACGCACTTTTCGTATTGTTGATACGGAGTGTTGAAGATTTTCATCAAATTTTTATCATCGGGACAACTCAATGGGTGTATTTCGGTGAGAACGAAAATCTCGCAATCGGATGAACGCAGTTCATTAATTGATTTAAAAAATGAAGAAAATTTAACGTATTACCACCACAAAACAATTTTATTTAGGATTCGTTCGAAATTTTGTATAAACGTTCTTGGCACCAAAACTAACAGTTTTCTCGGTACTTATACAGTTTGGTTACTTTTCCGAAAA
Source organism: Hyposoter dolosus (assembly GCA_963921915.1). Classification (NCBI taxonomy): domain Eukaryota; kingdom Metazoa; phylum Arthropoda; class Insecta; order Hymenoptera; family Ichneumonidae; genus Hyposoter; species Hyposoter dolosus. Next base: position 2,140,123 of record OY998139.1, read on the forward strand.
ATGGGGAAATTTTTTAAATGGGAAATACTCATAATTTATGGGTATTTATGGGAAATGTTAGCCTCCCCCCATGGAATATCATTTGTTGCAATGAGGGCAACAAGTTTCTGAAGAAAAAAAAAATTTTGCCTCGTTTTTCGAAAAAATAACCAAACTGCATATATACCGTTTTCTCCTCTGAAGAAAAATTTTCTGACGTTTAGAATTTGAGACAGAAAACTGATAGTTTTGGTGCCAAAAATATTGTTCGAAAATTTTAAAAGAATCTTAAATAAAGTCGTTTTGTGATAGTAATACCTTAACGTTTCCCGAGCATGCGAGTATAATCTGCTCGATTGCGGTTTTTTAATTTTTTAAAGTTTTTTGAAGTTTTTTGCGCCACGTTAGCACACCCCGTGCTCCCTTCACGTTTAGAAAAAATATTGGATCATGTGCGCGTGCGAGTCATCAGATCAAAGTGACGACCATGCATATGCGAAAGGTATCAGAAAAATAAACGAGGCTGAACTATCTCGCGTCTCTGTGGTATAAAAAAGTTTGAGTTGTTTCGCTCCCCCGCAGCGGCAGTTGTGAAGAACATTGCCCAGCATCAAATCACAATGGTTTACGCCCGCGATTGATAAATTGTGTCAAATTATTCTCTGCTCGCTGTCACGTGGAGTATGAAAAACACTATTGAAAAGATTCAGACATTCAGTTTATAAATATAAATGTATAACGGGTGCGTTGGATGAAAATTGAAAGAGTCAAAAGTCACTTTCGTTTCTGGCGAATCTGTCATGCAGCTTTTCGAAATTATCCCTGCTATCTTAGGGTCTAAAAGACCCTGAATTTTTTTTCTATCTAAAGAATGAACATTATCCGTGTTGAAGTTATGCATATGGCAATCATGGCCTGCGGTTCCATCAAAATTTGGCTGTCAACGACATCTGTCATCAATCTACCGAAGCAATGATCGCAGGTTCTTAATCCTGGAACGGTAACCTTTTCGGGGTCATAAATGACCCCAATTTCGCAAAATTCATATCTCCGGTGAAATTTAACGAAAAGGGTTCAACTTGGGCTCATTCTTTTCGTTTTTTAATACAGGATCGTATGAGCTTCGGGCAATTTAGCTTGAAGTAAACAAATGAGTGAAAAATGCGGTAAAAGGATAAAAAAGGGAGAACGAAGGGAAAAAGGGCGCGGGATTTAAGGGTTACCGTTATAGCGTTAACTATTACTTGCATGTTGAGTTTTCTAGAGAAGGACACCCTGTATATGCGTCGAAAGAGGTTCGAGCTATCAGGTAACTCGCGTCCGGTCTCTCGTAGGGCTTCGTTCATATATAATCCACATATGTTTGTATGAACACTTTCCTATTTCTGAGATAGAATACCGCGCGAGAGAGTGATATCACACCCGCAATCAGAAAAGTCGATCGGTAATTGAATAAATTACCGAGCTCTCGAGTACTCTCAGTGCATATGCTGTTATAATAATGGCATCGCTCCACCGAGGCGATACAACGCCATTATAAATGTGTACGTGCTGTATGGTCTCTCAAGTGCCACGAATTTTATTTTCCCTCGCGTACGTAAAGGTTCGAAAACTTCTGCTATATTGTTTGCTCTATTATATTTTGATAACCTACAGGGAGTTCGACGTCGATGGACTGATGGAAGCGGATCGTGGAACGAGCTTAATAGTTCAATTTTTACTTCAAGACTCGTGGAACGCCCAATGGGCATAAAATTCCATAAAGATCGAGGATTTTCTCGCACCTCGCAATTATGTCGTTGACGGTGATTGAAAAAAATATAAAATAAAATAAAACAAAGAAAAAATCATAACTTGTCGAGAATGATAGTGTGTGATATCGATGCCTGGGAAAATTCACAGCGTATCGATATAAATTCCCAATCAAATCGAATCTCTGACCTTTCGTCGTTTTTCAGAAGCCTCGCAATTTATTTTATGACTTAAGGATCATCGCGCACCACATTTTACTTCGTTAGCTCAATGGGACGAGGTCAGTTGGCTGTTTACTTGAAAATTAAAATCCACCGTAGACAAATTGTATGTGAAATTATTGTAATTCCAGGATCTTCGTTCGAAATAACACAAAGATGTTGAAATCTATTCAATAAACTCCATAAAAAATAAATTAAAAATTACAAACAACAAATAATGACAAAAAAATTGAATAGAAATCGAAAAAAAATCTATAGAACTGTTTTTGAAATAAATTTTTTAATTTGATAAGATCAATTTCTGTTTCAAGTAATCACTGCCAGAGATCAAACAGCCAACGGAACAGTGCGTGAGAGGGACGCCTGTTAAGAACGTTGTATATGACGACGGTCAAATCTAAATTTTTGTTTTCAGTTTTTCTTACATACAAAATCGTTTGCGAGCCCAATTTGATTAAAAAGAATTGTTACAAATTGACTAAAGAACAACATACTCGAAACTTTTTTATGCAACAAACTAAATTTCGAAAAGATTTTACGACCGATTTTTTTGAAAAATTAAATAAAGCTTCTTCGAGGTCGCATAAAAGTGTATGTAAAGTTTGAAGAGGCTTCACCATTTAGAAATGGAAATATTTAATGTTGAAAATTGCAACTTTTAACACACGCTCTTATGAGAAACTACTGAAAATAGTGATTTTTACGAGGATTTTTGTAAATAAATATCTCGATTTCTACAAGGTGAAACATCTTAAAATTGTGCCATCTATTAGACATCACTATTCTCTTTGTGTGGTGCAAATTTGAAGAACTTCTATCGACTGAAAATTTTGCATACATCGTCCTTAATATATGAAAACTGCATAATTAGTGTGAAAAAAATGAATTTCTACACCTGTTTATACTTTTTCATGGATCACGTTGAATTTAAATGGAAAAAAATACTTAATAAATGTAAATTTTCAGTGCGAACGATGTACTGAACGGTAAAGAGTGAAACGGAACGGTACAGAGACGTTATTTTTATCATTGTTGCTTATCGATTGATTACAGACGCAAGAAACTGTAGACACCTGGCTCGGTTGGCCATGTCCTTTTTCGTGATGCCCGATACGCCATAAAAGATAGCGAAGTTTATATCTGCTCTATTATGCACAATCTTGGAACGAAACCTGCTTCGATTTGAAATTCTTGTCGCTCGAGCCTTACGGAACTTGGTCGCTACCGAGGTTCGAAGGATTTTTTATGAATATATTTTTAGATCCCCTTTTTGAAAGGTTTGCGGCGAAACCCAGGCTAATGAACAGACGCGAAAGCGAAATGGTAGAAAGAAGGAAACGTCTCTCAGTCGAGGTATTTGTTGCACGTCCCTCTGCTCGGTCCTTCTTGCCTCTTAAACGAATGCATCGATCGATCACGAGACTCTCGACGATCCTTGCGAAACTCCTCCTGCGTTATGTGCATGTGCGTGTGTTCCTCTCTCTCTCTCTCTCTCTTTCTCTCTGTCTCTCTCTCCCTCTCTCTCTCTCTCTTCTGCCTGTTTATGTGCGTGGTTAAACAGAGTACCCGATCCATGGATTTCAAGAGACAACGAGATAATAGCAACGAGTCCGGCGAGTAGCCCTCTCGGGTGCTCGTTAACTTTGAGAAAGTTAATATTAACGGCAACGTGAAAGCGAGTTTGGCTAGCTATTATTTTATCTCTGGAGTGTATTCTCATTGTTTCTTCACGAGCGATTTAAATGACCAAACGACAATGTCTAACCGTCATATTATTATTATTTATTCTTCATGCGAAGCTCATAGACGAGAGTCTAATGAGTCCTGTGAAACTTTGAACCAAGAGGTTTCCCTCCGACAAACTTGCTTCGTTGTGAATATGAATCTCCGACGTGCAGCCACCGCGAGAATGACTCGAAATTCTTTTAGCCAAGATCCGGGCATTTTTTCAATTAGGAAACAAAAGAATTTCAAGTTCCAGGAAAAGGTTAAATCAGTTTTAAAAAACGTCATCAATCATTTGCTCGTTTTATCGTGGCTAGTACATTCACCAAAGATTAGTCAATTTTCCCGCGCACCTACGTGCGCAACATCATCATCGTTCGTGTCCCAGTCACGGGCAATTTCGTTCAATAAAACGATACGGGTCGAGCCTGGCATTTCCTGAGATACTTATCGCACCCACACTCGATTCTGTTGTGAAGCAGCTCCGTGAGCAGAGCTGGTGGATTAAACGAGCAGAGGGCAAAGTGCGTGGACCGCGCGCAGGTACCCCCGAAATAATAATGCGGGTTCTCATCCCTGGGACCAGCGCCGCAGACGTAAGTGATTCCAACGAATAAACGAATCGTGGGATCCTGGAATTATCGCTCTCCCGAAACATAATTTTTTTACCGAGCCACATTGATCCACCCGTACACGTCAATTCCATTTAATAAACTTTGCGCCAAGTGGAACCGATTTTTGATGCAGGTATAGACGCCCGGTAGTTTCAATGAAGATTACGAGAGGCATTGTGAGGAGGTCGTTCAGGAATCCAACAAATTCGTGTCAATAGCGATGTCGTACACTTTTGGAGCCTGTTACAGAAAATTCAGTAAATTATTCCTTTTTTTTCATGACACGAGGATTTGTGTGTTATGGAAATGAAGAAGGTCGCTGGTATGAAAAGATTGGCAAATGAACGAGCCCTGATTTGAGGTCCATGGTCCAGAGGCGACTTGGATAATTCTCGTGGACGTGGTGTATGATGTGATCACTAAAGAGAGCCTCTTTGTCCAGAGCCTGCTCGAAGAATGATGGCAATATGCCGCGTGCCAATATAATCGAGCCCCGGTCGCACAGCATCCGTAGGGCACCCCCTGCGGCCATCAAACGGTCCCACGATGCACGGCTATGGCACGTGCACTGTGAGATCCCGGGATTTAGCCGAACCTGCAACGGGCACCGGCTATATATGTGCCACCAACAAACCATCATTGTTGCACCCATGCCGTGTGATTTTTGGCGAAACTTCACCAGTCCTTCGACCCTATTTTTCATCGGAGAACAGAGAGAGCGGAGGGGTTCGGAGTTTTCTATTCACTGGAGAATGGCTCGTTCGCTGCTTGCCACTGAATGCCACGCGCTGGTCGATTAATAGTCCGAAAAAATATACATCTTGCTCGATGGCATACGAAATCCTGACGATTAGTCAATTACGAGGGTAAACATAACTCGTTTTTGTAATTTTGTAAGAACCTTTCGGAGATTTATTCGAAATGTTCGATACTTATTGAGCTGAAAACAAAATGGGCGCGATCTTGAGATAGTTTGAAGGAAAGTCGTTGCGATGATGAACCGGAATGGAAAAAAAGGCATCGTGCCGAGTGACGCAGACAATTCGGACTTCCGGCGCGTGTGCGAGTGAATTGCAATCAATTCTGGCTTATGGATGGACGAGAGACGGCATGGTGGAGTAACCCGCCCATGGGGAGAGATACTATTGCGTTAGTGCGGCGTACGTGTGCCCCGCGCAGAATGTAGGGGTGCGGGGAACAACTAGCTTCCGATTGGAACGAGTGGCTACCGCGTAGCTTTATCGTTGCTCCAGAGCAAAATTTACGAGTCAGCAGCGTTTGTCTCACTTTCACTGGTAAGCTCTCTCAACGGCTTTATTATCACCGTTTATTCACTGCTTGAAAGCTTGTACAGTGTGGATTCGCAACGAGAGCCCATCGGCACTGATTTGTCGGGAGCATGCCGGATGTGCGTCATGGAGGATTTCTAGACGATTAACCCAAGTGCCGGGCAGCAGCAGCGTCTCTCTTCTAGCGAAATGATATCGCGGCACGTCGAGAGATATGTGACGCCAGTGTCAGTCACGTGACTGCTTGGGTTCCTCTTGGAGTCGAGGAAGGCAAAGCGAAGTGTGCTATAAAAGAGGCACTATTTGCAAAATAATTATTTCGCTTAAATGATCAACTGCTAATTGATTTTTGGAACTCGCAATCGATCCGTTCGATGCTAAAAGCAAAAATCGCCATCAGGATGACGTCCAATTTGCACTCTCCCATTTATGCTCATTATAGACAAACGCCACAGATGCATGCGAATAAATTGTTCTCCCGACGCTCGAATTACCTGTTACCGCGTTATATGTAGTTTTGTTGTCGGTGATAAAACAAAATTATAGAGACGTCGCGGACGCGAAACAGCAGCGCAGCAGTCCGCTGGGAGCTCATTGCGGTAACCCGAGAGATCAACTAATAACGAAACGAGGATCGGGCGCGGGAAAAAGTAGTCCCCGGAGATGAGTTCAGGGTTTGATTTGGGAGGGCGATGCGAGAACGAAGACTCGTTGTCATGCAGCATATGCGAACCTTCCGGGCATAGCCACTTGAGAGACTGCGAAGCAGCAGGGCAAAAAGCGTTGCAAAGAGAGATTGGAGAGAAAACATATTGTGATGAATAATTATACATTAACTTTCTAGAGAAAAACATAAAAATAGGGCTGATTCGAAAAGCTTCTTGAAACTCGCGCTTATCTGAGTGAACAAAATATAGTCTCGATTGCGGAAGTCACGTGTGAGCCACGCGTGGCCAGCATAAATAACAAAATGCTACCATGAACAAGCTCGCGATATAGAATTGGCCGTGCCTCATTTTTGTCTGGTTCCATGATGCAGTTTGCCACTCGTCGTCTCGTCCGCAGATAGCCATGTCGAAATTGATATCAGTTGCCGCGTGATTTGTGAAGCTTTTCTACGCGAAAATGTCGCTTGGTAAGAGAGAAAGAGAAAAGAGGATCGTAACGTTCGAAACACAGACGCACTTCAGTGTCAGGAGCAGACTATTTCGCACGAGGAGAAATATATCGCCCCCTGCCTGCTCCGAGTCCGCTCTCTCATAACGTTCAAGTTGTAACCCCTATAACAATTACATAATGCGATGCACCCCCCGGTTCATGGAGCATGTGACGTTGGTGGATAGGACCTGTAAGGTCCAACACGCGACCAGGGGTCGCACACATAATGCCACACAGAGTGCAAGAACATGAACGAATTATATGGCGTGTATACAATCAGGGGATACAGGCAGAAAGATGTTTCTCTCTTTCGCACGTACCCATGGGAACCGGTAATGAGATGGTGGTCACGGTTTCCCACCCAATCGCGTCCATGGGGGAAAGAGCCAGTGCCTGGGATGTCTGTGCGATGATCCCTGGTGGAGCAAAAAGAGAGGGTGGCTCTTGATGATGCCCCATAGACGAGCCGTGGCCCGCGAATCATCAACCAGTCGGACTGCTGCTTCGTTCCCATTATGCACAGATACTTCACCCTCCATTTCTCTTCAATGTTCTTTCCGTTAAACCTTATTTGCCACCTTGGGGTACAAAACTACCCCGGGCCTGTAAAGGAAAATAGTCATTATTCCACTTTTTCTGTTTTTAGCATTTTTTTAGTGTACTTAGATTTAATTTTTGGCTATATAAAGTAAACAATCTTTTGAAAAAAGCTTTCTATATGTTCTACAATAATTTTCAAGTCGGAATATTCGGTAGTTCATTTTTTATAATAATCTTTGTCACTGTGGTACTCCATAGTGGCAAGTATGTAATTCTACAGAGGTGTGGTAAGTAAGGGTTAATACCGTTCTTCTCTTTCAAGAGACCATCAGCTCGTCGAGTCCCATCGTAGCAAATTTTTGCTGCGAATCATGTGCCGCTGCCTCGCTAATAAATGGACTCATCCAACCTAAAGATTGCTCATCATCATCTGGATGATTCTTGCTTTCCCATGTACCAAATCCAATCGTCATGGAACTTTGAGAGCCAAGAATATCAAAAGAAACGATTCCAATGAAAACAACAAGAAAAATGTCAAAAAATATTGGTCATGGTAATCATTTCTGTGCGGATCATGCGAATGATGCACAAATTGGTCGGTCACTAGGTGAAAATTTAGTTCCATTCAAAGCGATTCCTCGCACGGTTCTTACAGAGTCAGTAGGTTAAAAATCCAGTTCCCAGGGATCAGCATTTTGACTAGAATTGGCCGAATCAATGCAGAGAATGGTGAATCCTCGCGGCTATGTGGATTCGCACGAGGGTGTGAAGGATGACGGGAGACATGTGTGGCTTGACTGAGAGCGTGTAGGAAGGCTCGAGTGTACACAACATCCCGCATATATCTCAACGAGACTCCGAGTCGATTCGACCCCCCATGGCTTTTGTCAACACGGACAATATGCTGGGCATGGTGCGCGAGATATGTGGAGTGGGAAAGGGAGACTAAGCGAGTGGACCTGTGGGAACCGTTTTCCTCGGATGTCCCGGCGGTAGTTGCGCATGTTATGTTCGGCCCATTCAAGTTTTTTTTTTTCACCCTAGCTCTTTAGCATCAATCGAAAAGGAAATTGTTGGCAAATGAGGACATTTCCAGATTTTTCCATTTGCCTAAACAATACGATCTTGTCCTCATTGGAAATTTAGCGATTTACGTTATCGCACTTTCCATTCGTTTCGCGAGCGTGTCTCCAGGTGTCTCGATGCTCGGGATCGCCCGCGTGTACGTGTATCCACTCTGTGACGAACGAGAACCCGGAAGAGGTTTGCGCTCCATTGGGATACCTGCGCGAACAACAACGTTCCGCATCTAACTCGATAAATCCAAGCGCGAACGAGCAAAACGAAAAATTGTACATCAAGTTGTTCCAGAGACCAATCTTCGCGATGCTTTATACACTCTCTTGCGTATATACCTGCTTGCCAATAAAGGAAAGATCGAGTGAGGTTTACTCGGTTCGATAAATCCCCAAACAACACCGAACAAGCTAAGCTTGAACTTGGAGTTCGTGCATATGCCTTTCGATTCCACCAAGTTAATCAAATCGACGTTCTTCAAAGTTATTTCTATTTTTATCAACTAACTTTTCACTATGAGCATAATTGGCATATTGAGCATAATGAATGAATAATCCCATCGCCAAGTTTAACTTACGAACTTGTCGTGAATTTTTTATTATTTTCATATTGAAAGCTCGCTGACTGTCCGGCACACTTGCGATTCTATCGCGTGCATACCTGGTAGAAAAAGCGAAGGAGAAGCCCTTTGAATTATTATTAATGCCATGAGGCAGCGGTGTAAGACGTGCTGGGAGCCAAGCTGGACATATTAACGTATATATAAGATACCACCCAGACGCGAGAGAAAGAGATCCTTGTGAATTATACGTCGCTTCTCTCAGACACACAAATCTCGTCCGGATTTCATGTTTTGCACTATCACTCTTCTACCTCTGCCTGCTCTTCATCACTCTCTCTCATTCTCTTCGTTTCTCCATCATTCGCACTCGCTTTAGCGCCATCCAGAAACAGAGTACATTTAGTTGCTCAACTAATCTTGACCGCCACGTAAGTAATTATCTTGGAATGAATTGCTCCACTGTGGACTTGGGGATCGCGTGTTGCTACATAAACATGTCCTTTTTTTCCACGTGTTAATTTTCTGCTGTTATTCCAAGTACATGCAGCTTGCGCTCAATATTATTGCACTCAATATATTATAGGAATGCCTATCAGCTTCTGAAAGTCTCATTTTCAGAAATAAACCCAATCATATCGTACTGAGATGGAGAATTAAAATAAAATCAATGGCAATTATGCAATTGGGTGGAAATTTCAAGTGTTTGACAGAAATGGTCGTTGAAGGTCATTTCCCTGCTCGATTAATTGCGTGAAACGTCAATTTAGATTATTTACGGATTTATCAATATTTTGATATATTTCTGGAGGCTCATGGCTGAATCTTGGGTTAAGATTTTTTTAAATGGAATAAAATCGATGGAAAATATGAAATTGGTAGGAAATTTCAAGTGTTTGATAGAAAACATCGTTGAAAGTCATTTCTCTGTTTGATTAATTGTGTGAAACGTTAATTTTAATTATTTACCGATTTATCAATAATTTGATATATTTTTGCGGGTTGGATCTTGGGTTAAGATTTTTTTTACTGCTTCAATATAAACATACTAGAGATAAGTTGTTTAGTATATTTGACGTAAGCGAGGACAGCGGAGACTCGGGAGCAAATGCTTGCTACAGGAGCAACAGCAGACTTTGTTGCACACGAGGTTAGATATTTATACGCAGAAGGAACGCTTTTACCTACTGTAGGTAGGCATTGCTATTTGTCGAGATGGTATCTGGTTGGGTGTAGCGAGTTATTACAGGGCAGAGGAACGAACGGTTTCCTCTGGATGCAAACAATATTATGGGGATAGGTGTGCTGCACGTATGTGCATAGAGGACGCACTCTCTCATGAGTCTAAACATACATAGAAATGTGTATAACGGATAAAAGCGATCGGTGTGCATTCGAGGTCTTCTATCCTCTTCGCATCGTTTCATTCGCTCCTCTCGCCCTTTCGGTCCCTTTTTAGTTTCGTGTGTTGACGTTTATTTCATCGCTCCTTCTTCGCTCTGACCTTACACTCCGCTATCTTGCTATGATATTATGCGGTGCTCTTATATAAAAGGGAAAGTTTCTCCAGGAGACCTGCAGTCATTGACCACGTGGATCCCAGTCGTTGTCCACTGGGTGGGTCCCAAGTTTTTGGCAGGTCGCACCGAGTGGATGGTGGAGTCGCGGGACCCTTGAAACCCGAATCCATAACTCACCGGTGGGCTCCAGCACTAAATTTTATTTTGCAAAATTAAAATTTTCTTTTCAAATAGAGTTTTCGTAGAGCGAATGAAATTTTTCTTCGACAACGCAAAAAGCTTGGGTTTTGTTGAGCAGGAATGTTGTTTCGTGTGACTCTTTTTTTTTCAAGTCTCGATCGATCCGATGGACGATTATCGTCCAAAAAGTTCGTGGGAACGCACGAAATCGTGTGTGAGATTTGTTTTGACTGGAAAATGACGGGAGTCGTATCTCCTGACAATATTTAATCCGTATACACATTTGTTCGATTTCACATGGATAAAATGACAACGAGACGATAAATAAGGAATAATGGATTAAAATCGTAACATTTATGATGATTGTCACTGAAAATTGAGGAAAAATGGGCACACAGTGGGAAGATTTCTTCTCCTTCGGTATTTTTTTCTCTTTCACTCTCGTACTCTTTTTCGGACTATTTACATCTCTCTTTCCTCGATCCTTTTTACCTCTCAACCGTTATCCTCGCTTTTGTGCTATTAATCCCTCCCCCTCTCTCCCTCTCTTCGTTCCTTTTCGTCTGTCTCGCTCTCCCTCACTCTCAAACTGTTTTCCTAACAATCTCTCGCTTCTTCGTGTCTCTCTCTCTCTCTCTCTCTCTCTCTTTTCCTGTTTCTCCTCCCTGGCCTCTTCTCTATTTTTTTCTTCCATTTGTCTGTATCTCTGGCAGCAAGCAGAGACGAGACGACGTGACGACTATCACAGCATAAAACGTATATGTACCGCACACGCTTCTCTCGTGACTCTATATCCTCCCTGGCGCCAGTTTACCGAGAGATCCAGCCTCCGACTCGCTTTTTCTCTCCCTCTCTTTTTATCTCCGTCTCTCTTTCTCTCTCGCATACTGTCTCGTGCGAATAGACACTCTCTCGAGCTCTCGTTGCTTCTGGCTACGAAGTGTGTGCGCGAGATCTCTACCTTAATGCCGATAATTCACCGCCCGTTGCCCACCAGAGTTTCAACTCCCATACACCATACATCTCTCCTGCTTCTATCTCATTTCTCAATGGGGAAATATTCCGTTTATGTGTGCACCTCGTTCCGTGCACTCCGGTACGTTACAGAAGTTTCGTATGCCACAAAAACGCACAATAATCGTATCGGATGTGGGAATAAATGGCTTTACAACACGAATGTTTAACTTGCTGTTTTTCACCGTAAAATCATCGCCATCGAAGAAATTCAGTAATTAACTAACTCAGGTCTGCGTTAAGTAACCCGGAGCAACTTTCTTCGTCACTAATATTTTATTCAAAAATATCATAAGAATAAAAGTCACACCTGCGAGTTATGGAAATGATTGAATTTTCATTTTCATTGAAATTTCCCAGTTTTTTCGAATGAATTGTTTCGTCATCAGGCTCTGACAAGGCTCTGATCAGGTCCTGAATGGATTTCATTCGGAATGTCCACGCGACGAATATTCCATTTCCAGGCAGATCTTCCTTCAATCAGGCCCTGACACAGGCTCTTACGTGCACGAAATGTTGGTTGCCCTCTCACGTATACGATAAAATAATAAAAATTAGTCGACAGAGACTTTTATTGTTTTGAGAATCGAAGCGAATGAGATGGCAGAAAATTTTTTAACGATTGAATATTTTATGCAGTTTTGATCGCGAGAGACACATATAGGGAGAGGTGGACGGGGGTGGCGGCACACTTGGATACACATGAGCGAATATATCGTCGTGTATAATAATAGACAAAAGTCTGGGCCCGCTGTTGATCTCTCCGTTGCTTCTGGCTCTTTCTCTTACAGTCTCAACGAATGTACCGCCGATTATCGATACCGCGGACTACGTTATTTATTACCTTGCATACAATATACAAAATGGATGTGTATGTATATGTGGATATGGATTTTGTTACATGGATTGGCGAAACGTGACGGCGCGGGACACCCTCGTAAAGTGCTTCCAGTTCTGACTCAGTCGCGGCCGATTTTTGCCGAATCTCGAGAATGTCGATATAACTCTGACTCTCTTTGTCTCTCGAGCCCGATATATAAAGCATGTAGGTTTACAATAGAATAGAATTGGATGTATATACTGCTGTGTATAGTTAACCGCGTGATGGTTGGCGGAACGGCAGCCATAAGCCACCGAACCGCGTCTAGAGACTTTTCCCCCATATGCATCGCGCACAATCGTGTCTCTTACCTTCTCGTGTAGATCTTCCACGAAGATTAAGTCTCGAGATACAACAATAACTCTCGCTAATATTAGTCTTGGTTGCGGGTGCAATTACCATTCTTGCACAAATATCACACGATGTTTTCCTTCTGATGTCCCCAACTAGCTCTCTTTCCTTTAATGCCATCAACATATTTTATTCCGTTCCAAATGTACCGAATCGTTGAGTCTTTCTGAAATGTTGGCACTCGCGTTATCCTTTTATTCTATTAATCTCGTTTTCAATCAAATTATTATGACGATCTCCTTTTTTTTGCCTTGTGAGTCTTGGCGAATTATGAGAGTTTTGTTTTGTTTGGAAACTCAAGAAATTAAGAGTCTTTGCTTGGATTGTAGATTTTTAATGTTGTTTTGGTCGGTGCAAATTTGCACTTTTAGTTTTCAAAACGTTCTGGCTCATCGAGGTTTGTACCGACTAAAAACTTGTGGGGTACTTTTTAGGTGTAGCGAATCCTGGGCTATCGATTGCAATAATTAGAATTAGGATTAGAATTAGAATTGACCGAAAAATTGTCAAAATCAAAAAAGAAATTTTGAAAATCTGTTTTTTTTTGTTTTAACGCCATTTCAATACTTATTAAGGTATTTTAAGTAAAAAAATAGTCCGGAATGATTATGAAGAAAGCCGTCGTACCACGCAGACAAAAGTTGTCGCCGCCTGAAGTTTTCGTGAACCATTCCCATTTCGTGAACCTTCACCATTTTCTTAGGGCTCAGGTGACTTATCCTTCAGCGTGTAGATGAACCGAATCGTCATCGCAGATTGCTCGGCCATGCTACTATGTGCTGCTTTAACGAAGCTGCAGATACAATAATTGTTTCGTTCCATTCTCGTGCACGTATTAAGTCTGCCCACCTAGACTATTACAGAGTAAGCTGTACTTGGTCCACAGAGAACTGCATGTAACGTAATGACATAAAATAGAACGATCGTTGGTTCAACATAGTAAAACATTTCTCATTGATAGGACGCGTGCCTTTTAAGAGCAGCTGACCGCGAGGCCCGAACGAGAAATTTTCACTGTATTAGCGAGCGTTTGATTTGGCGCTAGTTGTCGGTCGAGCTTATGCGCTTTCCTACGTGTATAAATATATATTTATATATTTGTTTATATACCAGCGAGATCAGCAGGCCACGGACCGGTGAGTGCGCATTTGGCTGCAACTCGAGATTACTCTCTGGATCGCGGGCGGTGTAACAAAAACAATGCCCACGAAGTATTCGTGTGAGAGAGCGAGCGAGACGGAAAGAGTCTATTGTTCGATCGAACGACTCCACTCGCCCATAGACCAGCGAAGAAATCACGCGCGAGGCAAAATTTATAATGCTATTAATTGGCAACGTTTCCGCCCTTATATTTCAATCTATTTCACCTCGCACTCGTAGATTGTTACACTCTCTATTGATAAATACATACTCGCGGTGCTTGCTATCAACCTTCACCATTTTTGGCTAAAAATACCTTATAGATATGTTCGTATCACGTTCTATATGTAGAAGCATCGTTTCTCCATCAAATTTGTGAAAATACGATCGCGTGCTTCATGTTGACGCGATTCAAATTTGAGTCTCGCATTTCTTTTCCAAAATGCATTCGCTTCAAGACGATGATTTCGTTTTTTTTTAAGTAGGAAAATGTGTGATTTTCGTGAACGTCTTTTTCTATTGGAGTTTGCACCCTCGATGCTCGTTTTGGAAAATTCAATAATTTTTAAAAACAGTGGAATTTTGGGTTTTTTGATATTTTTTATGGATACATATATGGAGGAATATTTAAAGCGTATGTCTGATTTTTGTGATTGATTTTGATTTTGACCCAGTGTTGTTTGCTGGTTATTTAAGCCTACTCGTGATTTCTAAAGTTTTAATTAACATGGAAAATGAATGTAAAGGAATCGAGTTTTTGGAATTGCACCAAAATCTGTGAGTTGAAATGAAAAAAAAAATGAATCGTGTCTTGGTTGTAGAAAAAGCAATTTAATATCTTGCCAACCTCGCTTAATCGAATCTTGATAATCCTGGTCGAATTATAATATTCGCTTCGTGTCGAGCTCGAAACGAAAGAGCAACGACGCAAGGAACGCTAAATTCTCGTGGTAAAAACACGTCAAGATTTTTGCGCGACTGTGGCGTCTCGAGTGATTGATTGAATTCGTTTACTTCGACTATCATTAAAATCGCTAATAATCATCGAGGGTACCGCACGCTTTTGCCCGACTGACCAACCGTACGAACTCATTGCCAGTCTTTCGTAACGAGTGCGAAGGTGCGCTTTCGAGATCTCTTGATAATCAGTTGTAACTGTTTTTCTACACATGTTTTGGATTGGGATGGATTGCATCGTAGCTTAAACAGCAAAGCACTTCGTAGTGTGTCGTGCCAATCATTATTTAATTCTCTTGCTCTGGTTATTATCCTTCATTCGCCTTTTCGTTTTTTTAAAAGGATTTTCATGGAGAGTAAAGCCAAAGACGTAATTTTCGGAATGAAAAATCGAACAATATAGTTTCGACCATTTTTGTAAATATTTTTAGCGATTTCATTGATTTTATAAATTTTATTAATTTTATTAATTTTATTAATTTTATTACCGACAGCGATGGGTATGCGGTCGGTGCGTGGCTCCGGCGATCACCCAAGTTAAGCAGCAACGACTGCGGTCAGTACTTGGTTGGGTGACCGCTGAGCCATGTACCGGCTGGCGTATAATTCGTTGAGCGAGAGGCAGTTGCCGCTGAGTTTCTGATGATGTTAACCAACTCTAACTCAGTGAAAATATAGCCGCCTGTATCGACCAGGGTTTTCCACAGTTTCCCTTGGTCCTCGTGAGAATGCGATACATTAGTGCAATAGGAAAGAGTGGGGTGAAGGGAAGAGATCGTAAAAACCCGCAAGGGTATACCCAGGAACAATAATATATATATAAATTTTATTAATTTCATTAGTTTGAAAATTTTATTAATTTTGGAATTTTTAATTTTTTTTTTTTATATATTAATTCCTGCGGTATACCCTTGCGGGTTTTTACCTGTACGGGCTTATTCCGTACCCCCCTAATCCCCTTGCGGCGCGGACCGACTTTTCCCGTTTTCACTGTATCGCATTTGCCGAGGGTGGAGGGAAACCGCGAAAATCTCACCGATGCAGCGTGTAACCACAACTAATGCCCCCTGCTGGCAATGCGAGTATACTAGAGTACGACCACCAGGTGGCGCTTAGGAGGGCCGCCTCCTCGTCTACCATCTATGTTCCATGAGCCAGCCGATGCACGGCTAGAGGGCCACCATCCGAGCGATAAGAACCGCTCGGGAGGTAAAATCGACCCTTGGCCGATGCGGGTTCGCCCAGTGGCCAGGCTAGCCTCACGTCTAAAGTGAGCCTAGCCAAATTGAAAGAAGAAGAAGAAAAAGAAGAACCACTCGGGAGGCACCGCCAAACCATACATCGACCGCCCATGCAACATAGCGAGGATTTCTGGACTTCCAATATTTAAGGTGGTGTTGCCCAGCCACCAGGATCGCAGTGAAGAAACACGTGAAAAATTTCAGAGGTGTTTGCCGAGATTTGAACCCGGGCCGCCTGCGTGCGGACCCGAGCTAGGCTACTGCTCTCTCTGAATTTTTTTAATTTTAAAATTTTATTAATTTTATTAATTTTATTAATTTTATTAATTTCATTAATTTTAGCAATATCGGATTGAAATATTTGAGAAGATACTGCATGACATTGCCAGGTGTGAATAAGGCCCCATTGAAAATTTTTGCGATGTTACTGAAAAAATTCGATGAGAGGCACGTGCGCACGCTCCTCGGAATTAACTCGTTCTTTTCGTCGCACCAACATAAATACTTTTTGTAACATATTTTTCACCTCCAATTAAAGATTTTTCAATTTCTTTCCCTTTTCTCCTTTTTTTTGAGCTGCGTTCTTCTTTTCCGCTGATTCGAATCGCTCATCTCGGACGTCGACGAAGCTCGTTACAAGGAGAATGAACAGCAAGAACGTGGCGCCTGCTCGTGCTGGATCGATCCGTAATTGGCACGTAATTGACGTAATTATCGAACGCTCGCGATAGAGATCCTTACGTGTACTTGAATCCGCCCTTCCCTCTAGGAGTTGTGCTCCTCGAGATGGTTCAAATTATAGTCGTTAGTTATTACCTATTGGATGAGTGACTACTCGTTTGCGAGATTAAGTGACGTTTGCATGGTATTAAGGCACTCAGGTTCTGTCAAATTAATGCAGCTTGAGATATTAATTGTGATTTCAAGCTTTAGAATTCTCTGCATCGTTTTTTCTGGCTTAGAAAAATAATTTAAACAAAAAACCTCGATCGCAATTACTTTTTAATCGTAAGAATATATTTTTTTTAATACCAATTTTTTCCTTAAACGAAAAAATGTGACGGTTCGTATCGAAGGATGACATTAAATATTTTTCGTTTGTCTACGCTAAATAAGCAGCTATTTGGTAATGAAATAAATGACTTGACTATGACAATTTTCGAAATATACGAAAAATAAGGAAAATGAGACATTCATGAGGGTA
The DNA here is from genome assembly GCA_963921915.1 of Hyposoter dolosus. Lineage (NCBI taxonomy): Eukaryota > Metazoa > Arthropoda > Insecta > Hymenoptera > Ichneumonidae > Hyposoter > Hyposoter dolosus. The sequence goes on from OY998139.1 coordinate 2,157,524, forward strand.
TCACGTGCGTTTGAACAGATGGAAACAAAACGTGAATGTTTGGATATGTCTATCATTTTATTTTCTGGTTCACATACAAATGTACAATTTTTTTGGTTCAACCTTCGCTAATACGTAGTTTAAGGAGGTTGGATCACGAAATCAAAATAATCAGAATTTGATAAAAATTAGTGATAACATTCTTTGGCATCAAGTATAGAAACACAAATTTTTTCCATATTTTTTACCACATGGTTATCGAATACTTGAGAGTTAAATCAAATTTCTTATGCACGAGATGTATACCTGTATATATTCAAACTCTATGCTTATACACGTGAACTGTAGAGTCCAATTACTCGCGTACTACGTGGTGGGAAAATCTAAAAAAAATTTTATTGTCATATATACTATTAAAGAATATATTTACCAAATTTTATTAAATTCTTATCTTTTTCTCAGGACACCACGAATCGATCGATATCGCGGTGGAGGTCGGGCCACCAGATGCGAAGCTTCAAAAATGTTCGTCCCATCAAGAGTCTGCCGAGTCTCTCCATATAAATGGGAAAGAAAAGTCAATCGTCACCGAAATCGCAAACATGAAGCTTCGTTCATCGATCGGTTATTGCGTCCTCAGCGTTTTGCTCTGTGAATAAAAATAACTTTAATATTTAGTAAAATTAAGTTGATAATGAAAAAATAATTATTCATGAATAATAAATTGACGTTTCAGCAACTTTCAGTGGCACGTCGAGTTCCGATCTGCCAAGCGATGGCTCTACCATAATTACCAGATCCATAGACGGCAATTCCCCTAAACCGAGAGAGGCTGATGGCATTTTCGGATTCCTAGCGAGTACCGTTGGTCGCGGAATCGACAGCGTTCATCAGGAAGCACATGCCTTTTGGAACGAAAAGGTCATACCCGTGGTCAATAGTGTTGACGAAAATTTAAGTGAACTTTCGGACGAGGATGTCAATAAATTCGTTCCGGAGCATGTTTTGTTTCAACTCTACACCAAACACAACCTCCAGCAGCCTCAAGCATTGAAACCCGATGATTCGCCAGAATCTTTGCTCAACAGTCATTTCGACAAAGACAAATCAACCGTTTTTGTAACTCACGGATGGCTCAATACTGCTTCTTTTGCAGCTTGCACTAGCATTCGCGACGGTAAGTTTTTGCGTTTCATACATTTGAGAAATTTTGTTTCCTGGACCTTTGAGCAATAAAATGTCGTGAATTCATAAAGTTCTTCAATAATTTTTCCACGTTTCAGTCGCTTTATCACAATGTGGGTGCGAGAGAGATAGCTTCAATTTTCGAAAATGAATATTTCCGACACGCTTTCACCGGTTAAAAAAAGCCCCTGTCAGCGGATTTTTGTCATCGTCCTGCGTACGCTGACAGAGCTTTTTTTTATTTATTAGTCAAACGACATCGAAGAATTTTAATTTCGAAAATCCGAGGTGACTGATCCATCATCTTAATGGGAACATTTCATTGCTCAGAGTGAATCGATTTTAATTTTTCTACTGTCGAGAATTACAAAAAGTTTATTTGTTCACAAAATCTTTGGTCTTGTTGATAAGGACGTAAAGAGTTGCTTTTCAAATCTGTGCTATGGCATCGTGGTTCCCTGGTACCCAATCGTCCCTCATCTGAGTAATTTTTCATTTGAAACTGGGCAATAGTATATTACACACCTAGGGCAGGAAAATAAGGAAAGTCTCAGATCACATGTAATTGTCGGCCGAGGCGAAGCCGAGGCTGACAAACATTATTTTCCTGCCCTAGGTGTGTAATATACTATTACGATTTACGATGTTTACATCGTTAGGATGCAACGAAATTCTGTTTTTTCTTGAGCAGAGCTCGTTACTCTTATTCAATATTTGGTCAGGACAATAAAACGATTTTTTTTTAGGATCCAAAGAGAAAATCGGTGGAAAAATTGTCATGCTTTTTGAAATTGACCAAACAATTAATAGAAAAAAGTATTTTTCGTTTCACCTCAACGTTGCGAACTTCAGTGCCATTAAAGTTAAGCAAAAAGTGTCAAAGTTTTGATGCGATTATAATTTTCGAATTTATTTTCACTTCACTGAAAACAAAACTTTGTTGAAAAAGATGGATATTTCGTTCGGTACGTTCGACTAAACGTTTTTTTTTTTTTTTTTTTTGAAAAATCGCAAAAATTGTGTCATCGCAGCAAGAAATATTTTGGAAAGTCTCTTCGGAAGCAAATTTTAGTCGTGCCACTCGTAAATTTCGTTGACAATTCCGTTAGAAATCAAATATACTGCCAAAATAACGAAAATTTTGAAATTATCAAAAAATATTTAGTTTACCGTATTCAAAAAAATATCGACGATTTTTAACAAAATTTCATGTCCAATGTTCCTGTATCAACCCCCAGAAATTATAATATGCGACAAGAGTTATTGCATCAATTCGCTAGAAACAATTTGAAAGAAACGTCATAGCAATTGGATTGTTTTCCTGGTTTGCCTTACGATAGCCTAGTATTTTTTTTTAAATATTATTATTCTCTCTCAGTGCAAGAAACACAGATTGATGTAAACTGGGAATCTGCTTATGTCTCGTTTGATCAACAGCATATTTGGCCGACGAAGAGGGAGTGAACGTGATAATCGTGGATTGGAGTGCATCGAGTTTAGCGCTTTACAACTGGTCGGTGAGACGTGTGGAAATGGTTGGAAAAGAAATTTCTCGTATGATTGAATTTTTAAGGATCCATGCCAAATTGGACCTGCGTACGACAACGCTGGTTGGTCATTCGTTAGGCGCCCATATAATGGGCGTTGCGGGAAGGGAGACTAACGGCACGGTCAATCAAATTTTCGGTAAATTAAAACGAGAATAATCCAGCGAATTATTTTCAAGATCGTTGGACAGTACAAAGTTGCGATTTTTTTTAAGGATGTTGAGTCCCAATCGCGAATGATAAGAAAATTCTGAAAATTTAGTATATTTTCGTATGAAGTATTCAAGAGATCGTGTCAAAACTTCACGATCATTAGGATGCTCGTTATTGAATAATTAACATTAATAAATTAAATGTAATCAAAAGTGGTCTTATGGAAACTGGTATAACTTTGCGATAAGTTTTTTTTTTACCCCTCAATTTTTAAATATCTACAATATACTGAAAGCAACGGAAACAAAACCAAGTTTGTTGATAAGTATTTTTTCTATTTGTTTAAAAAATTGTTCTTAAGAAAATGTTAATTTTTTAATAACGAGCTTCCTAATCGTCGTGAAATTTTTACACGACCTCTTAAATACTTCATACAAAAACATACTAAATTTTCAGAATTCTTTAATCATTTTTTATTTTAACCCTTAAGGTGGTCGAAGTAATGATGATAGAATTCTTAAAATTTGGTATATTTTTACATGAAATATTCAGGAGGTAATGTACAAATTTCACGACGATTAAGAAGCTATTTAGTGAACAATTAACATTAACAAGTTTTATAGACACTCAACATCCTTAAATGAATCGATGGTTCTAATTCAGGGCTCGATCCAGCACGTCCTCTCTTCAAAAATGCAACAAACCCCAATCGACTGTCAACCGAGAGTGCGAGAAACGTGCAAGTCATTCACACGAATGGAAACGGACTAGGTTTGGCGGAACCGCTCGGCCACGCCGATTTTTATCCCAACGGCGGCTCGCAACAACCCGGTTGTCACACTCTGGATCTTCTCTCGAACGGCGTCTGCTCTCATGCTCGATCTATTTACCTCTTGGCTGAATCGATTGAGTCTGAAGTTGGTTTCCAAGGGATCGAGTGCTTAGATGGCGAAAATTTTCCTAAATGCAGCGGTCACGTTGCCACCATGGGTGGACGTTCCAATAATATCAATGAAGTCGGAGTTTTTTATCTTGAAAGCCGTAGCACTTCACCTTTCGCCAGGAGCTTGCCATTGCGGAATCAAGAAAACTAAAAGACGCACTCGCTAAAGGTGGATTCGCAAAATTTATGATTTTTCTACGGATTTTAGTTGAAAATTGACTCCGCGATATATTTTTATTTTAAAATGGAAAATTGCAACATTGCCGAGAGGTGCACCGTTGGCGATCACAAGGCGAACCGGACATTGCGTTAATATTGCTATTTATATACACGTTTGTGTCGGTACGCGGCCTCGTCTGGGTCCGCCAGAAAGCATTGTTCGATAATGCTCGCGTTTAAATCCTCGTGCGTCCTGGCCGCATATCGTGATTATTTTACACAAGGATATGTATGAAAAGAGTGGCATAATATACAGCCAAAGCTTTCCTGACAGACGAGACTGGCGGCGCCCGCCACCAAGTCCTGCTTCTCGTAATAAAACGATCTTTCCGAGATGTCTGCAAAATCCTTCAACTTTAACAATTTATCTAAATTATTGTTCCACGGGACAATAAATCTGAACTCGTACGTTGAATATCTCAGGAACAAGACTTCCCTAGAAAAAATCTTCATTCCAAACATTTTATTCCGATTTTTTGACATTTTCTTCGAGGCGACGACAAAATAAATAAATTTTCATAAAAGTTTATGAAAAATCGGTAAAATCTGTCGTGGATGTTTGAGAATCTGCCTCATTTTCCTCGTATTATCAAGAGTCAAAAATATAACAAAAAAAACAACATCACAACCAAGAATTTTTTTTTATTCAATAATAAAAGGTACAAAATTTTTATGCGAATGGCCCCACCCCATATGAATGTGAAGAAAATATTACGAACCAGAAGAATTTTATATTATTTTATTTATTTTTGTTTTTGTTCGTTTTTTTTTAGTTGTATTTTTTGTTTGTAAAATTTGAATGTGTGAGGAATTTTTAAATGATTTTTTTTTGATATTTTTGTGTTGGATATTTTTGCTCGATATTTTTGTCTGTGATGCGGTGTCGTAGAACCAATAAATATTTAGTTTTTTGTTTCTTTAAGTTTTTAGATGTGCGAAAGATTATTTTCGCATCTCATTATCGACGAGGATTCTATTGGCATTTTATAACGATGGAAACTGTTGAAACTCGTACGCCTGTACTTTGAAGTTAATGCCAGTCCGTGAGACCATGAACTTTTGTTTTTTTTTTGTTTCTTCATCCGAAGAAGAAATTCATTCTCGCCCTTTCGCACGGGGGTGGAGTTGGCCGAGTTGAAACTTCATATTGTATTGCGAACGCATGAACGAAAGCCGCGAGAGATTAAAACAACGACGAGGCGTTAGTGTCGACTTGGCGAGAGGGAGGGAAAATAAATCCGTTCGATCTGCATTAATCGGACTCTGTTGCTCTCGCGGCTGCGAGCGCGTTCGGGCGGCCTGTTTCTCGTTGCGTCACGAGCTATCACGCACAATGAGACCTCCACGTGGTTGTTGCAACAGCTCGTGCTCGAATCGCACGAAACACGAATTTATTCTGCGATACTTGCTGCCCGAGACGTTATTATTATAATTTATAAAAGAATTTTTAAATTTACACTTGCAAGAAAAAAAAAACGATTTTTAGTATAAAATTGAGCAGAATCGTAGGTGGAAAAATGTTTCTTTCGAATTACTGGCTCGTGAATGAAATGATTAAATTTATCGAAGAAAGTAAATGGACGATCCTTAAAGTTTTTGCTAGCTGAGATAATTATTTGACAGAGGATTCTTCTTTGCGTTGTTCGAGAAAATTTTACCGTGAACCTGAGAGTAAATTTACTCCAAGACAAGCGTACACACACAGCGATACACACGTTGTCCGGGAGTCCGTTATCCTTTCCCCTCGTAATTTTAATATAACCACGAAGTATAAGGCGGCGGCGGCGTCGTCTCGTGAGGGGCCATTAGTTACCATTATTATCATTCGTTAGGTACGTCTCCCGCCGTTCGAGCACCAGCTCTCGTGTGGCAGAGCAAATTGCTCGTTAATCTCGCGAGGAACTAGTACATTGCTTTCTCGTTTCGAATATACACATGATGTGCTCTCGATCCTCCCTCCGCAGTAGTCTCGTTACCGAGCCAATAGAACAACCAGAACATAAAGGAAAACAAGCTTGAAAAATCAACGACCCGCAACTATCACCATTAAAGTTTGATACATTTTTTATCCTCCTGATAATAACGAGGGCTTGGCGAATTTCCAAGAAAGTTGTACGCAAGTGTCTTTCGATTCAAAATTTAAATGAAAATTTTTGCGATTTGCCAGCATTTCGAAAATGTTAAAAAATTGCTAAACTTTATATTAAAAAAAAGGAATCTTAAATAAAATGTTGATAATATTTCGAAGTTGCAATTCGAAAACATTTCGAAAGTTTTGAAAAATTGCTAAACTTTGTATTAAGAAAAAAAAATGAATCGGAAATGAAATTTTGATAATAATTCGAATTCGCGATTGAAATTTTCGGAGCTCCCGTCAAATTCTCTTTACACAGGAATTCCTAACTGAATAAAATAAAAATAATTGATACTGTGAGTTCCGAATTTTTCTCAGCTTTTCAATATTCTCGAAAATGCTAAAGAATCGTTGCAAAAGCAATGTTTTAAAAGTATACCAGCTTTGTCGCCTTTCTTTGCAAAGTTATCTGCGTCCTTATTAACCAGAAGCGTTTTCGAGATTGTATAGTCCACAGTCCATGCAGTCTGTGCCGCAGACCCCCGTGCAATAAAGTTAGGTATTTATACACCCGGCGTACACTGTAATTGGCAAAGATACGTATACAAACCAACTCTATTTCCAGTAGCATATCTGTATACCATATAAACACTTGCGGACGCTGATTTACACACATTAGATCGATTAAAGGAAGCTTCGTTTAACCCTTTAAGTCATGGAGGAACTGGCGTTGTCCTGGCATCTATTTTTTCCTCCGTTACATTATTTAACAAAAAAAAAAAAAAAACATCAATATTCGTTGTTGGTTAAGGACGTTGTATGGCAACGGTCAAATCTAAATTTCTGTTTTCAGTTTTTCTTACATACAAAATGGTTTGCGAGCCTAAGTTCATTAGAAAAAGTTGTTACAAATTGACTAAAGAACAACATATACTCTAAATCTGAAATTGTCCGAGATAATCTGTATTTGCTGTATAATAAACAGAATTTCGAGAAAATTTTACGAGGAATTTTTTTGAAAAACTAAATAAAGCTTCTTCGATGTTACATAAAGGTGTATGCAAAGTTTTAAGAGGCTTCGCCATTTAAAAAATTGAAATATTAATTGTTGAATATTGCAACTTTTAACACACGCTATTATGAGAAACCACTGAAAATTGTGATTTTAATAAATAAATATCTCGACTTGAACGTGGTGAAACATCTGAAAATTGTGCGAGCTATTAGATATCACTATTACTCTTTGTGTGATGCAAATTTAAAGGAATTCTATCAATAGAAAATTTTGCATACAATGTCCTTAAGCGATTATTTGTCATTTAATCATTTATGTGCAATCTTAAACAAAAATTTGTCAAAATGGCCAAACTTAAATTACCGAGAAACTTGGATAAATTTAAAATGTTCAGGAATTCCTTCTTAACCAAAGCCTGCGTCGAAATTTACACACGAGAAACACTGCACACCATGAAGCATCATGGCACACCATAAAATATGATTCCACGCTAAAAACACTATGGGACGAAATAAAATTGAAATTATAACGTGAAATGTGAACAAATAAAAATTTAGAACATTTCAAAAAAGACGAATGTTTTTTTTTTGTCTTTTGAGAAATTCGCACCTGTCAGCTGATGTACAGCCTTAATTATTTTTTTCTATAGTCGACCCTCGTGGTCTCGAGTCTTTTCGCGGTGTGAGTGATAATAAAAAAAAATAAGGAAATATTTAATTGAAGGGGAGTAAAGTGGAAGATGTCTCGAGGGAAGAATGAAGATGATATTTCGATCTGATTCTTAGCTCGTGTGTTTCTTTATCCTGCTGATGTATCTTTGGTCGTTAAGGAGCGAAGCAAGATCGTTTGTCGCGAAGGATCGATACGTAATCTCTGGAGGTATGATGCCCGGCTACTGGGCACAAGATTCTCGCGAGGAGCTAAAACACGGGCGTTAATTTTCGATATATTTTTTGTTTTCTCTTCGATAACATGGCTGCTATGCTACGCGGCGAGTAATGTTACAGGCTACCCAATACTTGTACCCATTACATCTTCTGTATAGCTGTTTATGTGCGATTAACATAACGACGTACAAACGGTAGCCAGGCATGCAGGGAGATCCCTTAAACATTTCGATGAGCTAGATTTTTATTGGCTCCTTGAAATAAGCTACAAATTAGCAATTACACATGATTCAGTGACTAATTATCGACGATCAGAGTGTCCGATGGAAGACGATTTTAAAAATTGAAATTTCGGTAATTTATCCGCATGGTAATTTTTCCCAAGATTTTCTAAACAAATTTACACAATTAGTAATTTTTTGATGGCGGGAAAAATATATTTGTTGACATTATTTCATGAATTTTTGTTGCACGTTGCATAATTATGTTTTGGTCTACGCCCGTCAGCCCAGCCGTGATTTTTTGCACTCCGAGCAAGAATATAAGTGACACAGTTGTAAATTTTACGAGCGAAATAAATATAAGATAGGATAAAGAGAAAGCCGAGCGCCGAGGTGGAATAAAGGATAGGCGTGGAGCTTTGGGTCTGCGTGGGGGTTAAAGGGAAGCGCCTCTTGTCTCATCTTTCTTCACGCGTTTCCAGTGCGACCCTTTTTCCCGGTTTAACCGCGCGCACATGCTAAATAAACCTGCATCCGTATATCTGTAGCGTTTATATTCGCGCGTGGTGCCAACTCGACTCCTACGTAAACGCGGCGTATACACGAGTGTGGACGGAGGCGCGAGGCACGGCGAATTGACGCCACGTATAACTACATACATATCAAATCCTTATAAATATACAAATACATATACACTTTGCATCCAGACTCCACGCGAGTATGTGCGACCAAGAGACGCGACCGAGCGGTGGCCGTTTAAACAGAGTCGATCTGGCCGCGCGTGTTGGCTCAATGTGTCACTGCGCGAACGTCTATCGTATCCACACAGACACAGATAAGCACGCACACCTTTCGATATACAGGGTGCCCTTTCGGTCCAACAGATTTTGTGAAAAACAGCACTCGAACCTCTGTTTTCGCAACGGTCGCGAGATCGATTCTTGGTCGAGATAAATCGAATAAAATAGAATAGAATGTAATAGAATATTTATTATTATACGAGGGCGGTGGCCCGCGAGTATAAACAGAGAAAGAGTGATTATGACAAAGTTTGTTACAAAAATCTTAAAAACTATAACTAAAAACTAACAGAGAGCGGAAGCAATACCTTATCTCTAACTTATCTCTAATTATCCCTAATTACAGGCCATGTGTCACTAGAAACAAAAATAAGAGAGAGAGAGAGAGAGAGAGGGAGAGAGAGGTGGCGGGCAGTTAGATCGATAGAAGAATAATGATTTTATTCGGTGTTTTCCACCGTTACATTTTACAGTGTGCCATTTTGGCTTTCGTTGATCAAACATGTGTTATCAGATCCTGGTAATTGTATTAGGTTTGTCTTGGGACAGTGTTGCATTGTTTATGGTTTTTAAGTGGCTGATATTTTGGTTCGGTGTTTCGTGACTTAGGGGCGGACACTTTGTCTCGTGAGATCCAATTTTGCCAAAAGATCGTTGTACTCAAGAAGCGTGCAGGGGATCGCCAAGTGTCCAGTGAAACGTATGACAACAATTACGATAATGGAGGTTACGAAAATAGAGGTCCTCGAGGACTTTCTGGCAAAATATCCTCGCGGCTTATCATATTTACATGAGAGTTTATGAAATCCAGGCTTCCGGCTTCGGAGCGAAACCCAAGGACGATTTCCACAGAACCCTTCAGAGGATTAGTTTGGGAAAATGCTTTTTTCTAAGTTGTGTAAAATTTGAAGGATCCCGAAGCGGCGCACCCTGTATGCGAACACTTATGCGTAAACTTACTTGCGAGAGTTTGCACGAGAGAGCTGCTGGAGTTTCGCAAGCGCGGCTGTCTGGTAAAGTCAGACAGCGACTCGCCGTAATCAATTGTTTCTGGTCTCGGGGCTCAGTCACCTCGGTTTACGGAGCTGACTCGGCTACATGGAACTACGTCGAGAGTTGTCCGAACTCTTTCGCATGCATGGCTCGCACGAGCTATCCGTGTGCGACGATTTCCCTGACTCGCGATCTTTGCCCGCCGCAGCCATTTGTAGATTCTACACACTGGACGATCCTCGTTTGAGAAATAAATAGAAAAAACCTCACGAAATTTCTAAAACTTGAGCGAACAATTGTTGGGTCTGTGGGACCCCGAAACGTAAGAATATCTTAGGTCCCCTATAAGCAAAAGTCTCTTAAGTTCCTCGAGTCCAAACTTCCGCGATCACATGTGCACGAAAAATGTAAAAAATTCACTGCGAAGAGATATTTCGAAAATGCAGAATTTCCGGGTCTTTCGTACCCAAAGGAAAATGCAAAGATGGTTTTTTTTTTTTTATATAAAAATTATTGTCAACCAAGCCCTGAAACTTGCAGGGACATCGTTTTGTCAGGATCGACATATTTCCGAAAAGAAATATCCGCCGGAGAGTCCATTTAAAAAAAAATTCTTTTGGCTATCGTGTTCCGGATTTTTATTACATTCTCGTACGATAATCCAGCAAAGATGGGGTCCCTTTGTTCAGAAATACGATCTGTAGAGACTCGTTGAAATTTCGCTTTGGTTGGTTTGATAGGAAGTCGCGGTGAAGCTTTATCATTCCTCCAACCATGCAGACTGTTCTTGGCTGGCAAAATAAGAGGAACGATCGCATATGTACCGCCCGCGCAAAGAGCAGGTTCTCCGGTTGGTATCTAAGGATTCGGCGCTCCTGGGTAGAGAGTTCGAGCAGGTTTATGATCAGCTCACTGACATAAGTTGAAAAGGACGTGGTGTAGTGGTGCGGTTCGCGAACGCAGGTCGTCGCGGTGGCGGTTCAAAGATACGATTGGGTGTTGGCCGCTTTTTCGAGGCCCACGCAGAGTATAATAAGTAGTCGCGCTAAAAGATTGTTCATCTGGGTGGCATTTAACGACCGGAAGTGATTTTTTTTTACACAAAAACGATTAGTGACTGGGGAGTTGAAAAAAAAAATTAAGATTTTGGGATGCTCAGCTTTTAATTTCTGAAGGACGTGATTGTGCAGATCTAGGAGCTTTGGGGTGTCAGGGCGAGGAAAGGAGGAATATAAGCGATATAACGAACAAATCTTATTGGCCTTTTGGCGTATCGACGTAAGTTTTAGTCGTTGAGAGAAAAAAGCTTCGATGGCGTGCATTATTTATTCCGTCAATAGAAAAATTGGCTTTGATCCGTTTGGAGTATCGGACCAGCTATACTAGTGATAGTTCCGTAATCGCAATGGAAACGATTGCGTTGAGGAAATCTCGGTCGACTTTTGAGCTCCAGATCGATAGAATTCCTTTAAATTTTCACCACACAAAGAGAATAGTGATATCCAATAGCTCGCACAATTTTAAGAGGTTTCACCATGTAGAAGTCGAGATATTTATTTATAAAAATCACTATTTTCAGTAGTTTCTCATAATAGCGTGTGTTAAAAGTTGCAATTTTCAACATTAAATATTTCGATTTCTAAATGGTGAAGCCTCTTAAAACTTTGCATACACTTGTATGTAACATGGAAGAGGCTTTATTCAGATTTTCAAAAAAATCGGTCGTAAATTTTTTTGGAAATTTTGTTTATTATATAACAAATACAGATTACCTCGGACAATCTTGGATTTAGAGTATGTGGTTCTTTAGTCAATTTGTAACAACTTTTTTAAATGAACTTATGCTCGCAAACGGTTTTGTATGTAAGAAAAACTGAAAACAAAAATTTAGATTTGACCGTTGCCATACAACGTCCTTAATCGAACGTTTCGCGGTTTACTGATGTCTTTACGACGTGAATCTATGTTAAAATTCGTTTGCGGCAATCTCTTAATCACGATCGTTTATTCAGATAACAATAAAATTTTCTATCGACTGCTGGGTCGGTGATTAATAGTAGAAAGTTTGAAGGAATTTTGGAGGGAAAGGTCGTGTCCTGACAGCGATTTTGGCAGAGCCGAATTTTGACTCGCTCGCCATTCATCATGATAAAGAATTTGTGGCGAGTGGACATAGATTATTCGAGCGTGACACATACATAGACGAAGAGTTATACGAAGGAGAAAACTCGACGAGATCAAGATCAAGCAATGTGTCGTACGGCCGCGCGGAGTACTCGCCCGCGCTATGTATGGCATATCATGCGCTATAGTGAACGTGGGGGAGTCAATGGCGGTCAATGGCACGAGCTCCTGCTCCGGGAGCCTCGAGGGAGAGATCAGGTCCGCGGAACGACGCCGCTGGAGCAACATCTCACCAGCTGTAGCGCATAGCACGGCCGCCCCCTCCTTTCCTCGCACCTGGACCGGACTTGTCTCCCTTCTTCGATACTCACTCTTCCACGTCTGTATATTTAATACATATTTTCCTTCGACTATAGATACCGAAGCATGATGTGCCGTTACTTGGTTTTCGCACAGCATGGTAGCCCGTCACGACGTAATACTCGTTCGGCATTTGATAACACGCTTGGTCCTCGAAACTGCGTCGATTTTCTTACATCGTCTCAACAGCTAGTCCGCGTAGATAAAGGAAAAAGTCGTTGAGAATAAGAATGAAATTGATTGCGAGTGGAATTTGGCATTTGATGTGACAAATGGTGAGCCAATGGAATTGGAACAAAATTTTTGCATGTGGCTTGACAACGATCTAAGAATTTCTCGACGATTCATGCGAAGCTCCAATCTCTCGATGCGTAGCCTCGATCGAAGGATTTTTCATATTTTATTGTGAGCAGGTAATGATTTCAAGTTGGAAGAAGGAATGAAAATGGTAATATCGTAATAGGAGGATGAAGAATCGAAAAGTCTTGGTGAACAGGTGTTGTTTGGCTCGAGTCGCAGTACCTCGACATTTACAGCACATAATAGCGTATAAGCGAGAGACTGCGGAGGGTAACTCGCGCCGAACGACTCCCCGGCACAGGTACAGCGTGCTCCTTATTCTCGGATCTGCGATTTCATTGTCAGAGTTCTGGCTCGTTGAAAAAATGTTCCGAGCAGCAGCGTGAGGGAATATAACAAGGAATGAAAATGTTGAATGGATTTCGCGCTGGGTTTTGTCGCGCGCGCGCGCGCGTGTGTGTGTGTGTGTGTGTGTGTGTGTTGGGCACCCTTGGCGAAGGTTGCGTCTTTGAGGCGTCTTGGCGGCCGGGGATCATCAGACGCAGAGACTGAGCGGTCCTTCCAGTATATACGCAGGTAGGTACATATTCATTCTTGAATGCAAGGTTCCACACACAATAATCCACCGGGACTGGCATCTGAAGAAAAAAAAAAAACGGACGAGCTTGGATACACGATGGAAAATATTCGTTAGAGCCGCAAGGTCGATTCTTGGATCATAGAGTATAAAATCTGATTCGCCTGGAAAGCAACATCTCGCTTCGGATGCTTCGGTAGTTATAGCCAAATGCTGGTATTGAAAAATGATGGCCGGAGGCTGTGTCGAAGTTTTAAGCATATACGCGAGCGTCCAAGAACAAACGAGATCCGCTTCAGGTGCAGACGAACGCACGCCAGCTTCCCAGATATCCCCCCCCCCCCCAATCTTCATCCCTGCCGCTTTCCTGCTTCGATCCTCGTGGTTGAAAAGTCTTCCGAACAATGATCCACGTAGAAATGAAAGAAAGCCTGTCGGTGCGGAGCTCTATCATTCGGAGACGTCGTCACAACTATAAGATCGTACGGTAAAACTCTTGGAAGCGTGCCATCCCAACCCCCAGCTGCACCATCCTTTAGTCTTTTTTTTTTAGGGGCGTTTGCACTGCACGGAACAAAAGTAGTGACGTTACTGATGCTGCATTTATATCGTTTTGACGTTCAACCAAACAATTCGTTTACGACTTTCTTTCTACTGACGTTGGAAAATATTTTTTATCTCATGCGAGCAGGGGTTCATTGTGTTCTAGCCAAAAAAGCGGTTGGACCTCGCAACATTTCTTTGTTTTTAATATTTCCGTGTTGAGGAATTTTCGTGTTTCGAAGGAAAAATGCTAAATTACCGATTAAAATTCTCTGGAAATCGAAAAGTTCGTCACTTTCGTTATGATCCGACCGAATCTTTTGATATTTGGGAGACATTAGGATAGTCTCAATGTTGACGCGACATAATATCACATGCATGCGCTATTACTTGCTAAAAATATCACAAAATTTCATCACTTTAAATAATATCACAGTCAAAAATATCACAAAAAAACAAATCACAAAAAAGAATTTTATTTTATTTAATAATAATGTACAACATTTTTTTGTGAATGGCCCCGAGCCACATAAATGTGAAAAAAATATCATAAACCAGAAGAATTTTATATCATTTTATTTATTTTTGTTTGTAAAACTTGAGCGTATGATATTGAGACGTGATATGTATTAAAATAAAAAAATTTGTGATATTTTTGCTCGAAATTTTTGTCTGTGATATGGTGTCGTAGAACCGTTTCAATAGTTTTTGGTATCTCTTGAGACTGAAAATAGACGGTAACTGTTTTTTTTTGTTACCGTACTTTGGCAGCAAGTAAAGAAACGTAATATAATACATTTTGAACAAAGTTTAATCAGTGTAAACTGCTGTAAGATATAGCAATGAATCTTGGAGCCATGCGCAACTAAAGCGCAACGTCAAGCAGGAACGCCCATCGGTCTCTCGGATAGCGTTGCGGTGACATTAACCAAATCTGAACAAACACATCGAGACGCTCGAAGAACCCTCCGAACAGCTGGGGATTCCTTGTTGTCTACCCGCGGACAACCGGGGTGGTTGGTGCACGGTACCGGCTTTTAGCCGCGAAGGTACAACGAACCCGAATACTCAAAGAAAAAAGGTTGCGCGGAAGCCACAGGAGGAAGGTTAATGTTGAGAGAAAATAGGAGAGCAGCAGGTCGTGAAACGGTAAACGATAGTTCGTAGGCAGGCACGCGGAGTGTGTTCTGCTAAATGAAAGATTCGATGATACCTGGATCACTCGGCTTGTCACCGGCTCGGCGTACATACATCACGAGCATCCACAGTATGCACACGATTCTTCATGTTGGCGAAGGGTGTTGCGGAGCCGTTGGCCCTGTGTATATCAGTAACGAAGCGGCCGCCAGAAAACCTGATCTCGAAACCCGAACATGATATCCACGCGGAAGCGGTCCAGCGGAGATCGCTCGACGAAGGCTTTACACGTCGAAATGTTGAGCTGCCATGCAGTTATGATTATAGTGCGCTCGAGAGATCTACGCGGCGTTACATTCAAACTGGTTTTAATCGTTATCACTTTGAGACAAGAGAACTTACGCCAGGGGAGTGTAACAACACAAGCAAATCGCGCGGTTATCATCCGAAATGAATGACGAAAATTTGTTGTATTTTGTTAATTACCAAACGGTAATTGATTTGAACGCGACGGAACGAAACTCTACGAAACTTGAGAAATCGCAATGTGTTTGGGTTCATTGATTACCAATCGGACGTAAGATTCTCGAAATTCAAAATGGCAGACGTAAAATCCTGAAGATTCAAAGATTTTTTTTTTACATTTTGTCCGTCGCGTTTTTTTTTTTTTTTTTTGAATCTTCGAAATTGCAGCGACGAAGAATTTTCGCACGTACCAACCTGGTGGAGAGGCGCCATCAGCCAATATGGAGGTTAGAGACGTCGCGCGTCTTCGTAATCCTGATGGACTTTGCGATAGTATTAGCGTCATGCTGGTCGAGAATACGCCTTGGTAAGAGCAAGATCAGACATGCATGCGTTTCGTTCAGATGCGCTCATCTACACAACCTGACGTGTAGCGTCGCGGCAGCGTGCCCCTTCAATATGGATCGAGCGAGAGATGCGAAGCGAAGGAAAAGACTCGGATGTATCGACTTCTTGCCCCGGCAATACGATATCTCTCGAGTTTTGCGGTTTTTTCTCGATACGTCATACGCGCATACATCACACGTGTTCCCATACTCGCAACCATATTATTTTCGGTCAGCCTCGTATCTCTCTTCGCGATCTCAAATATATACGAGACGAGGCTTGACACGTCGGGATATTATTTTCACAAATATCGGACTAGCTGCCACGCAGGCGTTCATTATTACTAAGCTGTTAAGGATGTTGAGTACCAATGAAACTTGTTAATGTTAATTGTTCAATAAATAGCTTCTTTTGGTCACTCTGCCTGCGCGGAGCAAAAAACTTTCCGTTTACTTTTCTAGGAGAGTAAATTGTCACCATTGGAGATGATGAATCTATACAGAAGCTGCTTTGTTGGTTGCTATCGAATATTTGTGATTGTTCATTAACCCATCGTGGGATAGTCAGACATCGCTGGGACATTGATTTTGGTAAATATTTAGAAGTGCGGCTTTTCCGAAAAATGATGAGAAATTTTTTTTTTCTTCGGTAACTTGCTTCTCGCAATGCAACAAATGATAATTCATGGAGGGAGGCAAACATTTTCCATAAATTCCCACAAATTATGGTGTTTTCACGTTTTCGACACTTTACAACACGTTTTTCGTACGTGTTTCGACACTTACCTTCGGAAAAGGGGGGGGGGGGGGGGCTAAACAAAGACACAACCCCCATGCAAACCAACACCCATACAGAAAACAAACGTTAACAAGTCGAACAAGCGTTAACAAAAAGTATTCTGCGTTCCTGCATGGTAGCCACGGTAAGTACGAATATTCGTGGTTTCAAGGTTTGATTACAAGTGAGTATGTATGTGTATGTGTGTGTGTGTGTGTGTGCGCGTGTGTGTGTATGCGTGTGTATGTGCGTGTGTGTCTGTCTGGTTGAAAACAAAGTCTATTCGAAAATAAACAATGCTTCTCGAAATCAAAACAAACTTATACCGTTTACGATGATTCTTAAACACGTGGATTACTGAATTCTTCAGTATTTTAAATTATTTGTAATGGACGTGCCGTTTCCCTGGTTAAGACGACAACCATTTTTCAAGATAGATTTTTTTTTAAATCACGGTATCGTAGCGGAGGAAGTTATGTGTGGGAGTGCGTGTGTGTGTGTGTGTGTGTGTGTGCCCCCCCCCCCCCCCCCCCGAGTTAAGCGTCGAACAGTCCAATCGTGTATTCACGAAAACTTCGAAACCCTATAACTCATGGAGTTCATGGGAAATGTCATCCTCCCCCGACGGAATATCACTCTCTGTGATGCAATGAACAACTCCGTGGAAAAAAAAAAAAAATTCCCATCATTTTTCGGAAAAGCCGCACTTCTAAATATTTACCTCCGTAATGTCCAATTGTTTTTATAATCTTGGAAAATACATTAAGTAGTTTTACGTATAAATTAACAATTTCGGTATCAAGAATTTTCGATTGTACGTCTTTGCTTGTAAAATAGTTGCCGTCGTCGTGAAGAAAGGATAATTAATGAAGCTCTTTGAAATCGTTGCCTCTCTTTTCTCATTCATGATGTTTTTCACTGGGGAAAATAGGCAGACGTCAGGAGGCGATGGGGGGATGAAAATTCAGTACCGTAGAGAGGCACTGCTCGTGCGCACGTCTACAGAAAAAAACCAGGTGCTCCATCGGGCGCGTGTCCAGGCTGAGACCGGGCAGGTGGGCCCCCTGCGCATTGTCAATCTCTGCTCATGCCATTCTATACCTTCGACTATATAGCTCCCAATACAAGAACCTGCGCATATGTGTGCGCCATGATGAGCACGAGATTTCATCCCCGTCCTTCTTCCTCGGATTCGATCCCTCAATTTACTGTCTCGCACTCACTCTTTGGCTCCTTAGCTTCAAACTCGATTTAAAAAACGAGAGAAAAATCAATGAAAAATCGAATAATTAATGAAAAAAAGGCAAAGGATCGGGAAGGAAGTTCGTCATCGAACGACGGGGATTTTTTATTTGCCAATATTTCAAATGATTGAGTCAATGATTACAAACCATTCGTTCATTTGCTTGACCGATATTCCAGAATTTATTCCACTCAGCAGATTCAATCATTGAACCAAGAATCGTCAACGTTTATTGTCCTGCGAGAAAAACACACAAGAAGCAGGAGGCACCTCGACTTACCTAGTCGAAAGCACTCCCATTGTATGTAAGCGAGGCAGGTGATGAGAACGGTTGTAATACCCGCGACTCTACGCGATGGTTCTCAATCGTTCATGCCCTATCCTAGAAATCTTCAAAACGAAATCTATACCTTTTTTTTTAGCCGCAGAGTTCGATATCCGGAGCTATGTGCTGGACCTGAATGGACATTGTTTTGTAATTACGTCTCATAACTACATCGAATCAAGAAAACGATGAAAATCATGTTTTGGTCTAGTCAATCAAAAGTTTGAACAAGCAGAAACTATCCAATGATTCCGAACGTTGCATTTTTTTCAAGCGACCCCATGAAAAATGGGAGTTCCATTAAAAATAGTCCTTGAGAACCACGTTAGGCCAAAAAACGAGCTTGTGGTATGTTTCTCGGTGTTTAGCGTTGCACAATTGTTGTATGGGAGGCAGCGTGCAAAATCCCCTGAACAAAGATGAGGGGGAAGAGGGTGATGAGCACTATTCGTTGGTGAAACATCGACATATCCTCGAGGAGGGCACGTGCCATCAGCTGTCTCGCTGGACCACAGCTGTCGAGAAGGTGCATCTCTTGGTGCACAATAGATATTGTGTCCCACCACGGATGACCAACACAGTGGACTTGAAATCACGGTAAAATGGTATTCGAAGAACTTGATGTCGTTTATTTTCGCGGTGAGCATCCAATGGGCTTCCGGAGTGAAAATTTCAATTGGAACGCTTCGTCCCTGCTTTCCTTGTTCAAACTATGACTTCTGATGTGAAGATTTCCGTCTCGATTTCCGCCGAGGTTGAAAATTCTGTTTGCTGACCGATGGGACCGTTTTGTCAATCTGGAGAAAAAACGGAGAATGGAGTGTTTGGAAGTTCTTCAAGATTGAGGGACCCCTCAGGGGAAGGAATTCAATAAAAAGCTATCGATAACACAGATTTCTTGAGCTTTGTATTTCGTCAATGTGTAACTTGATCTTGGGACCGGAAGTGCCATTGGAGGTAGTGTCTTGTCGTTGGAGGTTTAAGACAAGGCGTGCGCGTGCTGAGGGTTATCGAAAGGGTAGAAAAATACGGCATTGAAGCAGCGACGAATGGCCCAATCATAGAGCATAAAGAATTGTATATGTAACATATATATCGTGGAGGATCAACTTCTTTGGCTTTTCGATCGGTTTAGGGGCGGTTGTACGAGGTTCGGGTTGCCAGGCAGATGCCATCACGTGGCATACCAGACCTAGTGGAGGCATATAGTAGCATATAACGAAAATCTGGGATGGCTTTGGCTAGGAGACTTATAGGTGTAGGAATCATACAATTGAAGGCATTTCTAGCGGATCTGATCAGGGATGGAGCAGCTAGAATAAGTGAAGATAAAAAGCAGTAGGGAGGGGTGACAGGGTTCGTTGGGAGAGAATTTAGTTGGGGAGAGGAAGCACATGCCTCCGGTGGGGCCTGGGCCGATGGTGCACATGTCCCCCGATTTCTCGCACATGCCGATGATGACGTGGGGTCCTGTGTATAGTCTGGACTACCTATGCGGTACAATGCCAATAATAACCCATCGTCGGGTGCAGCTCGCTTGTGTCGAGTCTTACACACATGCGTGTAGCACCATTGCTGCACTCTCACCCTCTTTCCGTTTACAGAAAGCGACGAAGAGAGAGAGACAGAGAGAGAGAGAGCGCGAGTGAGAAAGCTGCTCCCTTGCTTCGCGTCCCTCATATATAATACGGTTTTGGTTCAGAGACCGAAAAGAGCGAGTGGCAGATCCCACTCGTGCAGATTCCAGCAGATGCTGATGCTGAAGAGCTGCCATATAAAGTGAACGGGGGTGAAAAGAACTTACCAGTGTACAAGCACCAAATAGCAGTGGAGTATGGAAGGGGAGGGGGTTTAAGGAGGAAGGGAGAGAGAGAAAATAGTGGTGAACTCGTACTGAAATTTGAGAAGGGAAAGAGGCAACCGAGATGCCCGAAAATTCGGCACATGCATAGACACGAATCAATGTGTTTTTACGTTCTTCATAGCAGTCTATGTATACACATACATAAATCTTTCTCACTCTAGTTTAGTCTAGGGGAGAGATGCTTAGGATGTGAGCCATGAGGCAGGTGTGGGCATTCCCTTTTTCACTCCCGGTTGTCGGGCGCGTGCC
Organism: Hyposoter dolosus; assembly: GCA_963921915.1. NCBI lineage: Eukaryota > Metazoa > Arthropoda > Insecta > Hymenoptera > Ichneumonidae > Hyposoter > Hyposoter dolosus. The sequence continues at coordinate 2,177,891 of OY998139.1, forward strand.
CCACACGAGCGGGGGCGGAGTTGCCGTTTTATTTTTCGCGCAGGCACGCACACATGCAAGTTTATACGCTCCCCAGGAGCACGCAAGGACGTAGCTCAAGGGAGGAAAGGAAACTGAAGAAGGCAGTCCGGACGTCTCAAGATGGAAAGGAGGTCTCTCTGATTACCGGAACTCTCGATCATCTCCGCCTAGCAGCTCAATTTGCCAGGTTTAATACTACCATATCTCGTTTATTCATATGACATAAAAAATGGAACTTTACACCATCCAAATAGCATGAAGCACATTATAAAGCCGAATTGGAACGTATGGAAAGAGTCAAAAGGGCATAAGAAGGCTCCATGCGACCGCTCGAACGGTTATAAAGTTAACGGACTATCAAGGACAACGTCATTCGATTCTCTTTCTTTCCATCCGTTCCAAAGATACCAGAAGCGTTTTATGAAGCTAATACTTTTGGAAATGTGCATAAAAATGGCCGTTGGTTGGGCTGAGACGAAATTTCTTGTGCCCACACCACATATTCGTAACGTAATGCATACAAATGAAATACTTGCAAGACACTACCAATGACGCCTCATCATCATCATCATCCAAAATTCAAACCTTTTCTTTTTCCATGCTCGTGCACCACAGATATGCTTTTGTCCAGTAAAAAAAAAGTCTACTTGGCCACATGCTTATATTATAAACGAAGGGCCTCACAGTTTTGATTTTTGATGCGGAGCAAAACCCACCCCATTCTAAATGATCCCAACGGTCATCCTGAGCCAACAATCCGCAAGGGGCTCGTTGTAATGCCTGCACACTCGCACACATGAGCTATTAAGAGAGACATGTGTGCTTGCTGGGATGAAAGAGCGAACGGCGCACATGTACATGCAAGAGCCAGGTTTCCTGTAGAACGAGGACGAGGAGACGCGTGCGTCCTTCCTTTTCATCCCCCTCCCCTACCATCGGGTTCTTTCTATGCCATCCCTTTTCTCTCTCGTGCACCAGGCTCGGAGGACAGATTTGAAAGGAGAATAAAACGTACGCGTGCCACTCTGCTCGTAGTCGGAATTGCAAGCTGAACTAGAAAGAGAAAGAAACTGCCAGGAAGTTGTTTCCTCCCTGTCAATCTTTTCACATTGGTCTCTCGAGTTTTCGGATACATTTTGGTGTCAAGGTGCAAGCCAGATACCTACTCCCAGCCTGATGCTTCGTGCAAGGGTTGTAATTATATGAAAATGCGAATCACCATCAGGCAAGGGTTGACAGAGAGCAACTAGTTTACGTATCTCTATAAGCCCACCAACACCACAAAAGGGGTGTTGCTTGCTTTTCAGAGAATAAACGGGTTCCAGGTAAAAAGAGATGGAAATCATAACTATATGGTCAGCCTTCCATAACCGGTGCTCAAATTTATCGTCACTCAACTTTTTTCTGCTTGCATAACTTTAGCAGATTTGGCACCTGGTCAAAGCGTAGCAGGGTAGAAAAGGATGAGTCTAAAAAATGTTGAATTAATTATACGATCCTCGTCAGCCTTTTGTCAAAACACCACTATGGATCAAGGAAAAAAGTCAACCGGTTTGTCCGACTCCAGACTCGAGCAGAGACATTAATAAGAAATTTTGACCTCCGGAATGGTCCGCGATCGCCAAGAGATCCTTGGGCCTTCCTGCGCGCGGTCAAGTGCAACGATCCTCACGGCTGCTTATTGCTACACTTCTCAGCTCATGAAGAATTCGATTCTCTCCGTATTAAGTAAGAAATATCCTGCAATCTCGGTTGGAGGACTTATAGCAAAAAGCGACAGAGTCCTTCAGAACGATAGAGAAAAGCAGACGAGATGCGAGATGGCCTACACGTTCGTAGCAAAGCAAGAACGCAGCCAAGGGAAAGGCTCGGATGTCAGCAGCATCCGGCTGGTCATTTCCGGCACGCGACCCGTACACACGTGTCGTGGAGCGTGGCCTCTAAAGTGGTAGAGATCATCGTTGAACGGAAAAGCTAGAGAAAACCTCGTACCGGAGGCTTAATGACGAGATCTATGAGCAGCCGAGGGAACGAATGGGGGAAAGCTTCTTCGTCATCCAAATTTTTGGAATTAAGGGTTTTCATGCATGCTCCTCCCGATAAAATCGGGAAGCAATTTCAGAAAATAATTCATTGCGGAACGTTTCGCAATACGAGGCGAGGAAATGTCGAAAATCTCATTTTTTTAGCAATCTCTGCGTCGAGAATTTTTCATAAACAAACATTCGTCCCAATGTCCTTGAACAAAAATACTCTGGAATGACGAGTTGTCAGTCTTTGAGGAACCGGGAAATGGAAATTTTCAAAACCCCGCAGCAGTCGAGCCCCCCCTCGAACTTAATATTTTCTTAAGGGCCCTGTAGCGAAGAGACGCTGAAGAGCTGAGGGTCCGTAGACTCGGCGACGGAACTCGGACAGAAATCCAAGCAATCCTTGGACCCGTGTCATGTGTCAGCTGAAAAACTCATTTCCTGTAAGTTCCGGTGGGGTGCGCGATCATGGTCGCGTGGACACTTCCGTATATCCTCTCATTCAACTGTCTGAGTAAAAATGACATTCGACCAATATGTCAGAAGGGAATTCTCTAGAAAAAAACACCCCACGGTTCTATGACTTTCGTAACTCTCTCGTAATTGTAGCAGGGACGGGAAGTCCCTTAAACCGGCGTGTGTATACTAAATTTTCGAGAGCACGCTGTGTATGCTGAGTATTTAGGAAACAGTCGGGTGTACAATGTTTTCTGGGCTTCCAAAAAATCTTAAAAAATTCTGGATTACTTATTGAAGTGTCTGCTACATGGCCCAGCAGCTATCAAACCCAAAAATTTAAGGGTAGCCGAAGCCTACGCTCTATTCATAAGAGAGAATTTCAAGTTTCAAATTTTGACTGTTCCAGTGTGCACACGCTGAGTTAAAGCTTCGTTTCACAGATCCAACGGACTTCTCTTGTTGCACAATTAAAATTTTAAAATATTCGAAAACAATTGCGAGTCTCATGAAGAAAAAAAATAAAAAATAAATAAAAATGGTTTTCTCCATTTTACTCAAAGTGTTCAATGGAAGTTGAAGTAATGGAACGTGGTTCCGGAATCGATAAAAAAATTCTGCCCGATATTGCAATTGGAGAACGTGTCGAACGAAAGTTAAAAAGAAAATATAATCGTTTTGCATATTTTTGAATGTCGATGCAACGGAGGGTTTGGGATTTTACAAGAGAAATTCGTTTCTCTTTTACATAGACCAGCAGAATATATAAGCGAAGCGCTACACTTGTGCGTTGCTCTCCGAGACACGCTTTTACGCAAGGCAATCTGCACTTGCTGTTGGGTACCGTGTTGCACAGGCCTCTTGTGTCGCGCGCGTGAATGCGTTTCGGAGCCAAAGTCCTCCGGTGAATAGGGCTGTAGCTAGGGAGCGAGGAAATGGTGACAAAGGAAGAGGACGACAGCGGCGTCTCGGTCCGAGGGTTGAAGACACCGACAAAGAGAGCCCGGAGCATCTTTTGTTGGTAGCGCGAGCGAGGACCGGGTAGATACGAAGGCGCAGGGACAACTTTTGGTGTGGTGACATTCCCGCAGGACCGGATGATCCCAAGATGGCAAAGTTTTTCGAATCCTTCGATTTACGGGAATAAAAATGACTGGCTAGGGATTCTGTGACTATGGATCATCATCCGAGCCTGAAGTAACGTTTTTCTTGGGGACATAAGACAGAATGAAGAGCTGTGTGGACAGGTGGACGTCTTGGCCGTAGGATGCCATTGATTCCTCGCTTTTATCGTTCATCCACAGCTCCCTGCTCCTCCTTTCTCGTTACACTTCAACATTTTTCCATCTGTCCACGTTCCATGAGCCGGTAGTCATCTCCCTGGATCCTTCTGTCCTCCGCGTCTACTCCGCTTCCCTCAAAACTTTTAGAGACAGATTCCTGGAAGTCTGCCTCTGGGCCCCCCCAGATGAACTTTAACATACACGCTGCCATGATGTCTCCGCGATCAATGTCCTCGCCCATGATCCTCTTTCTCTTTCCCTCTTGCATGCAAGCTTCGGTGCAGCTTGTGGCAACACGCCGCGCCCATAGAAAGTGAACTGAGATGAGGTGCTGACGATGCGACTCTGAGACATAAACATGAGTGAAGAAGAAACAACTACGGGTCGCTGGCTCCTGATTCAGAATTTTTATTTACTCCCAAAGGGTATTGCTCGTCTTTCGCTTTATTCTTCTGGTTCCATAATCGCAATAATAATATTAATGATTAGTAGAATTATATACGTTAAAATATAGAGAAATTGGAGAGGCAGTGGCTCAGTGGTAACGAGCCCGGCTCCCATCCAGCGGGCCCCGGGTTCGATTCCCGCCGCCGACACCAATGGATTTTTCCAAGTGTCCCAAGCTGTACTCTCTGTGGTTCGGAACCCACGTAAAATAGTAGGTCCATCGAGTAAAGTAGTGTGGAATAAAAAAATTGGGAGATAATAACAAAAATTGTGGAATAATGAGAATTGTGGAAAAAATTCGAACATGTAAAAACCCGAGAAGGGTATGCATGGGAAAAACTCCATTACTACTACTATAGAGAAATTAACAAAAGCCAGCGGACCACATCGTTGCGTCGATGTAGACGTTTCGCCGAGCCCAAGACATTTTGAGGATGTTTGGAAATTGAAATTTTATATTTAAAAAAAAGCATTAATTTTTCGATTGCAACCAACGAGATTGAAAAATAGTGCAATTTTTGAAATTTTATCATTGTTGATTATTAATGCTGTGTCGATTTCGGAATAAGATTGTCTTGCCTGTTCTGCCTCACGTGTTCCTTCGTGTTCCATGAAAAGGTGGATTTGAGGAGGACATTTTAAGGATGTTGAGTCCCAAATCGCAAATGATAAGAACATTTTGAAAATTTGGTATGTTTTTGTATAAAGTGCTATCTAAAGTGATATCTACAATATACTGATATCAGCGGAAACAAAACCAAGTTTATTGATAAATGTAACTTGTATTTGTTTAAAAAATTGTTCTCAACAATATGTTAATTTTTTAATAACGAGATTTCTAATCGTCGTAGAAAATTGACACGACCTCTTGAATACTTCATACAAAAACTTGCTAAATTTTCCGAATTTTCTTATCATTTTTTGTTTCAACCCTTAAAGAGGTCAAAGTGATGATGCTAGAATTATTAAAATTTGGTATGTTTTTACACAAAGTCTTCAGGAGGTCGTGTACAAATTTCACGACGACTAAGAAGCTATTTATTGAACAATTAACATCAACAAGTTTCATAGGTTCTCAACATCCTTAAGAAGCTCTGCAATAAAAAAATCGATGTTCCAACGTTGTCTGACTCTTCCTGGCCCGAATGATAACGATGGATTAATGAACAATCATAAACATTCGACAGTAACATCAACAAAGCAGCTTCTGTATAGATTCATCATCTCCGAAGGTGACAATTCCCTGATAGAAAAGTAAACGGAAAGCTTTTTGCTCCGGGCAGGCAGGGTGGAAGGTAAGGGGTTGCAATTATACGGCCAGCCCTTAGGCGAGACGCGTGCCAGAGCGTAGGTAGTTATGTACTCTACATACACCATCCGCATTACAGCTAAACGAATGGGTCGCGAGGGGTCGTGTGTATGTGCATCTGCTCCGCATCTGCAGACAGATGCGCGAGTGTGTCGCTTTGAGAAGAGATCTCTCGATGATGGTTGTACGGTATACAGCAGCGTGCTTGGCTCTCATTTTTAACTGGCCTGTACCGATGCTGCTCGTTCGCGATGCATGCCCGGAAATGAAATTCTAAACACCCTCTCACTGACTCGCCTCCTATATTCTTTCTTCTCTGTTCTTCGTTTCACTTCTCTGCCTCCTGGTAGGAAAGCCACCCTTCAGTTCCGCAGGGTTGTTCTTGTCAAGGGCGCGCGCGCAAGAACCAGTCGTGGCTCTTCATCCTGCCAAAGGATCTTCTTGCAAGAAGAATCTCTCCTTGGCGTTCTGTCTTTGCCTGAAAGCCAACCAATCACCAAAAGCCAGATGCATATGTGCCTCGAGAATGAACATCAAGACTCGTATCAACATCCACCCATGCCATCTTGAAAACGAAGAAGAAAACAGAATGTAGTAACTGCTAAAAAATTTTACCTCCCAGAAGTTATTCAATATATATCATTGTTGTACGCTTCCGATTTTTTCTGCCCTTCTTCTCCACCCTCCGAAGCTTCGTCGCACAAAAACAACCGCCCCTCCCCCGATCGTTTTTTCTCTTCAAGCATGTACGAGGGTGGCATAGCTGGTGATTCTGAATCTCTATCAGGACCACATGCGCAGTTCACGTCCGCTTTGTAATGCTTTCTTCGCACCTGGTTGAGCCAAATCTCGAGACCAGAATTCGCATCCGGCCAGAAATTCGTTGCTGATGCATTGTCATCCTCGTACAGAAGGGCCCATTATCAAAGAATTGTTTGGAAAAATTTCGTACTATCAAAGAGACTGTAATAAAGAAAAACCCACTGTGAGTCCCCTGACCTTTTTTTCCACGCTTTTCCAAAATGACCCTCGATCCAAACATGGAAAAGCGGAAATGGGATTAAAAGATTGTTCGACCACGTTCGATCAACGTAATTGCATACCTCGGCTAGTGGCTCAGAATCGATGATTATCAGATAAATTAATAGAGGGCGTCAAAATAAGGGAATCGTTTTTTTTTTCAAGCCGATGAATCGTCCTCGTAAAACTACGAAGGACTAGCCATTGAACAAGATCATCTTGCGTGTTGGACCACCGGGTAATTAAAGCGTGCTCGATCCATAATAAAAGGGCTCGGCCCACATCGATGGACACACCCTTAACAGGTCAAACACAGGCTTCCAAACACGCTCTTTCGTCGATGACTCGACCCTGACCATTCTTTACTTATGAAATATGCATCCGCTCACTCGGACTCGAAAAAGGCTCCAAAAAAGATTTTTAAGGTCATTAAACTTAGAAAATAAAACGAATTATTGGCTTCTCTCAACGTGGTAGTCGACTTCAAAAACTACCAAAGTGTGTTTTAAAAATTCGATTTAAAAAAATTATTTCAACTCTTTGTAAAAATTTTATTGATCTTTTCAAGAGTAGATTCGAACATTTTCCTCAAACAGTTCTATTCGATTCCAATAGTCTTCGATTTAAAAAAATATTAAATTTTAAAATCGAAAAAAAAAACATCCATTTTTCGATCGCAAGCAACGAGATTGAAAAATAGTGCAATTTTAGAAAATTCATCATTGTCGATTGTCAATTCTGTGTCGATTTCGGAATAAGATTGTCTTGCCTGTTCTGCCTCACGTGTTCCTTCGTGTTCCATGAAAAGGTGATTTTGAGGAGGTTGCGAAGCTTCCGTGAGCAAGCCTGAAAAAGCGTGTCACAGTTTTGGCTTATTTCTAATTATTTGTAGGAGCCAAAGACTCTCTGAAAAAAGGCGATTGTCACGAAAATTGGGAAAAGTCGTGGCGTTCTCTGGTGTTGTCTCAGGGCGGAGGGAAAGAGTTTTGTGGGTGATTTGGTGCTTCTGGCTGCTCTTTGCCAGCACAAAATGTCAACAAAACGGGAGCCCTCGATGAATGCTATTTTTTTTAGTAGCCAACAACTTTGAGCTTTACCGCAAAGTCACGGACGCGCGTGGACGATTTTCGAGAATAGATGTAATCGAAAATAGAACGAGACGTATCGCTCGCCTATGAAAGCAATGTCTTTCTTTCGGAAAACTCTTGAGGATCGAGAGTGCGAAAGAATAATATTGTGGAGCTGAGAGAGAGAGAGAGGACAGTAAGTGAGCAGATGTTTCGGGTAATAAGTCTGCGCTAGTTTTCAAAACACATGCTTCTCTCTGGCCACGTGGCTGATGAACTTTGGTCACGGGTCTTGTACCCTATCTTTTACAAGACGCCTAGCTTTTCGAGCCTACCCTCTGGGCTTCTCCTTCAATCTCAGTTTTAACAGTAAATCCTCTATTTTGCTGTCTTACGAGAGCTTTCTTCGGCTTTTCCTGTTTACGGGCCACTTACTCTTTTCGAGACTTTCTTCTGATGGATTTGCTGCGAGCGTGGACTGCTCCGGAAATGAATAAACTGGAGCCATCCGAATAATCAACGTTCGTGATCATTTGAATTTTCAATAAAGCAAATGGCACAAAACGATCCCAAAAAAAGTGGCAACATAATCACTTTCGATGTAATTCGCGTTGAAAAAAAAAATTTCTGGGGTCAAATTGACCCCACGAGCTCGAATAGCAGTCTCCCGTGTGTGCCGATGGAATAAAAATAATCTGAAGAATTTCTACACGTACTGCGTAAATACGTAATAAGCCAGATCACATGAGAACATCATACGCGTACGTGGGATCGATAAATCAACGTCGACAGCTGTTGAAAGGGCAGGTGATGGAAAAAATAGTAATCGTCGTTATATAGTGGGAGTGTGAGTAGATGAGATTGAGAAGGTGCTAACGTGAGCTAGACAAAAGTGAACAGTAACCGCGAGATGGCGAATGATTAAAAAGAGGAAACTCCAGTCCGTTCTTGGGTCACGTATTTTTACGGGGTGCATCATAGATCAACTAAATCATTACGTAATAAATATATTACAGCAAGCGATCGAACACCCTCGCGAAATCAATAATAAGCCTTTAGATTGAATCTGCACGAGGCAAAAAAAAAGGATTGGAAAGACCGCGGTGGCCTTTCGACCCGAGGCGATATTGGAATCGACCGGCGTGTCGATATGCATGAGGCATTTCATACAAATTCACCAAGAAATAAATAAAATATAGGTTAATACAAATACGGAATATTGTCTTAATATTTAATCGGTTTTAAATCCTAGCGTCTGAGAAATCGAATTGCTCAATAGACATAATATCCTTTAATTAATAGATCGAGTATATCTTATGGCAGTACTGTCGATTTGCGATTTACCGTTCAGAATTTATTAAAATTTGGTACAGTAGTATATTATATAGTAAGGAAAAATCGAGACAAATTTTCAAGAGGCTACATAAAACCAGAAAAAAAATATTTGCTCTGGTAATTTTATGAATTTAACATTGATTTCATACATTTCATTGTATTTTACAATAAAAACTGGGATTTCTCCTAAGAATCAATGAGAATTCATTGTAAAATACAATGAAAAATGAGATTTATCATAAAACTCAATGTTAAATGTATGAAACTACCAATACGAATATCTTTTTTCTGGTTCTCTGTATGTAGCCTCTTGAAAATTTTACTGGATCTTTTCCTGATCATAGTCTACTACTGTACCAAATTTGATTAAATTCCGAACGGTAATTCTAAAACCGACAGTACTACCTCAATACACAACAAAACTGGAAAAAAAAAAAAAAATTATAACAATAAGAATCATTAATAATAATATTCTATAGTATTGATAAATATAAGTAATGTTATGGAATGTTATTATTATTATTATACAATGATGAATAAAATCACAATTATAAATCATATTCATTATTATGTTTAAAGTATATTTTTATGGAAAAAATATGTATAATTATAAAAATAATAATTTTTACAATATTTTATAATATTGATAAATAATCTAAATAAATCTAAATAATATTATAGAATATTATTATTATTTGTATAATTTATTCTATTATATTACTATGTACGAAATATATGGTAAATATTCACAAAAGGTCCTTTTGCCAAAAATTGTCCCAATTTTTTTTTTTTTTTTAAATAAACAAATTGTAAAATTACTTTTGTAAATATTTACCAAATATATTATTATGAAAAAAATGTGCATGATCGTAATAATCATTATTATTAATAATAAAGTTCTAAAACATTATTGATATTTACATCATTTGTTTTATTATATTATTATTATTATGATACAACGATGAATAGAAATAATATTGTAAATTATATTGATTGTTGTTGTATTAATGTAATGTATTTTTTTTTTGTTTTTATACAGTTCCTGTGTACAGTGGATTGCTTTTTACATTTCTTTAACTTATGTTAAAGAAACTTATGTTATAAATGATTAATAATAATGAAAAAATCACTATTTATAATTTGTCAAAAAATCGAGGGCGACAATTGATAAAAAGAATTTTGCTGCGACGATTCTGCAAATATATAGTTTGAATGCCAAGTGGATGGAATACGAAGCATGGAATATCTTGTATATTATGGGTAAGTATTATTGGTTAACTTGTTCGACCTCGGAATCGATGTTAACGCGGGCAAGAATGATGAAACGAGACTATGTAACGGGCGTTAAAATATATACTATAACGACCGCATTGGGAAGCACCTTGACCACACAAAACTGAGCAAATTGGTCGGAACCAAGAGGCCTGTGGTGGTCGGTATCAGCTTTGAAATTTCTTATAGCTCTGGGAGAACTAGCTGTGAAATTATTGGGCAGAGATCGAAAGGCTATTATCGTCGATGGTGTCAGCTGCCTCGTTTTCTCTCGTAGATCTCGCTTTTTTCTTTCTCTACTTCTTTCTTTTTCGTAGTCGACGGAAACGTCTTATTAGCGCGGCTTCTTAACTCTTTCCTCTTATGAATTAATCCCAAATGAGCCGGAAAAGATGTTTCGAAATGATCCGGAACTCGAAGGAGAGTGTGAATTGGATTTCGAGCTCGGCGTTGCTCCTTGCTGGATATTTATTTCCAGCAATTATTTCCTAGTCAGACCTTCGCCCGAATTAACGAAGAACCAGGGAAATGGAGTCACTTTTTTCTTGTTTTTTTTTTTTTTTTTTCAAATTCTATCTCCTTCGTATCTGCACCAATGTTCCTGATGTCGAAAAATAACAATTGAAATGAAATCTTCGACGATCTTTATTTGTGTTTGAATACCTGACGCACTTCTCCCGTCCCGAAGATATGCACTTTGGTTTTCGCCGTGACGCATCCATTCGAAAACGTAACATCCAGATTTGGGCCATTATCGGTAACGATAAACAGAAAAAGAGAGAGAGAGAGAGAGCGAGACTAATCCGTAAGTACGACAAACGATGATAACGTGTCGTTTCGAGGCAGGACGTTTCGTGGAATGCGTTGACAATGAAGGAAAAACGTTCATGTATATCTCGAAGAAATTTTGAGGGTGGGTCGCTCGGTCTGGTGATAACGTGCCAAAGAAAAATCGGGTCCCGCGATAGCGGGAACGCGACAGGTCGGGATAGTCCCATAAGTAATGGATCAACAGCGCGTTGGTTTTCTTTCCTTTTTTCTCCTTATTTTCTTATAGCAAACCAAGCAACATGTGAACTGAGCAAGAGTCCTGATCCTCTTAACATATTTTTCTCGAAACTGCGCGGAACACCCAGAGGAAAGCAAAAAGGGGGGCGCATAAGGAGATAACCCAAAATTCGTAGGGGAGGTCAGGTGAGAATCAAATTTTCCACATTTTTCTACAATCACGAAAAAATAAGATTTTTTAACATTTTTTTAAATTTGAAATATTTTTTTCATACCTACAGAAAAATCTGATCACGTGTTGCAAATAAATTAAAGCTTCGAACGCTATCGATGATCCGTTGGACGAGGCTCGCTCGTATAATCACAGGCTTTCCTATCCTTTAATTTCTTTTTATCTTTTGAGGGTCCTCTGTCGTCGCGACGTGCGTGCCGCGCGTCATCGCCGTAGTTTACTCGTCAACCACAAGATTAACCACCGGATCATAATCCCCTTGAGTCTCGAGTCTCTTGTGTGCGCTGGGGATGAAAAAAGATGCATGCGCGGATAAAGCTCTGCGAATGTGTGCATATTTAATTTCAACAATATTTTATCCGAGTGTGTGTACGAGGACGAGGAAACCGCAAGTGCTGTGTGTCGGTTAACTGTTTCGTCGATTCTTTGCTTGTTTTCTGTCCCACGGTGTATCAAGGTGGTAGTCTCGCCAGAGTTATGTATTTACAGGAGGTTTTCAAATCTTAAGCAGATTCTCGATGCATTGACAAGAAACGAACGTGCAAAATGACGAATTTTTTTTGTTTTTTTTTTTTTTTTTGTTGTCAATTTTTTCTCAATTACCGAAGCACGAAGCACGACGCAGCAACCGGAAGTTCCCAGAGAAACAAACTCTACGTTTCACATTGAAAATCATTTTCAAGAAATTGTGGATTCAAATTTTTTTATGATTAAGCTTGTGCGAATGTTTTTCAAAGTTGAACGCGACACTGAAAACAAAATTTCGTTGGAAAAGATCGATATTTTGTTCGACTAAACATTTTTTTGAATAATCCCAAAAATGGTGTCATTGCAGCAAGAAATATTCTATAAAATCTCTTCGGAAGCTAATTTTTGTCGTTCCAATCGTAAATTTTGCTGACGATTCCGTTAGAAACCAAATATACTGCCAAAATAACGAAAATTTTGAAATGATCGAAAAATATTTAGTTTACCGTGTTATGCAACGAAATATCGACGATTTTTAACAATATTTCATTTCCAGTGGAGCAATGAACTTTTGTACGTGACGGTCGCGAGACTACTGCCTTAAACGAGAGATTAATACATACGGAAATTCCCTTCGAGGGTATTTTTTATACATACCTACAAAGTCTCAAGTACCAACGTATCCATTTTGAAACCGCAGTTTTAATATTTTAGCCTCTGAATGGAGTCTTTTTCTTCCTCGGTTGAACCAACATCATTTACATCTCATTCATCCACATAAGCAAGTGCGTTGAGTTGCTGCTGACCATCTTGTGGTTCTGTGGACAAAAGACCTCCCTGAACGCTTCCATCATTTTGTACGCAATTAACGAATTAATGAGTGTCTCATTCTCGTGATTATTATGCACATAATTTATTTAATTAACCAAAATGAGTAACGAATTAAATTTTCTGTTTAAACGACAATTCTACATTTTCCTAAGTGGGAAAAGTTTCTTCGTACGTTTTCAAATTGTCCGTTTTACATTTTCAATCTCCAGCAGCTTCTCCAATCGTTAATTATTAATCTTTAATCATCAATTATCAAAATTTCGTTTTTAATTAACTTTTTAATTAAATTGACCTTTTTTTCACCTATTCCGATAACCTGGGGTCAAAAAAGACCCCAATTTTGAAAAATACATATCTCCGTTAAAATTTAACGGAAAGGCTTCAAGTTGGTCTCGTTCTGTTCGTTTTTTAATGCAGGATCACGTGAGCCTGGGGCAATTTTGCTTCGAGTCAAAAAAATTAGTCAAGAATGCGGTAAAACGATAAAAAACGAGAGAACGAATTAAGGGAGAGAGATTGCGGGACTTAATGTGGCCTGGGGTCGTTTTTGACCCCAGATTACCGTTCTGGGGTCGAGTTTCGATGCACAAGTGTTTAAATACACGAGGCAGCGTTGCTCGTGCAGTATTTTCGTCAAAAGTCATCGACCCTCCGAGGAGAGCTTGGGAATGACAATAAAATTATTATGCTGGCCTTAAAAACGTGGGGCGATAGAAATCGTTGGAATAGTCACACTTGGCACATTGCAACGTTGAAAAAAGTGTGTGAAGATACGCGCCAACTATCCGATTCATCGATATCGCGTACACACAACGATCCTCCATCGTTTTTTACCTTATCTCGACACAGACTCACACCCAGAGAGACAGAAAACCGATTCTTTGTGAGGGACAAAAAATACTACTGTTCCGGTGTCCGGTGATCCAGATACCAACCACTTTTGCAGCATAAAGGATTCGTTATGTGAAAATATACACAAAACATTGTTATACACTTGAATCGTCTCCTTATCTCACATTTATTGATACCAGTTTTTTTTTCTTTTTTTTTTACGATGTTAGCCGAAGGCGTATCGAATTTCTCACGGAGGTTGGTTTGTTACATTGTGCGAGCGAAAATTTTTTTTTTTAAAATCGTTTTTTCCAATCGAATTATTTTGATTAACGTGTTTATCAGAAAATTAATTTTTTTTTTTTCATTAAAAAAATACAAAGTTTCAGTTTTTATTTCTCATAATTACTGTTCGTTTTGTTTTTGTTTTGTTTTTTTTTTATTTTTCTGAACGTTCCACGGACCCTGTCGAGCCAAAAAATGGTGAATATGTCGATGATGAAAATGACTCGAAATTAAAGTGACACAAAGTTATGGCTCGAAGGGTTGAATTTAAAAACTCGACTCGTGCCCGTTCATTGTGGCATTCGAAACGTACTTTTTGAAATGTTTGTAAATCCGTGTGGCGTGTATACGAAGGTGAGGATAATCTTAAGTGTGGGAATGTCCGTTGGTTTTAGGGGACAGGTTGGTCGAGGAGCTGGAACGTTTTCTCGGGACGCGGTCGGATTTATGTACGTGTGAACATCTTCCCCACACGAGCAGGAGGTTGGATTCGAGCGAATCGCGTGAATAACCGCAGCATCGACCCTCCGATCGTCTTTTATTTGCCGAAACGGTGAAAAAATAGTTGCGGAAGGGAAAACCTGTCGATGATGAGGACTCGACGAGCGTCAATGTCCGAATACGAAACGGCCGTTATATTAGTTACGTCTCGCGTCCTTTCTCTCGAGGAAATTTTTTTCTCCCTCCTGCTCCATGCGCCCTCCCAAATTTTCTCCGAGTTATAAAATCGCTTCAAAGTTCTACAATGTTTTCCAGCGAACGCGCCTGTGTCCTCATAAAGCACGCGAGGCCTTTATTCGGTGCGTCTTCTTTTTTGCGATGCGAGGGGAAATTCGGCTTTCAGCTGAATGCATTTATATCCCGCGTTTTTATAGCGCGCGATGCCGCGAGGGGTAGACTTTTCAAAACGTTTCTTTCGCTCGTAAGTGTCACGAGCCTTACCATCCGGAAGCAAGATTTTTGGCTCGTGATAAAAGACGCTCAGTGTAACGGTATAAGAAGATCGAAGCCCAAACACACGTTTTCTCAAACGTGCGATCGCTCATCTCCGCGTCTTTTGGTTTCGGAGCCTCTCATTTTTCTCAGCGATCAAATTGGCTTCGAAAAAATGTTCATTTTTTAAGGTGGGAATGAATTTTTGAGTTTCAATCTTTTTGCAAGACAGAAATGATGA
The DNA here is from genome assembly GCA_963921915.1 of Hyposoter dolosus. Classification (NCBI taxonomy): domain Eukaryota; kingdom Metazoa; phylum Arthropoda; class Insecta; order Hymenoptera; family Ichneumonidae; genus Hyposoter; species Hyposoter dolosus. Next base: position 2,192,960 of record OY998139.1, read on the forward strand.
TTTATTTGTATTGAAAAAATTAAAAAATTGGAATCATGAAAAAAAAAACACTCAATAATTTATTTCTTGCTTCGTGTCTAGGATTTTTTTTGCATTTATTCGGATTTGAAAAATTTTTGGCACGATAAAAAAAACTGAAAAATTTATTTCTTGCTTCGTGTCTTAAATTTTTTAAAAATATTTTTCCTCGCGTGGTCAATGGCCTGAATGTTTATTTGTGCATCTGGCGATAGATTTATAAACAGATCGAAGCGCGCGTCATGGAGAAACACGTATATCAAGCTGACACATGAAAATCGTCGGAATTATGAGAAAAAGGGGGATGAGAGGGGAAGAGGAAGAAGTTTCTCCACACCTCCCCGCACGAGAGGATCTCATAGCATCTGCTCCTTCATCACGTGTGCGTAAGTTGCCTGTGCGGGGGTCAAAAAATGAGTGAGACCAGGTGCTCGGAAATATGCCGCGGTTAGAAAGAGGACTTTTCCTTGATGTCTCACCGGATTCTATCGCCCGATGCCTCTCCCTTGTCCCTGGCTCTTTGGCGCCTATCCCGATCGATAAACCATCAATCGATTCATCATTCTCCAATTTTCTCCAAAATCTTAATAATGCTTCGAATCATAAAAGCCTTAGAGTTGCACCGGAAAATGAATGCGTTGTTATAAGAGTGCCCAATCGATTTGAAAACAATCCGTTGTTACGTCCGCCTAATCAATTAATTTAATTTAATTTATTTATTTATTCAATTCCAAAATTAATTGAATTTCCAAATTGAATTTCTAAATTAATTTCCAAATTAATTTAATTTGCAAATTAATTTTGAAATTAAATTATTGGAATTGGAATTGCAATTGGAAAATTTAATTAATTTCGTAATGGATGTGTTGAAAAAAAAAATTTCAATTAATTTTTGTTTAATTTGAAAAAATAATAATAATTTTACGTAATTTTCTTTTAATTTATGGATTTTTTTCCAATTTAATTTTAATTTAAAAAATATATAGTTTAACTGTACACTCGAATTAAGATTCTCCACAGAAGTGCCAAGTAGAATTCGCACTATGAAAATATGTGCAAGAGATATTTAATTGAAAAACCTGAAAGTGCAGAATTCGAGCTAATAATTATTAGCATTTTTGTTAGTTTTCTATGGCAATAGCATTTGAGATAAATCGCAGGGAATTAAAATGCAAGAAACGAAGAGAAAAAATCGATGCTTGTACCTTAATACAACCCGTTTTTGTTTTCGTCGCGGTCAAGCGCAATTTTCTACGTCTGTTGCAATCTTTACTCCTCGTGCGTCTGCACAATAATCGGGATCGATTTATCTAATATGAGAACGTATGTGCAAGGAATTACCGGCACCGAACGAGTCAATAATATTCGTGAATTGCACGCTGGTTTCCCGGCGCTCGAGATCTCACAATGAGATCTCTCTCTCCTATACAGGGTGTCCCATTTTTTTGAAGAAAATTTCGCGATGCATTTCGAAAGCACGAGACGATGAAACAAAATTTTTTCAAAACAAAAATTTTAAATATTCAATTTAAATTTTAAATTAATTTTTTTTTCGATAAGAGTCGATCAAAAAAATTGAATTCAATACATTTCCAGAATTTCAGGACACGAGTTTTTCGCCACACTGGAAATGAAGTTATGTTAAAAATTGTCGACATTTTGTTGAACACAGTAAACTAAATATTTTTGGATAATTTTTAAATTTTCCTTATTTTGGCAATATTTTTGGTTTCTAACGGAATCGTCAGCAAAATTTACGATTGGAACGTCAGAAAGTAGCTTTCAAAGAGACTTTCTAGAATATTTCTTGCTGCGATGAAACAATTTTTAGGATTATTAAAAAAAAAAACGTTTAGTCGAACGTATCGAACAAAATTTCGATATTTTCCAACAAAATTTTATTTTCAGTGCATTGATTCAAACTGGATCGCTAAATTTTAAGGGCGGCCTGCGCGATTGTAGTCCCTGACGGTAATTTATCGGTTTTTATTTTCTCCGAGGAATTTTTAAATAGCTTTTTTTAGTCGTCAACAGTGGGTCACCCTGTAGATAGGAAAGCCTGGGTGTCTCTGTATGAATCACGATGAAGCAGGCGTAAGAAAGCGGAGGCATTAATACCCCGTGATAATTGTACGCTCGGACTCCTCGATCGGTGAGCGCGACACCCCGCGATCAATCGATCGAACGTTCGACTATATTGTTATTATGTGGCTGGTCCACGCGCCTTAAAGATCGATAGGAAATCGTTGACGCGTGACTGCCTGTGGTTCGGAGCGCCAAAAGAGATCGCAACGAGCCTGTCCGCGTAACACAAAAGATCGAAAGCTCATGCGCGGATTCACGAAACTTTATTAACTTACTTAACGTCATTAAGGACCTCCGCGGAGAAACTCGAAACTCGAAAAATTCATTTGCATTTGAAATTTTTTCGTTTTTTTGTTTTTTTTTTTTTTTTACTTTCAATTCGCAAATAGAAAGCGTTCGAATGGTTTTTTCGACCTACTCGGTCGCGTTGCTGCGTGGAAGAGTCACTGTATTTTTTCTCATCCTGCAGGAGCGTGTGACTCGTATTCTCTTGTCATCCGTTGGTCCTGAGCGCTGCAACTCACTGCGCGGAGAACTGCATCAACAGGACCATATACGTATGCGCGGATGACATATAACTGCGAGGCTTCGCGAATTGCGTTTTCTCGTCTGCTCGCGACGCACGCATTTCGTACGAACAATTTTCTTCGCATGCTTGAGCCTCGCAGATTATCGTGGACCATGCAAACGATGCTGTACAAAACATTGTTTCGTTTCCTTGTCCCGGTGAGCGGAAGGAAAAATTTTCAACGTTATAATTTCACTGGCCGACCAATCTCACGGTTACATGTAACGCTGTACCTTTTCACATACCAGTTTCGCACGCGTGCTATAAACTAATGCACACGAGGTGTACTAATGTATAATGAACATGTACACTATCACTAGAAAGTTTATAAACATTTACTGCCTCGAGTGTAAAAAAGAAAAATATTTAATGGCCCGGAATTTTTAGGCAAATGTTTGTGTCTGCGTAAACGTATTACTATCACAAAACGACTTTATTCTTTCAAAATTTTGTATAAACGTTCTTGGCACCAAAACTGACAGTTTTCTCGTCTGACGAAAAATTTTCTGACGTTTACAATTTGAGATATTTCATTTCCCATTTTTTCTTTATTTTTCCCATCTAAACGCATGTAAATTGAAGTCGCGTTTCGTTAAAAAGTTAAAGGAAAAAAACAAAAGAAACGCGACTGCAATTTACACGCGTTTAGATGGTAAAAATAAAAAATGCGGAATGAAATATCTGAAATTCTAAACGTCAGAAAATTTTTCTTCAGAGGAGAAAACTCTCAGTTTTGGTGCCAAGAACGTTTATACAAAATTTTAAGAGAAGCCTAAATAAAGTCGTTTTGTGATAGTAATACCTTAGAAGAACTTTTCTCATCGAATTCGATTTTCTCGCGTCACGGTAGACGGAAATTTCTAGACTTTTCTCCAAAGACCGTCGAAAATTCTCGATTCGATTGGCAGAATCTTGAAAAATGGGATGACGAAGCGAAGTGAATTTTTAGAGGGAGAGTTAATTAGCACGTTTGAACAAATGTGTTTGTTGTTTATTAAATAAACTTTTTGTTGGTAGTGTATGTGTAACAATAAGCCGAGAGTGTACTCGCATGATCGCACACACCACAGCCATTGTCTTCGGTCGGCGAGCACGCGGTTACGGAGAAAGTGTGACCCTAATAGAGCCTCCAGGATAATGATTAGAGAATATCAAGGAGGTCCAATCAACCGAAGTCATCGAATCTACTACGCGTCGTCTGGGGTCCAAATTACCTCAAAAGCTTTCCCGAACGAGCTCGGTATTGAAACCCTTTTTTAACGCACTGGGTCATTTTGACCCCGATTTTTTTTTCAGTTTACGAGCCCCAGAAACTTTTGACGATTTTTCGAACGTTCCGAATTATTAAAAAGTTCTGGAAAAGTAAATTCATCTGATTGGAATGTTTTTACAAATCCAGTTTGAAGAAAAAAAGTGTTCATTGTTTCTATAGTTTTTTAAAATAATGACGTTTGAAGTTTGCGAAAGAGTCGAAAGGAAAAGTTCGACTTATTAAAATCGAAAAATTTTGAAATTTTTGCTTCCTCTTAGAGGAAAAATCATATCTAGAAAAAATGTCCGGATGTGTGTGTGTATGTTCGGGCATTGTAAAATTCAAACGTTTATAACTCGAGAACGGTTTGAGCTACAGGGCTCCCGTTTTGCACATATGTTAATCTATAGAACCTCTTCATTCTCCGAGAATTTTGTCAGAATTGCTGGAAAAATACGAATTCTACGGCATTTTGAAATTTTCATATATATAAGCGTGTGATCGGTCTAACTTTTGCAAATTTAAAGATTTATTATTAATTTTTTTTTCTATACGTAGAGTATCATAATAGGAAGGTTAGTATTGAATTTGGAAAATATCGGTCGAACGGTTTATATTTTATGGGTTTTCGAATTTATCGAAAATCTTAGTTTTTCGAAAAATCGTTTAACCGCTTAATTTTTTGCAAACTTTGTAAGATATTGTGTATAAATATGTACGTCCTCTTTTTTTTCGAGAAAATTTATCGAAATTCTATCATTTAAATGGAAATACAAAAAAAAAACGCTGCAAGTTGAAATTTGCAAATTGCTTCCTCAAGATGCTCAAGATGCACGATGCTCAAAGCTTCCTCTATGAGGAAGCCAAAATAAAAAGTATACTTCCTCATAGAGGAAGATTTGAGCATCGTGCATCTTGAGCATTTTTTTTTTCGTTTTCACTGACCCTTTTTATTGCATGACAGTATAAGCAACATATTTCGACGTTTAAAGAGACGAACACGTGCATAAAAGATGTACATAACCTTAATACGTGTCCGGTGATGGGCATACGCGAGGAAAAATTCTTAAAGCGTTTCTTGATTTATCGTCGGTATCTCGAGACATTAGTCTTTGGGAGTAAATTTCAAAGGGACCAAGATGGGTATATATATGTATCGTGTAAAAATCCTCCGAGATATCATCTGCGTGAAAAAATGCTGCCGTCAACGCGCTCCGGCACTACCGTGCTACACACCCAATCGCTATCGTCCCGTTTATTCATTCGACACAGAAAAGGTTCTTCGGCGCTCTGCGTATGAAAACGAGTGGAAGACAAAACGAACGTGCAAAATAAATCATAAAAAAAAGAGTGGATGCTGAATATATAAATAAATATATGTGTGAGGTTTGTATTCCAAACCTCTCGCTCTGACCTCACATTTTCCCTGCTCATTGCGAGCATTCGTGTGTATATTTTAAGGGCTTTAACCGCCAGGAACATTTATTCCATTATTTTTTGCTCAAATTAACAAAATTAGGTGCTTCGACTAAAAAAATTTATTAGAATCGAATAAATAATGTTTTTTAACCCTCCGTAGACACACTATAGTTAGCGCACCCCCCTATACATGGGTCTGGGGGGTCCTACCGTTTTTTTACTGTTTTTGAACTCGTTCAAAAAATCTCAAAAAATTCAGAAAAGTAGTTTTGGATCAATAAAAAAAGAACCTACACTGGGTGATGGATAAAAATTCTTTTTGCTTCCTCATAGAGGAAGTGTGCTTAAAATGTTAGAAAAATACGAATTCTATGGCATTTTGAAGTTTTCAAAAAAAAGGGGGTCGTCGCTCTAACTTAATCCGCAAATTTGAAGATTTATTACTTTTTTTTTCTTTATAAATAGCGAGTATCATAATAGGAAGGATGGTATTGAATTTGGGAAATATTGGTTGAACGGTATAAATTTTATGATTTTTCGAATTATACGAAAATCTGAGTTTTTTGAAAAATCGTCCAACCGCTCTAATTTCTGCAAATTTTTTAAGATATTGTGTATAAGTCTGTACATCCTCTTTACTTTCTAGAAAAGTTGTCGAAATTATATAATTTAAATGCAAATACAAGAAACGCTGAAAATTGAAATTTGCAAATCCATTATTATTGTTATTTAATGGTATTCGCGATACGAAAAACGAGAAATAATTCACGCTATTCGCTGAATGGGCTGACACATCCCAGACCCATGTGTGTCTACGCGGAGGTTTAAGGGCGCTAACTTTATTGGGAAGAGTCAGCATCACCCATAACACGAAAGCCAAAAGAATTTTTATAAATTTTAGACTTTCAGGACCGACCTAACGTTTCGTCTGGTAAACGTGCATGGAAATCGCGTGACGTCATGTTACGTTCTCCCACCCTCGACTATAGCGGAGCACGCGGGTAATTCGAATCTCTGTCTCTTTTTATCTCCCTCGCTCTGCTCCTGTTGTCTCTCGTCTCGCGAGGAGTTCTCGCGATCTCACCGCGAAAGATCGTGACCTGCCGATTATTTTGCCGGGCTTTTACGATCGTAATCCATTCCGCAAAATACGTATCTTGCTCTCTCTCCTGCTCTTTCGGTTTCCCGGCTGCTTAAGTACCGGAGAGCTTACGTGCATTTTCAGAGCCTTCGGGCCTTTATTATCAATTGAATTTTATTTAATTATACATCGAAAATATATATTCCACGTAGTGAGTCAATATTAAATACAGAACAACGACGAATCGTGAGCCTCTGGATTCTACACACGTGTGCTCGTGCGTTTCACATTGTGAAACTCTCGGTGAACAGTTGCCGGCTCTGTCTCTGGATCAAAGGAAAATTCTTTCTCGCCGCGCTACCATATATACACACACGCGATATACAAATGGCAAAAAGAAATTATCGCGCAAGACCTAATGATGACGAATAACTAAAGTTGCATTGCTTTCACAGCAATTTCAATTTTGTGCTTCAAGGAAAGAGGGGCTTAATTAACAAGTGAAAAAAAATGTCTTAGTGTCCGCAGCGCGACGAAGCGAAATTTTTCGAACCTCTACACGGACGTTAAATTCGATCGTTTTGCTTTTCATGTAATTTTGGGCAATTTTTTTTTCAACTGTCACATTTAATAAAAAAAATTTAATGAAATTTCGTTTATTTTTTTTTATAAAAATTTTTTTGCATAAAAAATTTTTGTATGAAAAAAATTCCATAGCGGTATATCGAAAATATATTTTTTTAAATTTCAACCATACACGACTCGTTAAAAAGTGAAAATGATGGATAAAGTGCGCTCCTTCGAAAAGCTACTGGATTTTTCGACATAAAGTTTGAACAGCAAGTAACAGAAACCACGTTTCATAGACGTCCTTTCAGTTTTCTCAAAGTCCCGGATGTAGCGAGATTCTCAGCCGCGTTTTATCGTGCATAATGGGTCTGGATAATGGGAAAAAATATAGCGAGAAGCAAAGTCAGGGTCTTTTGAGACTTTAGGATTGGAAACATCTCGTCGTGTCCGGCTACGTGCTGGCCCGGTTACGGAACGTCTTAAGACGCGTCCGCGTGCGGGAGACGCTGGAATAAATTGCTCGGGAGATCGTTCTTTTCATTGCTGCATAAAAATATGACAAATGCGTATAGGGAGTTCCGAAGATTGCTCGAAAGTCTCCGGAGGGAGGCGGCATTCTCGAAAAAAATCGACGGCCCATCGTATCATCGACTGGATCCGCGTACAGTTAAGGATGCTGAGTCCCAATTCTGAAAATTTTGTATGTTTTTGTATCAAGTATTTAAAAGATAGTGTCAAAATTTCACGACCATTAGGAAGCTCGTTATTGAACAATTAGCTCTTTCTCGTTAACTGATACCCATGCAGTAATCAATTAAATACTTGTCCTGTTACTGATATCAGAATGATTAATGCTGTAAGTAAACATTGACTGTTTTTTTTGGCTGGATTTACATTTTAGATTTGAACGTATTTCATAGAATCTAACGCTAATCATATTTACAATTCTATGAGGAAACGTTTTGCAGTCCTTGTCTGAGTTTTGATACTCCAAATTTTACAGTTGCACAAATACATGATTTTTTGTCGGCTATGGGACCAAACAATGTACTCGTCTAAGTTTTTTTTGTCCCGGGGAAGAGATTTTTTCTGGGATTGAACAATTAACATTAATAAATTAAATGTAATCAAATGTAGTCTTATGGAAACTGGTATAACTTTGCGATAAGTTTTTTTTTTGACCTCCCAATTTTTAAATATCTACAATATACTGAAAGCAACGGAAACAAAACGAAGTTTATTGATAAATATTTTTTCTATTTGTTTAAAAAATTGTTCTTAAGCAAATGTTAATTTATTAATAACGAGCTTCCTAATCGTCGTGAAATTTTTACACGACTCTTAAATACTTCATACAAAAACATACCAAATTATCCGAATTTTCTTATCATTTTTTATTTCAACCCTTAAGGTGGTCGAAGTGATGATGATAGAATTCTTAAAATTTGGTATGTTTTTATATGAAGTATTCAGGAGGTCGTGTACAAATTTCACGACGATTAAGAAGCTATTTAGTGAACAATTAACATTAAGAGGTTATATTCAGTTGGAAGGCCAAAAAAACTTGTTTTTTTTACGAATTTTTTCTAGATAGGGATTTTAATTGATGAATAAAAGCCGAAGGAATCAAATGTATAAGTGTCATCTTTCAACTCTCTATCGCGATTTGTTATTTTCAAAAATATAGCCTGTAGTTGATCTCCTGTGTGTCCTCTAAAAAAAGGCGTTTTGCGGTGAGCAAGAAATCTCCGGTTTGGATTAGCTGAAATAAAAAAACCAAAGAAATTTGTTTAGTGGATAAATGAATCCAGGTATTCATCGAAGGAATAAGATATCCGAAAATTATTTATATCTTTTTTGAACCATTAAATGAAAAAAATTTGGTCGACAATTGAAATTTCGTCTTTGAGGAGCCACCATTTTATCAAAATTCGAAATTTCGACTATTCCTTCGATGAATAACTGGATTCATCCATACACTAAAGAAATCTCTGTGGTTTTTTTATTTCCGAAGATCCAAACTGGAGATTTCTTGCTCACCGCAAAACGCCTTTTTTTTAGAGGACACAAAGGAGATCAACTACATCGGGAGCTATGTGAAGCTATATTTTTGAAAATAAAAAATGGCGATAGAGAGTTGAAAGATGACACTACATTTGATTCCTTTGGCTTTTATTCATCAAATGAAATCCCTATCCAGAATAAATTCGTAAAAAAACAAGTTTTTTTTTTTTTGGCCTTCCAGCTGGATATAACCCCTTAACAAGTTTCATAGGTACTCAATATCCTCAAGTTTTTTCTCTCCACATTTTTCGCAACTTGAATAATTCGACTTCCGGGACACCCCATAGATCCCATCACCTTGATTCCCGTCGACATTTACGTCGGGCACCAAGTTCGAATCTTTGAAAAAGAGCTAAGGATAGAAGAAAATGGAGACTCACTGAATGAGGAAGAAGAAGAAGAAGAAGAAGAAGAAGAAAAAAATCGTTGAATCTTTCTGGTGGAACGCACGTCGACGCTGATTATGAACGCACGCGTTGGTAAAGCTTCCGCAGGCTTCCCCATCGACCTGCATTCAACTTTTCAAATATATCTGTATCTCTTTCCTCGTAGAGACTGTATACACAACAGAAATGTCTATCCTTCTCGAGAAATAAGTCTCGCGGTTGTCCTGCGAGCGCGTTCGGAGGTTCGTTCAACCCTCTGCATCGCTCGCTTTTATATTCTCTCCGTTTTTTCTCTTCCATTTGGTACCAGAGCCGCAGGTTCGCGCTCTCGAGACACAAAGCAAAGAGCGCGGGATAAGCGACGTCGAAAGACGAAATTTTTCAACGACTTGCCTCGAGACCTGTTACGATCTGATTTTCCTCGTCTCGTGCTTTTCAAAGTTTCACTTTTGGACAATTTTTGTGTTTGAAGTATTTATTGTCAATTTTCCAGAAGATCGAAATGGCTGATTTTTATTTTTTTCACATAAATCCTTCAATTTTTCTGACAATTTTGAATATTAACGAAAAATGTGGCGCGATCGAAGATTTTTTTCTGTGAAGTAATTAGCGATGCGAAGAAAACATGGCGATTAGAATAAATAAGCGGATGAATGATGATTTTTGTCAACGAGAGATCGAAGATGTCAACGAGCGTTCGCGATGAATCCGCGTGATTGTTTATACGAAGATCGAGCTCCAAAGCCGAGCTCATCGAGTTCGGTTTGCCCGATGAAGCGGAAGTAAGTCCTAAGACCATCTTCAATGAGAACTCGGTGTGTTTGCGTTAATGGCGAATGGTGATGGCACGACGAAAGATGCACTTCGAGGACGAGCAGATGGAAAGAGGCGGAGGAAGTGAATTTATAGCTCGCGATAATCAATCCACGAGCGCGTGTGTACAATTTCATTGAGAGCGGAAGTGGCCGATCGCCTAATAAATTGGACGATGAGTTCTCGCCAAAAAGAAAACTGACACTTCATTTTTTTTTTTTAATTTCTCGAATTCGAGATTGGTTATTTAGGACTTTTGGAAAATTTTGATTTTTGTACTTCGGTGGAACTCCTTAATTTGTATTTCGAGCAAAATTCCTGATTTTTCATTCAGGCAAAGCTGTGAAAATGATGGGTCTGTTAAGCTGCGGTTAGAGACATCGAAGAGCGCGATCGCGATAACAGGCGATTTGTATCGCGAGACGATAAGGATCCGAGTTTTTCCACATGCGTGAGGTCCTTTCGCGCGAGGAGAGATTCTGGGACGTCAAGAGTCATGAAAACTGGGTCAACGCCGCGGGATATTTGCGTTACTTTTTGAACGTTAAATATATTTTCTTGGATTTTCTATAAAACAAGAAAAATATCAGCCCTTGAGAGAGAAACACATAAAAACGAAGAAGGCTGTAAACGTCGGGGTCTCCGATGGATTCACAGATTTTTATCGCCGCCGCTTCACGCCCTTCGTTCCGCGTCTTTTATTCTCTCTAGACCACCACCTTTTTGCCTTCTGAATTTTCACTTTCATGGCATTAAGGTATCGTGACCATTTGTCACGTAAAAATGTCAATAAACGTGAAGAAATTTTATGGTCTCGAGTTGAGTCGTTTCTGTCTCTTTTTTTTTTTACTTTTCCAATTAAGCTCCTTGTACACATGTTTCCAGCCACGAAGGCGAAACTTTGCAACTCACTGTCATGTATTTTTCCATGATTTCGTTTGAATAGAAAAAAACAAAAAAAGTGACAGTGATGAAATTAAGGACGTTGTATGCAAAATTTTCTATCGAGAGAATTCCTTTAAATTTCCACCACACAAAGAGAATAGTGATATCTAATAGCTCGCACAATTTTAAGAGTTCAATTTTAAGAGTTCAATTTTAAGAGTCCACCATGTAGAATTCGAGATATTTATTTATAAAAATCACTATTTTCAGTAGTTTCTCATAAGAGCGTGTGTTAAAAGTTGCAATTTTCAACATTAAATATTTCAAGTTCTAAATGGTGAAGCCTCTTAAAACTTTGTCGATGAGATATTTATTTATAAAAATCACAATTTTCAGTAGTTCCTCATAAGAGCGTGTGTGTTAAAAGTTGCAATTTTCAACATTAAATATTTCGAGTTCTAAATGGTGAAGCCTCTTAAAACTTTGTCGATGAGATATTTATTTATAAAAATCACAATTTTTAGTAGTTTCTCATAAGAGCGTGTGTTAATTTTCAACATTAAATATTTCGATTTCTAAATGGTGAAGCCTCTTAAAACTTTGCACACGCTTTTATGTAACATCGAAGAAGCTTTATTCAGTTTTTCAAAAAAATCCGTCGTAAATTTTTTTAGAAATTTTGTTTATTATATAACAAATACAGATTACCTCGAACAATCTTGGATTTAGAATACGTTGTTCTTTAGTCAATTTGTAACAACTTTTTTTGGTGAACTTAGGCTCGCAAACCATTTTGTATGTAAGAAAAACTGAAAACAAAAATTTAGATTTGACCGTCGCCATAGGGCGTTTTAAATCCACAATAAAAACGTCAATCCGTGAGATTAATTAATGATTTTGAAAAAAAAATTCAAGCAATTTAATTATTATTTTCATGGGGTTTTTATTTTTATGGTGTTTTATGACGTCCCCACCATAATTTTACATGGGATATCACTTGAAACGATGAAAAGGGCTAGAAACACATTTGGACCAGTTTTGACCTGCCAGCCTTGTTTCGACATATTTACCAAAAAAAAAAAACGATGTAATCCGAAAAAAAAACGAATAATTCGGGAACAACAATGTGATGTTTTTATTTGTATGTTCACGGATTGTTAGGGTTAAATATAGACTCAAGGTCACAGAAAAGGGGGAGAGGGGTGAAGGGCATGTGCGCAGAAACGGTCGATGGTCATCTGGTCCATGAAGAGTGGATGGCCGGAGAGGGGTGCGCCAGGGAAGCTGCAAAGAGAGTGAGAAAGAGAGAGAGAGGAAGAGAAGACGGGCCGGTCACCTGCCCGCCAGAAAAAAGACCCCCGATGGGGCACGTGCTCTCGGTTTCCTACTCTGGGGTGATCGTACGCTCGGAAAAATCGATTCCATTGGGGAAAAGATGATCGCGCGGTGACCATATGCTTGGGTTCCGGGAAAAGCGATACATACGCGAAGTTATTATCTTGGGCTGCGGATTCCGGCGAGAACATCGAAAATGTACAAGGGACATCTTTTTTATTGTTCTCTTCAACTTTTACCCTCTTTTCCATTTATCTCTCTACAGATTTAAGATTTCTTCATTCCCTGTGTCTTTTAACGCTCCTTGCTGCAGTTAAAACTCTATTTTCCAAGATTCCATGGAGATAAGCCTCCGCGTTGTCGAGTCGCAGGAGCAAACAGATGGCGAGATGACGAAATCTTCATTTTGCCAAAATCCGAAGAGAAATGCGAGCGAAATAAAGTTCGCTGCAGAAGAGGACAGAACATTTTTCGAGTGCAAGAGTTTGAGCATTTTTTTTTTAATCTCCCGCGTCAATGTATCGTTTTGAAAGATTTTTTCATCGAGCTGATGAATTTTGTTTGGCACATAATTTCATTGAGCATCTTCCTTCAAGCGAGCACGATGAGTGCCTGACGCAAGGGGTGCAAATACCTGTAGACTTTTCCCCTCTCCCCAGCATCATAACCATTCAGTGGCATCACCAAAAACGGTTTACAGACAGAGAGGGAGAGCGAGAGTAAAAGAGGCTGAAAAAGCTGATGGGAATAAGACTTGTAACGTGTATAATAACAAGGTTGCAGGAACCTGACGAGATTTCATTTTCTTTGTGGAGTTCGAGACTCGCATCAGCACGTTTCAGTTTTTTTTTTACTGCGACGCGCATTTTAACCCAGATTTTTTTTTCAGTAAAATTGATGCATTTTTCAGATTTTTCTTCATGTCAAAATCAACAATTATATTTAAAAAAATATATTTTTAGTATTTTTATATATTTTTAGTATTTAGTATATATTTATTATTTTATCATTGATATAAAAAAATATTTATTTCGATATTTTTTCAATTTCTGTACGGAATAAGTTTACGCTAAATTATTTCAATATTTATTCATATTTTTTTATTATTGCACTATTTTTTATTTATTTATTATATTTATTGTTTTATTGTTAATATAAAAAAATATTTATTCATATTTTTTGAATTTCTTTTCGGAATAAATTTACGCAGCAAATGAAATAACCTCATTTCTTGCTCACGTCTTTATGTTTTCCTTCGCCTAAACTACCGGTTAGGGATTTTAGCTGGTGTAATGCAGGGTGCAGGGTTTCAAGGGAATAAAGAGAAAAAAAAGGAAGAAAAAATTACGGCAGGTCCTCGTAGGGAAAATTTCTCTCGTGCTCTGACAAAGGAAGTCGAGGGATGAAACTCGCGCTCGCGCGAGCACTCGTGCTCGTATCCCTGACCGAGTAAGAAAGAAAATAAAAAGGAGGCAAAAAAGAGAAGTAAAAAAGGTGGCTTGATTCTTTGTACGGTTATTTCTGGGCGACCGTGTACCAAAGGCATCTGGCATTACCCTTAGCTTCATAGCCAATCGGTATATAGTCATTAGCCACATTGACGCACGCCAAATTACCGAAAATCTCACTCTCTAATAACGAAATTGAGTAATTTTGTTAAATTTTGTATACAGACGTGTAGTTGCTTAAATTTTCATTCATTTTTACCCCCGTGAGGTTCTCCACTATTCTTTTATGGACCTCGCTGTCTCGCATCTAGCCAAATAACTCCGGGCTACTTTGCAGGCTCATAACTTTTGAACGAGTGAATATTTTGCAATACATTTTTTTTGTAAACAATCGTACAATTTCCGAGTAAGTGATCGAGCGTAGAATCGATATCGCGTAACCAATATTTTTTCCGTCGTCGAAGATTTGATGTTTCGATCCGTACCAATTTTCCAATCAATCTCGTGGATTCGAAAATGCAAATAATCTCATGATTTCAAGGGTTTATTTGGGAAATGGCTGAAATAAAAACGTGCCAGACTCTCCATCACTTGCCAACGATTTATTAAGTTTCTTCGCTTCATCTTCACGATGCCAATGACTGTGCCTTTCCAAAAACACATGCAGGTCTACTATTCATCGTCGAAAAAGGAAAAAAATCTCTTACCGGTTGCACCAGCATCAGGGAGAGAGAGAGAGCGTTTCATTTGAGATCGTCGAAATATCAACGTGGCATTGTCGTGCTCGCCGAACAGGGGTGCTCAAAAGGCTTTGAAACGTTAGTCAGCCCAGGGGAGAATTTTCAAAATTTACGACCTCCGTACACTTGGCGTTATTTTCATGTGTTTTTTTCTTTTTTTTTCATTTTTTTATGACTCGATGAAAAATTCTGTCGTTTCGGAGATGGAAGGAACAGCAGAGTTGGGTGCGGGTTGGTTTTTCGGGCACTCGGACCCCCGTAAGAGCGAGCGAGAACCCGCCCGAAAATATAAGGGTCGCTTGTCCAACGAACTAGAGTACACGAGACTGCTCCTCGAGATTCTGGAACGTTTGTACGTGCGTGCAGTCGCCGAGAATGAATTTTTATGTCGAATGAAGAGAGCGAGAGAGTCTTGAGAAACATTTTTCAAGGAGGTTTCAAACGGGCAATTAAATTTGAGATTCTTTCACTTTATTTTCTTCCATGAAGTTTGCGTTCAACTCGAACGCCAAGAGTGCTTCAAACTTCATTATTTTTTCGAACGTTTTCAAATTTTATTTTCGTCCAGATCGTACCGAAGGTCGTGGTAGTTGCCGAGCAATTATGAGGAGCCGATTATTTAATTGATCAAGTTTCTCGTGAATTCGCACCCCTTTGGAAATTTCGTAAGCATATCGTGTTTTCTCGACGAGCAACAATGACGAAACCTCTTTCAATCTCTCGAACTATTTTTTGGCTCCACAGTAGAAAATCTCTTAAAGTTTTCGTTCAAGGTTTCTATGAATCATCGCCTCTCGAGTGGGTCGAAGAATTTTTGGCATTCTCTTGGCTCTTTGGTATCGTCGTTCCTATTCTTATTACTGCGCAGGCTATACAATGAGGTTTGGTTTTTGTAGCCCATGCCAGCACCTGTGCCTGATGGTTTTGCTACAACGAGGAGTATCCGTTTCTCTCGATGAATGACCAGCAGAGACGGTCGGAAGCGACTAATTTTTCGAGCAGTGAGAGGCGCACTCACTGAAAAGAAAATTTTGTTGGATACGTTCGACTAAACTTTTTTTTTTAAATCACAAAAATGTTGTCATTGCAGCAAGAAATATTCTAGAAAGTCTCTTCGAAAAGCAAATTTTTGTCAGTCCAATCGTAAATTTTGCTGAGAATTCCGTTAGAAATCAAAAATATTGTCAAAATTACGAAAATTTTTTAATTATCCAAAAATATTTAGTTTACCGTGTTCAACAAAATATCGACGTTTTTTATCGAAATTTCATTTTCAGTGCTCAGACAAAGAAAGACGAAAAAAGGGAGAGGAGGTTTAAAGAGGTTTTAAAAATGTTTCGTCTGCTTTGGCAAAAAAGACGATACGTCCCCAGCAAGACGAGAGAATGACCCACAGCCTTCGGGCTGCGGTAACACTCGTGAAAATTCGTCACGAATACTCGACCACTTTTTCTTCTTCTCTCAAGAGAAACGAAGGCAAAGAGAGCTCTTCAGGGCGCGTTGATGGTTTTTCAGAGAAAAACTTTTCAATGAAATCACCCTCGAACTCTGTTCGAGAGAAATTGTTGTTGTGGTTCTTGATCCTTGTCCCACGTGGACACGTTCATAGACGAAATTTATGAGTCAACAGGCAGAAAACCTCGGGCCTGCCAAATTTTTACTCAGACGCCGCAGCTAGGCGTGAGTCATGGCGAAAACAAAAGATGCAGTAATAATCTCGATCGATGGATTATCTCCAGAAACTTTCACTGCACAAATTACGTTTCCTATCCAAACATCCTTAGAATGTGATGACGACATTTCGTCAAATATTTAAAAAGATGCGAGAGCTTCTCTGAAACGTTACTGTGCACATTCAAGAAAATTGATTCAGGTCACTTTGTCAGCTCCAGGAAAAAACGATTATTTTCGAGATATTTTTTCTTTCTTCTCGCAGAAACTCGCAGATTTAGTGTTTTCATTAAAATACACATTTGGGTCAAATTGACCCCCGGTAATAAGCTTCTAGGCTTGAAACTCTCATCAAGATCCACATCGATTTTTCAACCGGCAGTCGACGACGATGAGAAAAAAAAAAAAAACTTTCCTCACCTCGCGAAAAATCGTTACGTACCGATTGTTTTGCTCGAGAGCCTTCCATTCACATTTCTCTCCCGAGACGAGTCACCGTTCGAAGTAAATCGATACGGGTGACGCGCCGAGGTTCTCGTTTATATATACGGAAGGGAAAATTCATTGTTGGCCAACGGTAAGATCGGAAAAAAATGCGGAAAAACAAACCAGCAGCCCTCGGCAGTAACAGAACGAGCGAGCGAGCGAGAGAGAGAGAGAAGGGTCCTGTTGAGCATTGCAAGACTGTACACAAAAGGATTCATCAGGCGACCAGGTACGAGACATATACTCGTTTCTCGTGTACACGTAACGCGCTCGAGCACAATGAAAACGTCC
The DNA here is from genome assembly GCA_963921915.1 of Hyposoter dolosus. Lineage (NCBI taxonomy): Eukaryota > Metazoa > Arthropoda > Insecta > Hymenoptera > Ichneumonidae > Hyposoter > Hyposoter dolosus. The sequence goes on from OY998139.1 coordinate 2,210,072, forward strand.
TGAGAACGAGTGGAAGAAGGTTCTGAGGAGCAGAGACCGTAGCAGATCCTGTCGCGTAGACTTTTGGGGCGAGGGAATTCCACCTCAGACTTTTCACCAGACTCTCCGGGTGGATTGCTCCAGGTGCACTGTTTGCAACCTGTGATCAAAACGACGGCTTCGTTTTTTCAAATGAAAAACTACCTCGTAAACGTTAGCGTAAGTCAGGCAGTATTTCGACCCAAAATCGAGCTTTGGAACGAAAATTACACTTTTTTTAAAAACTTGAACCACGCCGGAAATAATTGTTGGAGAATATTGAAAGTTCCGGCATTCACTTTGTCAGAAATTGTACGATTATTTGTAAAAAAAATGTCTCGGAAAAAAGCTAGTCTACGTTGAGTTACAAGCCTGCAAAGTGGCGCAGGTAAATTTGCGAAAAAATGAAGTTTCGTAAAAATTGTATTGCTCGCAGTGTCCCGGAATAAATTCGTCGAGTTTTCGAATGATTCGAGAGAATACGAACGTACTCGAGGGCGTTGCTGATCGGCGAGCAAAACGATTAGCAAAAGATGTAAATTGTATTATCTGTCGAGTCCGAAGCGTTTGGAGAGTGTCAGTCGCCAGCAACGAGTCGTGACGCGGATGTGAATGTGAGGAAATATTTGACGTACAGATTAAGAAGAAAAAACGTTTGTTGCAGCAGCGTAATGGGCGAGGAAGATGAAAAGAGAGTGTCAACTTTGTCATCGTCATGTACCGAAGGATTCAGCGATTTGAATCTGCGATAGGTTGTGTTCTAGGAGAGATAGAGCGAGACTGTGGGCTCTGGGACATTGTCCAAGAGATAAGTGAGTGTGACGAGTGACGCCTGAGGGACGAGAAAAATAATTCCAAGTGTTTGGCAAGTTTAGGGAAAATGCTGTTTGCTAAATGTCTAAAAAAGGGAAACTGTGGGTAAACATTGAGTCACGCACGAATATATAGAAACACCGATAGTCTAAAAGACACATTTTTCGTTCCTAATTATAATTTACTCGTAAATTATTAATTATAGAATTCCGAATACGTAGCTCTGGTGATTATTCATTTTTCTCTCACTGACTCATCGTGAAGATGACGAGCTCCCAGCAAAGTACAATCTCGGTGTATGTTTAGCAATAAATTTCACAGTATACACAAAGATTCATTTAAATGTGTCTACAGATTGGAATAAGAAATGTGGATGCTCGAAGCGCAAAGCCCGTGGGACTGAGACCGTACCGAGGACCGTGTTCCCAACCCACTTGAGACGCAACTAACAAATTCATCGTACTGCCCTGATTGCCGACGTTATTCAATCGTATAATTAGCACGCTCATAAAAATCTTTGATCGAATGTCGAATATTGAGGTTCCTAATTGTGCAGGGGGAATGAAACATTTTCCGTGAGGAACAAGAACATTGTATTTCCAAAATGCATCATTGCTGATGAAATTAGAAAAAAAAACCCGGTCCTTGACACACTGGGTCAAAATGACCCGGAGCGTTTTTTGTGCAGGCCTGAACAATTCTTTCCATCTGCTGGTGGTTGTTACGCATTCATATCGCCTATTTTATCAAAATCGATCGTTTCTAACAATATTGACGATATTTTGAAAGAATCGTCGCAACTTTTCGAGAATTTAATAAATAATGAAATTTTTAAAAAGTATTATTCGAGTGTAGAAGATCGTTAATTAAAATGATCGAGAAAGTTGGTCGCAGTCGGTGCTGCTCGACACGCTACACGCTGATGAGAATAAAGAGGGTTGTTGGGAGGAGCAGGGGGATTTTTTGTTTCTCCCCTCGAGGTGGAAACCCTCCCTAGGGAGAAAGGATCGCACATGCCTGGACGCGGAGGTTGGGGGCCTCGAAAAATGGGTCCACGACTAGTCTCGGTGGGGCCCCGTCGGCCTCGCATATGGTGTCTGTATGTATGCCTGGCTGGCATAAAACATCCAGTGGTAATAGCCAGGTGTTTCCGAAAGGTGAGGCTATGTATATGCCCCCCCCCCCCGCTGCACTCCTCAGCCGCCCCTTTGCCGTTCAAGCGACCCTTGCTGGGCCACTCGAGGCGCGCACAAAAAGTGAACCAGCTTCCTTCCGATGGCTCTCTACTACCGGTTTACGTGCGTGTGTATATTTCTCCGCGCGTATCTTGAACACATATTTATATTCGACGATGAAACATTCCGTCCAAAAAATCAACCGGTCTCCCAACCCTTACCCTTTTTTTGTTGTTGTTATATACTCTTTATATATTTTTTATGGCCACCGACCAAGCAGGCTGGTAGAAACGATTTTATTTAAATTTTCTCGACCACCAGAATCCGGGCTCGCACAATCTTCAATTTTTCGTTTTCATCTTCCGTCGAAAAACCATTTATTTTTTATTTTTCAACTGGCGGCGTTGAAATTTATCATGACGATTGGCAAATCCGGAAAAGCTCGCGTTTCCAGAAATGGAACAACAGTTTGAAATTTTTGTTGTCTGGAAATATGTCGTGGGATGTGAGGGAATAATCGGAATAAGTGAATAATCGACAGAATTCTCTGATCCTTCTTCGATTCTTATTTCTCTTCTTCCTCGCGGAATTATTTCCCCCACTCGATTGGCGAGAGTCGCATGGCTGCTGCCTGCGTGTTCAGATCCACTGCGCTTGCTCGCACGTTTCTCTGTACGCGGAAACCGTGCGAGATCGCAGGAATCACAAATTTGAGATGATTCAAAATAAAAAATGGCCTAATTTTTTCTTCAGCCGGAATTTGACATTAAAATGAAGAATGACATGTTCATGCGGAGACTTTTCATTCCCTCATCATGATCTTTCTCGTAAATTTACGAGTTTTCTCGGTCAAAACGTTTCAAACCGATTTGTCGAATCCCACGGGAATTTCCCGGACTACCTGCCATTTTTCGATAATATTGGCAACTCAATGAGTCATACAGGGCATATACTTAAGGACCAGAGGAGCTCGAGTACCCGCCACGAGTTAATTCCCATGTGTTGACCAGGCCAAGCTTTTCTTTTCGTTAATACGACCCCAAATTTGAATATATTGCTGGTATATCCCCATTCGATCTTAGAAACCTTTCGATTATTCGACAAAGGTCCGATCGTTAAAAAGCCATTTTGGCTCGAACCATTAAATAATCTAAAATCAGAAGAAAAAAAAGCGAGAACTTTCGGCCAAACGGCTGGTTTCTTTGTGCATCGATTCGAGAACAAAACGCAGACTGCTCAATTTTGGTCAATATCGATTTGTCAAAAATTTCTAAATCACTTCACGACGTAATTTTCGACGAAACGGAATTTCCCGAGTAACCGAACAACTCCAAATATCGATAGTTATTCAAATTTTTGAACATTTAGAACGCGACGGTCTCCACTTGCAAAAAAAAAAAAATGAAATTCGAAAAAAAAGGAAGCTGGATTTCACGATACCAAAATACCGTTAAAGATGAGCGTGCAAAAAATATGTATATAAGTTGTTCCGGATGAATATCGTTCGGGTAGGAGCTCCATCCAAAGAGAATAATATCGGTGGGGTCCATCAAGCACGCGTGCCCGCCAGAGTCTGCTCGATTGTGCCCTCCGTACGGGGGAGTGTGTGTGTGTGTGGGTTCGAGCACGCGTGGGCGATGCTGTGGCACGCGACACGACCGTTACGTTCGAAGCCGAGAAGCGGAGGGGTGCATGTCGAGGAAGGGAGATCGAAGCAGAAGGAATAGATGCAGTCTGCATGTGTGCATGTGTGTGCGAGGGAGAGCCAGCAATAGAGAGAGAGAGAGAGAGAGAGAGAGAGAGAGAAAATCGGTTTGAATGAGCGAGAAGGGGAGGAGGGCGAGCCCCTGTGTACGCAGCGGGGAGAGGGACGTACTATACGCGATGAATTTCAGAAGGGGAACTGCGTCGGATTGCAACACATTGTACACCCGGTACACGCACACACACACACACACACACACACACACACACACACACATGTATGATAGAATTTTTTCCCTGCGATTCTAGCCACCTTTCATCGTATTATGCCAGGAGCGGCGGCAATTATTGAAAATGAATCATTCTTCATTAAATTACTCGGCAATGATGACCCCGAGCCAACAGTAAGTGTTGGATCTACTTATTAATTGAGAATCCTAAAGATTTATGAGGCTTCCAACTGTTTTCAACATTTGCCGGAACACTGAGGCGGAAGCTAGACGGATTGCTGCGGAAAAAGTGCATACAACGCTACAGTTTACTTCCTGTTATAGAATATTTGAAAAGGCATGAAAAAGTGATACGTCGTGATGGAAATGATCGCATGGAACCTCTCGAGGCTTAAGGAATCGCGAGTTGTAGGGTCGAGAGGTCATAGATTTAAGCATCTGCCCCGGTGGACGGCACAACGCTTTTTCTCGATTGATCGAGACAAACGAAAAACGCACACACATACGTGCGTGCCTCGAGGGGCCAAAGACCATCGTCACAGAGTCTCGCGAATGCCAAGTTGTGCGGCACTATGCCCTGTCCGCGATCTGTGCATCAGCCAGTCTCGACAGGTAAAGGGAACTAGCAGCTACGAGGGGCCCCCCACCATCTCGACACCACCAAAACACGTACCGTCACATGCACACGGAGTACGACGCACGGATCGTGAATCTGTTGATGCTGCTGGTGGCGAATGTGGCCTGCTCGGTGGGGATATACCTTCGGGTAGAAGTGCGCCTTGGCCCCCCTCCATTCTGGCTCGCCTTAACCACGCACGTAGGGACCGGAACGAGGAGGGAGAAAAAACAGATGCTCCGAGCGGGATTGGCCAGCGGCCCGCGACCGTTCGTCCCCCCATTGGATGCCGAGAGTGGGGCCCCGTGGGGCCAGGCATTGGCGCTTTGGTATCGCACGTGCGGGCCACCTGCGTACCCCTATGGTGGGGGAGCCACTGCTTATAAAAGCTTCGAGCACATACCCCTGCCAGTCACAAACCGGCTAGAAGCCGAACTCGTGACATCGCTGAGCGAACACACAAAATATACCGCGTTTACTTTTTTTTGTTCTTCTATTTTTATCATTTTTCCTCAATTTCGGAAAAAGACACTACGATTCAGAATTCATCTCGAGTGCCGACGATAGTGAAGTGGCGATTGAAAGAAAATTTATTTTCAACCAGCTGGATTACTGGAAATTTTCATTCGACTTGTCGATTTTAATCGATAGTGCAGTGGCCTATTTTTTTTTTTTTTCAAAAATAACACTAAAAACGTGACTTGTGTGTTACCTCCCAAAACTTGGATTACTGGGAAGGTAGCGAACATTAAAACGAAAAAGTATTATTTTCATAATTCATCATGCTCGTCGAAGAAATGCCGAGAAGTTTCGTCAAAAAAAACAACAGCTACAGTCACTGCCCGCTCAAGAAGCGGCCGGTGCACGTAATGCTGTACGACGAAGTTCCAGAAGTTGTCAAAGGTGAGAATCGATTTTGCTCAAAAATAACTTTTCCAATCTTCGGAAAAAAAAAAAACTTGTAAAAAAACATTTCGTAACAACGAAGCTAATAAAGTTTTGATTTTTTTTTTGCTTACAGAAGAAATAATTGACGTCGTCACCGACGATATCCCAGAGCCAGAGAACCTCTCGACGAAGCCGGAAGATCTGAGCAAAGCATCGAAACACCGAGCGACGTCGCCCACGAGCACGAGATCAATTTCTCCGGCGATGGATATCGAGTCTGCAGCGACACCGAATGACATCGTCGATCGCTTGCCACTGAGTCATCATCATCATCATCATCATCATAATCATCATCACAACAATCACAGCCATCATCATAACCACCAGTTGCATCAAAACGAAACAACCGGTATTAATAATTCAGCAACGTATCATCAGTCGTTCCCTCCGAAATCGCCAACACCTCCGGTCGTAATGGCTCCGGTGTATCCGATCGTGAAAAAGGAACGTCTTGAGATAATCCAACACGACGGTGGAGCCTCTTCGACAAGTGCAGTCGCACCCTCAGCCGGACATTTTATCAGTGCCAAGACGCCGCTCGAACCGTTAAATCTGAATGCCCCGATCGAGCCAGTGCCGCATTACCCAACGCCTGCCTGGGCAAGATCCGCGCCGTTGTATCCACCGCACTATCTTCCTTATCCACCGGCATATCGCTTCTCGCATCATCATCCCGGGGCTGAACTTTATCCTTCCTATCCGATCGCGGCTTATCCTCATTCCTCTCCGGAACATCCGGCAGTTTCACCGCCACCGCACGTTGCCCTGACCTGTCCGACGATTCAGCGGCCGATAGCGCGAAGCTACGCTCATTGGGCAAGTTCCTCGAGTCCGGATCATTGCGGCTTGTCACCGACGAGCTCGGTGGGCTATGGATCTCTACGTTCGCCACCACCCGTTACTCCCGAAGATCTTTCCTCCCCGGGAAGCGACAGTGGACGTTCCTCCGCGGGTAGCACATCAGCGGGAAGCAGTCTGATCGGAATGAAGATGGACACGAATCATTCCTCCCCGAATCAACTGGCCAACTCCGGCAGCTCTTCCTCGTCCTCCTCGTCTTCCTCGTCGACCACATCGCCCCGTTATCAATGCCCCGATTGCGGCAAGTCTTACTCCACCTATTCCGGCCTCTCGAAACATCAACAATTCCACTGCGCCGCCGCTGAAGGTCAAACGAAAAAATCATTCTCCTGCAAATACTGCGAAAAAGTTTACGTCAGTATGGGCGCCCTCAAGATGCACATCAGGACCCATACGCTTCCCTGCAAGTGTCATCTTTGCGGCAAAGCCTTCTCCAGGCCTTGGCTCCTCCAAGGGCACATCAGGACTCACACCGGCGAGAAACCCTTCAGCTGTCAACATTGCAATCGCGCTTTCGCCGACCGTAGCAACCTCCGAGCTCATCTTCAGACTCACAGCGACGTCAAAAAGTACTCGTGCACTTCGTGCAGCAAAACCTTCAGCAGAATGTCTCTTTTGACGAAGCATCAAGAAGGCGGCTGTCCTGGAATGGCGGTCCCCATCGGCTACCCCTGCTGAACATCCCGCTTCTTTATTTATGTCGCAATGACACAAAGAGACCTGAAAATCCATCGAATTCGAGTGCCTTACGAAGAGAGTCGAGATTACGAGTGACACGAGTACAAATCGCGTTTCGAGTGCGCCACCGTGTAAATATGTAATTACCACTAAAATATCTATTCATAAGCTACAGCAGTGCGCGATTTTACGTTTGAACTAACATTTTCATCTTTCGAATATTTTTATCCCGCGCCAAAGGGACGAGTTGGAGCTAATCGGATTTTTTTAAGTGACAAAAATTATTTGTACTTATAGAGTATCGTGTGTGTGCCTTTCACGGAAAAGTTTTAAATGACAGCTTATTTTCGTTTTTTTTTTTTTCTTTTTTTTTCATTTTTTCTCCATATAGTATCTTTTTCGTTAATTCTACGCCGTTTTACGCGGTTGCCGTGAACCTGTCGTGCCATTTCTCGAAAAATATCCCAATTCGCGATTACCCTATTGTTCACTCTCTTTTTTTTTTTGTTTTCGTGTATCTGCGAGAAAACAATATTTTTCCTAAATAGATTGTAAAGACACATATAAATATTATATATCGATTCGCGAGAAGGATCGAAAGTACATTTTAGTAATTTATGTTCCTAGGCTTAAGTTTGATCATTCGAGTCGTCACCTCCAAAAAATCGTGCACCAAAGTCTCCTGCGAAATCAGCACGTTCACAAATCTTTTTTTTTCTCTCATTTCCTTTTTTTTTTTTTTTTCATTGAATTTTGTTAATTGATCGATCACGTCGTTCTTGAAATGTTAACAATGTTCCAAACTGTAAATAGACCATCGAGGCAGGTGCGAACGATGAATTTCATCCAAGACTCTAAATACCGATACACTTAAGTATTAAAGGCACGCGTCCCGACGTTCAACTACATTCGCGTTTTGATAAGTTCGTCCGTCAAAAACATGTCCGGATTTTCCATGATTTATATTTTCGCGTTTAGCCATTAAGTTACTCGATGAAACTAGTCATTGTATTATATTACGAATATATAAATTTCTATTATACATAAATATATATAAATAAATATATATTTACGTCGACGAATATATCGACGAAGGTGCAGAAGAAAAGAGAAAGGCGTGACGATAAATAAAATAAAAAGCGACTCGACACGAGTTCCTTTATAAAAAAAATAACAATCAAACGTTTTTATTCCTTCCACATATCATTGCGCCATCGATCTTTTCCGTCGGAAGACACAAAGTGCCGTCATCAATTTGCCATACAAAAAAAAGGGACACACCGAGGATGAAAAAAAAAAAAAATATATTTAATCCCTGGCAAAAGGCTCGAGTCAATTTGACTGCATTTTTTAAAAATCACGTCTTTTATATTTATACTTTTTTTTTTTGTCGTCGTTTAAGAACGTTTGCGAACAAAAAAATGAGAAAATGAAACGAGAATCCTCTCGCTAAAAGACATCGAGATTGTCGCCTATATATATTAGCAGATAATATTTTATACGAAATAAATAACAAATCGAACCTTAAAGAAAAAAAACTCTTTTTATTCAGATGACCGAAAATAATCCACCATCCCCTCTGCCTTCTGACATTTTTCTGCCAAACTGCATGCTGCACTAATCTGATGCATTTAACACAAAATATTGGATCATTAAGAAAATCTCTACAATCAATATCGTTTTTATAGCTATTCCACGAATAATAGACTTGATTATTTGATTTTACTAGGCGATTCAGTAAACATTGCTCAGCCGTACTCATTGAAATTTTTCATTCATTTTCACTCGCGATCACGAATCGTGTGCACTTTATTTGTGTTCACAATTACACAAAGGTCTTTAACGTCCGAACAAACAACATATGGCGTCGTCGTTTGTCGTGCAATGTTCGATTCATTGCCTCCCAATGGACTACCTGCTGCACATGTATTCTCGTATATACATTAATACGTATATATATATATAAATATACGAGGGTCCCACGCGCTCTTTCGCTTCGTTCGAGTCCAGCTCGACGCGAAACGATTCAATTTTCTTCTCGTGCGGTGTGCTGCCCTCTATGACTATGGGGTTACGATTTTTTCGTTTCTTCGACTTTCATATGCGCTACTGCCAATTAATCTTATGCGTCGAGCATTTAAAAAATCTATTATTTTCAAAGAAAAATAAAGAATTTGGAAAAATCGAAATTCCTCATGATTTTAAATTCTTTAAATGCTCTTGGGTTTCTTTCGCATGTTTTGTTCAATGACTATGTACAAACATTCCAAGTACCTGTCGAGTACGAATACTCCGTAGCAGGTGGATCATTGTTGAATCATTAAGGAGAAAGCGATTTACGAGGCGGAAATGTTATCGGTTCTCTTCAGTTCCCTGTGCAATATTACCGGTGCCATTATGCTCAGCCACTCCGAGGCATGCCCATTGTCCTTTGCTCTAAACTCTAGTCCTGACCAAGGCCCCAGACATTCGCCATAATCGCTGCTTCGCTGGGGATCTTTTTCACTTATTTTCCTTTTTCATTCATTCCATTCTCGTCCTCCTTTTCTTGAATATTGAGGAATTCCCCGGCCACCAAAGGACGACAATTTTCTTCCATTCTTGAAGTTTTCATTGTTGGCTTTCGGGTTATTTGCTCGAGCAGGTGTGAGCAGACATCGTGTTATAAAATCCAACGAAAATTCGTCATTTTTACTTCGAAATGTTCCGACTGTTCAATTCACCAAAAATTTGGATTCAAATTTTCGAAAATATTGTCAAAAACGTTCCTACGAGCGACGACGACATTTTTGTTTTTTTTTGTTTTTATGCAGAAAAACCGTAAATTTCTATGGTTTTTTTCACATGTATGCAAAAGTTGTCAAACTTTTTTTTCTCGACAAATTGAATGGAAAGTGCAAAGTGGAGCTCTGTGGCAATGGCAAAAAATTATAAAACCTCAGAAGCCTGTTAATTAGAAAAAAAAACTCTGGCTCGTTTCGCTCGCGCCTTTTCTCTTAAAAGCTTTTGCAGGCAGCTCGATCGAACAGGTGCAGGTGTCTCGGACCCTTGGTTCGTTCCTACCGATGGGATTTAAAGCGACCATTCTTTATTCGTCGTTATTAATACAGGGTGTCCATTTTCTTGATTTTACTTAAAATTTTCGGAATAACGAATTTTTCCAGTTGTACGAATGGAATTAATTCCGGCCGTTCATATTGTTCCATTTCGAAGAAAAATCCAACACCGAGGTTGGGAATTACGTTCACGAAACTATTGAAAAATCAGCCAGAAATGTTGGAGCAAAAAACACGATTGGTCTCAATGGAAAGTCAAAATTTCCAGTCATTTATTTAAACAATTAAATTCGATATTTCGTAAATGTCACAATGCACGAACATATGAAGAAATCTCTAAAATGTACTTTTGATTTTTTTTCTCCATGGGCAGGGAAAGTGGGACACCCTGTATATTGGAGTGTAAGGGCCGTTGGTGACAAAGGACCGGTAGTAATGCTCTCAGGGATTTCTGGCAAAAACTGCGAATGGGAATGAATGCGACTAACCCATGCACTTCCTTTAGGACTGGTTTTTCCCGGTGGTTATACAAAGATTGACCCTATATTCCACTCCAAGAGACTTTAAGGGGATTTGGAAGGTGGTAAAGCGCGTTTTTTACAATTGTATTCGTAAGGGAAAAAAAACGATTGAATAATTTAAATGGAAACTTTGTTTAACGAAAATAAAGAGAAAAAAACGAATGAAAAATTGAAAAGTTCATAGCACGAAATTTCTCGCTCAATTCCCACGATATATATTGTTCATTGACCTCCCCCGCTCGCTCTTCTCTTTCTTTTGTCATTCGAGACAGAAAAAATGTCTCCAGTGGTCGATGGCTGACCCTCGTTGATCTCTGAACGTAAATCGATTCAGAATCGATTCACCTGTGACCATAGAACGAGGCTACATTTGTATCAGCTCGAAAAAGGCGTAACTCGGCGGTATATCGACGCTTAAAGCGTCTAATTAACGCCCCGGTACTTTCCAACTACCGAATGCATGTCCGATGTGTATAGGCGCGACTGGACCTTTTCAATTCTTCCGGGAAGACGTGGCCCTCTTCTCTTCTCTTACAAGTCCGAAGTCCCCTTAATTGTTCCACGGTGATACGTGACCCATTGTTGTAATCCTGATCGTTCTGAGAGATGGTCGAGTACGCTCTTGCCACCGTGGGCACGATCCCCTCGTGCCAGGTGTTACGTTTTATATACATAAAAATCTATATACTCGTACAAATATGGGCCATTTCATTCCGAGCGTTGATTTCAGTCTATTTTTTCATCAAACATTATTCGTTGGCATAAATTTGAATTTTTCCAGGGCATTGACACACTGGGTCAATTTGACCCGGAGCATGAATTTCATCTATTCTTTCTTGAAACATCATTCGCTGGCATATATTTGAATTTACCGGGGCATTGACACACTGGGTCAATTTGACCCGGAGCTTGAATTTTATTTATTCTTTCTTGAAACATCATTGGTTGGCATAATATTTGAATTTTCCGGGGTATGACACACTGGGTCAATTTGACCCGGAGCTTGAATTTTATTTATTCTTTCTTGAAACATCATTCGTTGGTATATTATTTGATTTTTCCGGGGCATTGACACACTGGGTCAATTTGACCCGTGGCATATTTCATGAGCAGTTTATCGAAAAAAATCAGGACTCCACAGTCCTCGATCGCTGTGCGGTATCAGAATTCGGAAAATATCAAATTCTATCGTTTGAATGAATTTTCTTGAAATATTTTACTTTTGAGGAAATTTTTATTTTGCTGAATTTTTATTTTTTTCAATTTTCGTATTTCTTTGTGATTAATAATCGGCGACGTTCTCTTTAGGAACGATATTTTTCGGCAACAAAAATTGGCGTGATTTCAACTCACCCTGTAGATTGTTGTAGTATCTACACGTAGTACAGATCTGGTAAGATGATACTCGATATCAAACGAGCAGAGCAGAGGAGGATAGTCTTGCTGACGTTGATTCGCCGTGACCGATCTCATTCGATCCTCTCTCTCGCTCTCTGTCGTCGTGACTAAAAAGCCAAGGAATACTGATAAACGAGAGAGAGAGAGAGAGAGAGAAAATTAAAGAGATAGAGAAGAGCGTTGAGAAGCGTGCTCCGTTCACGCCTCATCATCTCGCGTTTCGCTGGTCAATCTCGCGACGTTGTTGAACGAGAAGAAAAAACAAAAGACAATTTTTTTCACCGGTGCGACAACGAGGCGTAACTGTATGTATACGTTCCTCGTGGAAAAAAAAATATCTCAGCGGATTCCTTGGAGTCTGACTCGCCGCAGTTTGGAACAAACAAATTTTTTCCAACCGAAGTTAATGCAAGAATTTTCATTAGTTATTTTACAAACAAACAATTGAGCTCCTAGATTTTTTCTATAGTTTAAATTATTACTTTTACATGTAAAGGCACAAAATTTCACTTCGTCCCTCAAAGAAAATGAAAAGTCAATCCCGTCCCGTTTCGTCCAAACTATTTTTTTTATTTGCAATTTTGCATAAATTTGCATTTTTAAATTATTTCAAAAGTTGAATATTTTTTAAATCCACAAATAGCTTCTTAAAAGCGACTTTTGAAAAAAAAAACTATTTTCGTTAATATTTTCAATATTTGTAATTATTTTAAATTTTATTCCAATTAAAAAATTTTTTAAAAAATTACAATTTTTGAATTAAATAATAACAAATTTATTTTCAATTTTTGATTCCAATTAAAAGAATTTATTTGAATAAAATTGATTATCATCATAATTTTAATAATTTAATTTTTCCGAATAATTGATTCATTTTCAACATCTCGATTAATTTTTTCAATTAAAACAATTTTAATATTAATATACATGGAAATCAAAAATATCTAAAAAAAAATCAATTTAATTAAATTGCATAATTAATTGCATAAATTAAAACCGCATAAAATGAGCGAACGTTGCGAAACTTTTTTTTTAATGCATAAAACAAAAAAAAACACCTGTCGTTTTGTTTTAATTTTAATGACACACGTGACCCCTTAAACCCAACCGGAAGTACGTCGATTTAAATCGCTTATCGATCGAGATCGTTGGGTGTATATCGTCAGCGCAGTAGCGAAAGGGTTAACCGTAGAGGTATTTTACATTAGAACAGTTTAATAAGACGATTTATAGCACGTATCGATTATATATCCACAATATATCGCTCAAAGTTGCGGTTATCTTATTGGCACGTGAGATCTCGCGTATGGAACAGAAATCGTGAGTAGTTGGATAACTATATATTTAAATACACATATATAGCTCATTTATAACGAGAGTTGCGAATAACTGATATATCCTCGTCGTGGTCCTTGTTCGAGACTTCTCGTTCCAGGTATCGATAGTCGATCTCTCGATCTCTCTCTCTCTCCGTCTTTCCTCTTCGATCTTTTTCTTCCACTGGCTCGTATGTGCACGTCGAGGGCCTGCGGCTCGTTCTTTTCCAATGGCAATTTCGTATTCGTACACACTCGGCCAAACAGGAGAGCTTCGCACAGAAAAATTGATACACGCTCAAGATTGCCAATCGAAATATCGCTCAAGGGATTATTTTCGTTATGAAACAACAATAACAAAATCCCCTGCTAATTTATCGTTTGAATTAAAAACCCAACCCTCGGAAATTGTATCCGAATTCCCGCCAAGTTTTTCCACGAATTTTACTCTCTGAATCCATCACCGAAACTGTTTATTTTATTTATTTTTTTTATTTTCGTAATAATTTGTATTTTGCTTCGAATAATTTTGTTTTTCCATATTTCTGCAGAATGATTTTTCACAAAGCTCTGACATTTTAGGGAAGAAATATCCAGGCAGCGGCGGGAATTCGATTTCCAAGAGAAACTCTTCGGGTTTTGACGAATTTGAACGCCGCTTAATGCGAGAGAAGGAATCTCCGGTTGGTGGAGCCATATTTGGTCGTTGATGCGACAAAGGGTTTTAAGGATAAGTGTACGGGATGGAATTTTGAAAGAATAAAAACTGGTATTTTTCGTACGAATGATAAATATTTTGAAATGCAAATAAAATATATTTGAAAGATGATAAAAACAAGCAAACTTCATTAATTGAACCTGTCAAAAATGTCCCGCCGTTGTGGCGCCAAAAAAAAATCTCGCGTGCTTGGCGCCATCAAAACCTTTCTCTCTCGCTCTCTCTCTCTCTCTGTCGGTTGCTCCGCGTCATATAAAGATCTCGCGCACGCACTTTGCGCTTTTTCCACGAATCGATATTGTAATCGAACTCTCGCTTCTTCTTTCTTGTTATCCCCCACTCATTATTTGCCTCTCGCCAAGTTATCACTCTGTCCATATATATTTGCATACAAATACCTGCTCGTTGAGACTCTTATTCGAGATACCGCAACTCTCGGGTATTAGAGTCGAAAAGTTTCATATTTTCAATATTTTTTAATAGAGTACAATAATCGTTATTGTTTCCTGACACGAAAATTCCATCGAATAACTAACGAAACGTCCAAACGGAAAAGAAAGTATACAAACGTTTCGTTTAATTTTCGAGAGAAAAATACATTTGTATACAAAATTTTTCTTCATAATTCATTAAGTGGCTGGTACACGAAACCTTCAAGATTTTACCTTCAAGTTTCCGTGCAGCATTGACCGAAGATTATTTTTCTTAATTTTGAGCAGAAACTGGAAAAGTGTAGAAGAAAAAAAAAGGAAAAGTCAGTGTTCTGGAAAGAAGAAAATTGTGCGGTGAAAATTGAGAGGATGAGAACGAGCCTGGGCTGCTGGGACCCCAAGTGGCTGGTATCATGTTCGAAGAGAGAAAAATGTATACGGATCTGTGCCGGAGGTTCATTAGTAGCTCCGCCAGCCTCGGGAATCTCGAGGGAGCATTCTTTGTGTTGTGTATATACAGACTTTTGTGCGAGCACCCACGATGAGCTTGAGAAGAAGAAAAAAAAGAGCGAAACACAGAGAGAAGAGAGAAGAGAAACAATCGGGGCTTTAAACTCGGAGTAAAAGAAAAGAACAGAGCAACCTGTTGCCCCGAAATTCTTGGTCGGAACTCCTTAAGGCGGCGTCCACAACAGATGGTTCACATCGGATATATAGCTCTATATAGAATCGATGTGCACACCTGTCATACTTTGTACATCCGTCCTTCTCGCTCCTTCCCTCAAGATTCTCCCTGAGCAGCCACTTTCCACGTCTCTCTCTTCCTCGATTGTTATTTCTTCGTTTTTTCTTTTTTTTTCTCTGTTTTCTTTCGAGGCGAATAAGCAGCGATCGGTTCGCGCTGATTCCGATACGCCACTTAAGCTTCTCGTTAAGCACAACTGTTTCGTTGGCCCCTCATCATCTGCTCTTTGCTCCAACACCCGAAGACACAGTTGCAATATAATGCAGACGATTATTTTATAAACGTGAAAACGAAAGAACAGAAAAAAAAAACAAAGATTGTGCTCGCACGACGTTGGTAATTAATGCTCAATGAGAGCTTTTTCCTCTCGTAAGAGATAATCGCCAGCGATGTATATTTTGCATCAGTGTGAATCGATGAAGAATTCATGATTTTATGGAAAATGGTGTAAAGTCCCTTTAAATCAAGCCCAAAGATACGCCAGAAGAATGCTCGTTCGCTTCTATCTAAATTGGCAAAGTGAGGCTTGGCACATGCAGCAAGAGAGAGTGAGGGAGGGAGAGAGATATCTATGAATGTATATTGGAGGGTTAAAAAAATTCTGCCATTACTGTACTTTTCACGAGGTATTCTCCTTAATGATCGCGGTTAACGGCTCTGTGGCAACGCTCGGAGCCAGAACAGAGGAGAGTAGTTTGCCAACACGCGATACGATCGATGTATACCACCCTCGTAGAAATATCCACATGTATATATTCAAGTTTCTTTGAGCCGAGCAGGTTAGGTTTCGGTCTACCCAGCAGCGTTTTTCCTTCATTTTTTTCCCTGACCTTTCAAGGCCATTTTTTCCAAAAATGTTTCCCAGATACTTTGATTATAAATTATTTAAATTGCAGGAAAAAAAATTATCGACAACATATTGTTCGAAATACATCGAGCAGAATCCACAAAAATGGAAATAAAAATGTTTCGTGATAACTTTAGAGGAAAAAGGAAATTCCTATGGGAATGAAATAAAATTTGGAAAATTTTGAAATAGATTTTTTTTTTTAATAAAAACTCGTCAACCACGTCCAGTTTTTTTTTCTTCCATTGATTTATTACTGTTCCTTTTTTCTTTTTGGGAACTATTTGTGACCAGAAGGGTGGAACGGCGATTTGACGAACGAAAGCGGGGAATGAAAAATTGATTAAAAATTAAGGAAGAAATTTTGGATGAGGCTTGAGTGGCGGGAGTTGACGCGATATTTCAAATTTCGGTCAATAACCCAAGGCTGGCGGAGTAATGAGGACGCATTACATGGTGAATGTGATAAATATACTGTACGAAGGTTAATGGCTCGAGGGATGAGCAAAGGAAGACACGCGAGGTTAATGACACCCTTTTGCGCCTTGTCGTGTAGGACGAATGCACCTGAATCCATCACACGTTGAAACGACCCTGCGGTTTGGGCAAGAGCCCGACCGCGTGGCCAACTAATTAATTCCGAGGCTGCTGATTAATCCCCAAAAATTGAGGGTTCGCTCGCTCAGGCCCAGAGCATAGTCCTTGGAATCCTCGCTGAAGCGGAGACAACAGTCGGACAAAAAAATGACCGGAAAATATAAACGATAAATTAATAAAAATAAAAATTCATTGGAGAAAATAAATCGTGAGCCACCTGAAAAATAATTAACTGGCCATTTTTCACTCTCACCCCTTTACCTACTACCCCTCCTTCGGCTTCCTTCGGTTACCTGTTTATATCCATAGCAGAGCGGCTTCTTTGCTCGTGGCCCTTTAAAAACTGGATCACCAGATGGCCAGCAGGGTTAAAAAGACACCGACACCTTAGCCAGGGAATTCTCTTCCCGGATACCGCGTAAGTTTTCCCATGCACCGAGATCCTTGCATCCGAAGAATCCCATGAAAAAAAATTTTTTTTTAAATAAAAAAACAAAGCAGGATAATTGGAATATATCGAGCAAGTCCTTTGAATTAATTTTCCATTATTTATCCAGAGAAAAAAAAAGATTTCTTATTGTTTGTTTGAAAAATCGGATTTTTCTCTGGTTTGGGTCAAATTGACCCCGAATAAGAATTCAGCGTAAAAAACGTCGCTGCTGTGTGGCCATGAGGCCGTTCGCGACAAGAGGACATGAAAAAATGTAAAGAATTCATGGAGGAAATCCGGAAAGATAATAATTGGCATTGGCGTGTTGGCAAAAAGGTTTTTCGCGTGGCGATGATTGTCCGACGGAACTTTGGATGGACAAACTGCTCGGCGGCGATCTCGACACGAACCGGTCATCATCAGGTGTGCTTGGGAGAATCGGCAAAACTTCTTGATGGTCGTTCTCTCCTTCTCTGTATGGATACAGGAGACACACAGACAACGACTCACACACTTGAAGATTCGCCTCGCGTCATTATCCGAGGTGTGGCACTAACGCTGAAACGCGTAGGTGGTCCTTCGTGTGTCCTCTCACGAGCTCACAGCCAGACGAAGCGTTTTCACTCTGCGGAGCTTTTGCTCCGCCAGAAACACACGTGTGCGCGCGCCTTTGTGATGCTTCCCATCATCAACCAGCCAAGAGAAAAATTCTCTTCCGCAGAAAAATTGACACTTTTCTGTGTTCGAACAAATATTTATTGTCAACTTATTCGAGATTGTGGCAAAAGTTTATAAATCGAGACATTTGTCACTTGAAAAAACTTTTTCGAGTTTTGGCAGTCAAGAGAAAAATTCTCTTCCGCAGAAAAATTGACACATTTCTGTGTCTGAACGAATATTTATTTTCAACTTATTCGAGATTGTGGCAAAAATTTATAAATCGAGAAACTTGTGACTGGAAAAAAATTCTTCGAGTTTTGACAGCCAAGAGAAAAATTCTCTTCCGCAGAAAAATTTACCTTTTTCTGTGTCTGAACAAATATTTATTTTCAATTTATTCGAGATTATGGCAAAAGTTTATAAATCGAGAAACTTGTCACTTAATAAAAGAATTTCTTATTTTCTTCTGATTTTAAAAATCGAAGTCGAGCTGCAGTTTTTAAACGGTTGTATTGCGTGGAATTCCGATTGAATGAAAAGAAGCATTCTGGAACGTGTCTTATTGACGATACGTGAGAAACGAGAGATTCCACTCTTGGCTTCTTTGGCTTGGAAGTTTTATCAGGTAAAGTGTTGTAAAGTGGCTGCAATGCTGAGAGGGTGACCTGGTTCGTGTCTTACTTGGAGATGTGCACTGGCCCATGCCTGCAAGAGTCAACAGGGTCACGTTACGTTGGTACGTCTGTCCACAATATTTATGAGTTCTGCACCCTTAAAAATGGCTCTTTGTTCATTTTTCCATGAGTTTTTGAGATTTCGCTTTCGATGAGCGAAGGAAATTGAAAGTTTTCTATTTCTTAAAGAAATAATTTGCGACCACGTAAGTTTCGATGGATTCTATAAAATTTATCGGCTCTAACGCGATCGCTGTAAAAAATTCAAAGGAGCATAATTTTTATTGAATTAAATACGAGTCTTTAATAAATTCTTACTCTCATGGCAATAGAAAATGAATAAGATTCATGTCCGCGTCGTTTTCTACGCAAGCACGCGTCGTACATACATATCTTGGTCGCTGTCTTGATTGGTCGAGTGTCGCCAACGCGCGAGTGTTTCGCGGTTTTTTCTTTTCCCCAGTCGCCAATTTCCTCCCTCTGGCCGCTCCCTCTCTCCGATTTTTCTGACAAATGGGTGAGCTTATCAACGGAGCAAGGCGAAGGATTGGTTGATGTTGGTATCAGCGCCAATAAATGAATGGGCTAAGGCGCATGCGCGTCACCTCGGATTCTCACGCTTCGTCGTATAACGCGAGACAGAGCACACGCGCAACGCGCGAGAAGAGACGACGAGAGAGCTCGCGCGCGTGCCCGGAGTGACGCCCCGGCAAGTGGGTTAATACGGACGACGATTATCAAGTGCGTGTGTGAGTATAACTCCATTCTGTGGATGAGGCAGAAAGTGCAGAGAGCAGGAAGGGGAAGCAGATTGCGTGCATCAAAGCCCGTCCCCTTGCGACTCGTTATTCCGTTAACTTGGCGTTACAACCATCAACTTTTCTTCGTTTTTTCATTTTAATAAATTGCAACGATTCTTCGCGTCGTTCTTCTCCCATGAGGATATCGCGAAAAATCTGTTTGTTGCGATTGTCTTCCATTTGGCTCTTCGTATAGACATTGTAATTGATGGATTCCCCTATGCTGGGTAGTCGACCGTACGAAGTGGCCATATAGTTCTACTCTGGGTCAATTTCACCCAAAATTGAAATTGAGTTATACTTTTTTTTCCAAGCATTGTAAAGTTGTTTCGAAACAAAAAAAAGTTTCCAAAAATCCCCATTTTGCTGCCAGTTATAAGCCTCCGGGTCAATTTGACCCAAAATTGAAATTGACTTACGTTTTTTTCCAAGCATTGTAAATTTGTTTGGAAACAAAAAAAAGTTCCCAAAAATTATCATTTTGCTGCCATATGTAAGCCTCTTGGGTCAATTTGACCCAAAATTGAAATTGAGTTACGTTTTTTTTTCCAAGCATTGTAAAGTTGTTTGGAAACAAAAAAAAAGTTTCCGAAAATTCCCATTTTGCTACCAGTTGCAAGTCTGCAAAGTGGTTCGGGTCAATTTGACCCGAATGACTCAACGCGAAGCCGCATATGATAACGAGGAGAGGAAAAGATGAATTCTTGGTCAAACGGCAGGCTTGTGGTGCTCAGATTTCGTCAGAGTATTAAGGACCCATTGTTCGAAAAACGTGCAGGCCCAGCCACCGAACAATTCTCACATTAATTTGGCTCATTAAGCAACGTTCAGTCGTTTGGCTGTGAAAGTGACAGCCGCCGGAACAAGCATGCATGAGTCAAACAAATCTCATGGTATACAACAGGACCGATTCTGTGCGATAAACAACAGTGTCAAAGTTCGAAGCGGCTTTCTTCAGCCTGGTCCTCGTTTCATAATCCCCGATGGATATTTTCCCTTAAATATCGATCATCCATCAATCAGCACCTAATTTATCAATAAATCAACGTTTCGATTGCCCAGGAAATCCCAAAGATGTAACAGTGTCGATCGTTATTCCGCAACGATGAGGAAATCCGTATGATTGGATGAGGATCATGATCGTTGTATGTGTCGACGATTTTCTAGAGTCTCTGCATACAGGGTGGATCAAGATTCCTCGTGAACCACGAAATCTGCTAGTTCTGTAAAGATTAGAAAACAAAATTTCTACAAAATACCAAAAAAAATCGCTATACCCTCAAAAAAAGTCGATCGAAAGGGTCGAGGCAGCTAGTTTGACACAAAATCGACGAAGATCGTTTTGGAGGCTGCGGAAACAATTATCACGAAAACACGGTTTTTTTTTCGATGCGAATGAAAGTTTGAGATGTTTTGTTTGAAACTTTGGAGAAGTGCTAACCCTAGAACGATAACCTTATTATTTTTTTTACATATTCCGGTAACCTGGGGTCACAAATGACCGCAATTTTGAAAAATTCATATCTCCGGTAAAATTTAACGAAAAGGGTTCAACTTGGGCTCATTCTTTTCGTTTTTTAATGCACTATCACATGAGCCTAGATCAATTTTGCTAAAAGTAAAAAAATGAGTAAGAAATGTGGTAAAAGGATAAAAAATGGGAGAACGAAGGGAGAAAGGACTTTAGGTTGACGTTCTAGGGTTAAGGTGGTACGAACTATGGCTTTACACCCTGTAGGTATGTTGTATCTGTATATAGGAAGTTCGTGACGGTTAATGGCGAGAGCTGGATCGCGTTCCTCTTGACACTGGTGAAGAGAGACGAAGTCGGAATGAGTGAGAGAGAGTGAAGGAGCTCGGAAGGGAAGTGACTAACGATCGGTAATCTCTCTCGGTGAGGTGAGCAAGATATGGTGCTCGGCGCACACGACGCGCTCGTTGGAAAAGACTCTTGTGGCAGAGCACAGTCCACGCTGCTCCAAAGTCTCTCTCTCTCTCTCTCTCTCTCTCTTTCTTTATCTCGCTTTATTTTTTCTTCGTCCGTTGTCTCTCTCTTCCTCCGGCAAACACCTATAGGAACCCGTTCGATCGCTCGACAGGTTGGGTCACGACCGGACCACACGGCTGGGTCTACCCCGCGCGCGCACGGAGAGAAGGCCCTTTCGCCGGGTCAACCTGCGAGAGTCTTCCTTCTCTTGCATCCTCGCGTTCCCCCGCCCCGAAGTCGCTTGCTTTCTTTTTATATTTCTCGTCCAATCGTCCACAGCTGTACGTCCAAGTTCATCCTCGATCAGTCCCTACGATCAGAGCGTCAACCTCATCGCGCGCGGTTATGCAACGGAAAACCATATATGCGATTGCTATAAAATAACGACGAGATGAGGGAATCGCCGGACGCGAGGGTGTTGATTGTTTGGCTTCTAAAAAAGTAGCATACGATTTTTATTTCTCCGAGGAAAATGAGCTGGAATATTGTTACCTTGCCACACTGGGTCAATGAGACCCAGAGCAATAATTCTGTCCGAATGATCCTCATTATTTACAACTTTATGGACCGGAAATGATTTCTCGAGCAGAAAGCTACGCATTCGGTGGATGAATTTTTTCGTGATTTGTTAGTTTCTGAAAAAATTCTTCACGGTTTTTGCTTCGCTGGAAAAATAAGGCGCGCGAAGCTGTAAAAAATAAATACACGCAATAAACTATCGTTATGGTGTTCGTGCGCGCGGTAACGAGAGAAGAGGAGATCGGAGCGGTGCATGCGGCAGGGCGAGCATAAAACACAAAAGAATGGAGGTCCGAAATCTCACGAAAAGCATCTTTCCATTTTTAACGAGAGGAGCAGGCTGTTTTGTGCGGTTGGCATATGGAGGAAACGTCGCGAGTGTACGAAGAAAGTGCAAAAATGTATGTACGTACGCAGAGCGCGACGGAGGTATCTATAGCCGTAAACAGAAATGGAGGAAATGCTGGCGCGCGGCGATGGGGGAGCAGGGGGTTGGGGTTATATGCGCGCGCGATAAAAATCGTTGGGTATCGATTAATCTCCCTTTTAAATCGGAAATTTTACGATCCCCCGCGCCCATGAGAGCAGCCAGAGATTTTTCAACTCGTGGCCAAAAGTTTCGGCTCGAAAAGTCGAGGAACTCGAAAGCGTCTCGTCGCCCGCGTGTGTGTTTCGTCGTTTCGGCGTGCACCGGTACACTCGCCGCAGCGGAGACTTCCCTTTCTCTTTCCCCGCACACACCCTCTTCGCCTCTTGTATTTTGCGTTTTTGTTTTTGTTTTTTTACTTTTTTTTTTCAGTCCCCCTTAATTTTTTGTTGTTCGCGATACGAGCCTGGCGTAGGTGGAGAAAAATATATATACGTATATGTGTGCAGCAGCGAAAGAAGAAGAAGAAGAAGAAAAAGAGAAAAAGGCCAACCGCGTGCATGCAGGAAAGAGGACGACGCGCGCGCGAACACGTAATATACAGCGAAGAGATGGTCGCGGGGAATATATATTGAAGAATAGACGGTGGAGGGGAAGGGGGATGAACCTGCTGCTGCTGCTGCTGCTGCACGGGTGTGAGTGAAAAACGAGAACCGTGACACACTGCGATATTAAAAATCACAATGCCTTGGCTTATTAAGTCGACCCACTATTTTGGCCTTATGGTCCGTAAAAACATCGCGCGCGAGAGAATGACCGAAATGAAGGAACGAGTTTGTCTCCATTCTCCTCCTCCTCCTCCTCCTCCTCTGTTTCTTTCTTTTGACAGAGACTTTTTCCAACTTTCTCGTCGCAAGAGGAGCAAAATGTCATCGAATTTGAAAAGCTTGAAGCATGGCTTATTTCTCGTGATTTAAAAAATGGTTTGATTTTTTTAAATTTCGCTGCCACTTTTCACAGCGAAAAAAAAAACAATTTCCAATTATTTTTCTGTTCTTTCGAGAGGAGGGGCGAGGACAGCAGGGTGAACACAGTCATAGCCGCGCATTCACGACACACAGCCGAACTTTACTGTACTCGGTCCTCCAACGTCGTTATACATCGCGGAGCAGGAAGAGGGTTCGGGGCAAAAGGGGCGAAACCGCAATGGGGAAAATTAGCAATTGTAATGTTATAAGCCGCGCACGAGCGTCGCGCGAACCCGGGGCGAGGAAGACGGAAAGAAAAATATGAAATGAAGCTGCACAAAAAAGAAAAAATTCAATGAACCTGCTTCCAAGCGAATGCGTGATCGAAATCCACGGAAGAAAAAAAACGTTCGCAGCTACGTAGAGTGGCTCATAGAAATCTCTTTATCAAGTTTCTCATCCGCAAGGCTTTCCAAAAGCAGTCGCCAAAACAGTACTTGGTCGTTTTCTGTCGATAATATTCCTTCAAATTTGCACCACACATGGAGAATAGTGATGTCTAATAACTCGCGCAATTTTAAGAGCTTTCACCATGTAAAAGTCGAGATATTAATTTATAAAAATCACAATTTTCTCGTAAGAGGGCGTGTTAAAAGTTGCAATTTTCAACATTAAATATTTCGATTTCTAAATGGTGAAGCCTCTTCAAACTTTGCACACACTTTCATCTAACACCGAAGAAGCTTCATTTATTTTTTCAAAAAAATCGATCGTTAAATTTTTTCGAAATTTTGTTTATTATATAACAAATACAGATTGCCACGGACAATCTTGGATTTAGAGTATGTTGTTCTTTAGTCAATTTGTAAAAACTTTTTTCAATGAACCTAGGCTCGCAAACCATTTTGTATGTAAGAAAAACTGAAAACAAAAATTTAGGTATGACCGTGGCCACACAACGTCCTTAATTCCAAAAGATCGTGAAAAGAAACGCGAGAGAATTAAGAAAATGGCGTTAAGGATCGCGTGCGTATTTTCTCGGATTGTCGGTCGTATTTTTCCGCGACCCCATGCAAAAAGATCGAAGTTAATCGAACAGCCGCAGAATGCCCGAGGAGATAAAAAAAAAAGGGGCGAGAAGAAGGACGAAAAAGCGACGAAGAGGCTCTCTATATACAGCAAAGCGTTGCTGGGTACTTTTTCGTGCGAGCGGAGCAGCTAAATTCACGAGGATTCGTTTACGTACTTGATGCTCGTGCATGGATACACGGATAAAAAGAAAAAAGGAGGAAGAATGAAAAGAAGAGGAAAAAAAGGAGAAGAATACGCGCGCGGGACGTGCGGCGACCGCGAGAGCGCGCGGCCGGGTCACGGGGATTTCATTTGACGGAATAACGTAGCGTTTAACAGCCGGTACCGTTATCACGCTCGCGCTCTATACACTGGCCCGTGTATAATGTTCTCTTACCACTTGCGCGTGAACTCGAGTTGGGCTCTCCTTGTAGCTCTTTCTCTCTTTCGCTCTCCCCCGCGATCGCAGTACCAAAACGGACACTCGGACGCAACGCGGGCTTTATAAGTTTGCGAGTAAGCGACAGGAGTGCTGCGCGGGATGACCAAAAGAAAAGAAAACCAAAAGACCCAAAGCCAAATGGGACAAAAACGAAGCAAACCGAGTTTCTTTCTTTTTCTCTTTCTCCTCCTCGTCGCCCGCGAAACCATATAAATGAGAACTGGGTGACGTATTATGCGACACGGACTAACGTGATGCACCTTTCCGTCAATCTGTATTATGACTGCCAGAGTCGAAAATCGTTTCGCCCAAAATCTTCAACGAGACATTTCGCGAAAAATTAGTTCGAAAAAAATAAATAAATAATTCAAATATATATAGTATTTAAAAATAATAATAATAATAATTATTATTATTATCATTTCTAAATACTATATATATTTAAATTATTTAAATATTATTTTCGATATATAATAATAGTAATAATAATAATATAAATAATAAAAGATAATATAAAATAAAATAAACTAAGTTGGAGGGATTCCGGAGTGAGAAATGAAGTGCACTTGGTGAATGATTAGCATCGATAATGACTGAATGAGGAAAAAAATAAAATGTAAGAATTTTGCTGTGGGAGACGTTCTTCCGGTAACGGCAAAATGCTTGGATGCATTCCCCAGGGGGGAGAGAGAATTCCAAGCTCATTGTTTTTCGTTGGTTATTTTTTGAGGCTCGCGTTGGTCGATGCCTTGGCGCGAGCCTTTGGCAAAATTCAATTTTTTCCATCGTAATTTCCATTGCATCGCGCCCAGACTCTTTGGTTATTCTGCTCGTCTCCCCGCACTCGCTTGCCGTTCCTTCTTTTTTCTCATTCGTTCTACCTGCCCTCGTCCCTGCTGTTTCCAGCTCTCCTCGCGTTTCGGGAATCATCAAAGTACTTGGTAATGAGCAGCTCGCGCGGACCGGGGTCGAAGGTCCTCGTGTAATGAATTGTTTTGCACCTCGCGGCCAAACCAAGACGCTGGATAAAGCTTTTATCTGCGTATACACGTACGCGTGGACTTTTGTATTTTTACACCGCGATTTACACACAACAAGTGGAACACACGATCATCATTTTTTGAGTCTATCAAAAATTTGACGGATCGGCTCGTTTCACGTCATAACGAGCTGACGTCAAAATAACTTATTGACATAGTTTATTACATCGAGATAATTGAAACAATAAAAACTTGCGCGAGGCTCTGATAATCGAGCATTTTGCAATCAACACGGCACTTTTGATAATATTTTTTGAAATTTGACAAACGACTAGCAAACGGGAACGTAAATCAGAAAACAAACACAAACACAAGAACGAAGGACATTCGCAAACCCAGCCAATCACGATAACGTACAATTATGATATCGACCAAGCGACAGCGAAGTTTCTTACTTTTTCTTGCATACAAATACAATTTCTTTTGCCCAGGGTAATAATTAAGTAATCGAATAATTAAATTTAAATTATATTTAAAAAATAATTTATAATTGAATTTATTCGAATTATAAATTTAAATATAAATTACTTTTATATTTATAATTTTAACCCTTACTTGCCACCTTGTGATACAAAACAACCCCAGGCCTATTAAAGTCATTTTTTAGATTTTGCCGGTTTTAGCATTTTTATTTAGTGTACTTAAATTCAATTTTTGGCTGTATAAATTAAACAATCTTTTTAAAAAAAGATTTCAATATATTCTACAACAATTTTCAAGTCGAAATATTCAGTAGTTCATTTTTTATAACAATTTTTGTCACCGGGGTACAAATCTACCCCATGGTGGCAAGTAATTCTACAGAGGTGTGGCAAGTAAGGGTTAAATTAATTATAAAATTAATTTGAATTATAAGTTTAAATAGAAATTACGTTTAATTTTAATTTAATTGTCAAATATATTAAAATCATAAATTATAAATAATTTAAAATTAGTTAGAAAATGTATTTAATAAAATATTTCTCGTCGATTTGGGAGCTTGTAGAGAAGTTACACTTTGCGACACAAAAATAAACTTCAACCCTCAATAAATTCGAGGAATTTAATGTTTTTTTTTTTTTTTTTGTAGAATTTTATAAAAGAAATGGACCAAATGAGCGACACGTTGGTCTGACTTCGTGAGAAACTGGGTCAGCACAGGTTGCCGATTCTCAGAAATGTGATTCGTTTCGTCTGTATTCATCTTTTTTTTGCTTATGATTCTCTCGAGATATGCAATTCTCTCCAGCTATATTTTAGTGGTACGGTGAATATGTCTATATATTTGTATAAATGTATAGATATGAAGCACTGCTGCGTTAGTGTGTATCGTGTAGGCGCAGCGTCACGACCCCGACAGAATCGTGTTGATTTTGTATGCGCACTCGTTAGCCCCGCGAATGGCCGTGAGCCTCGCACTGCAGCGAAGCTCTCCTGCTGCTGCACTGCTCGTGCGCACTTTGGCGATGCAACGGTCTACCTCTGCGAGAATCCACCCCCACGTTTCTTCACCTTGCATCGACAATCATTCTTTCTCGTTGTCTTAATATTCACTGGGAATTAATAATTTAAAAAAAAAAAAATAGCACGTGATTCACAATTATTTCTTATTTTTGATTCAAAAATATTTTCTTCGATCATTGAGTCAATTTTCTGGAAATCTTTGTTCAATATTGGGAATAAAACATTTTTTACTTGGCAGTTTTTGCCAATTAATATTTTTCGACACTCGGAAATGTTAATTAATTAATTCTGATTAAATTTTCAATGATTCGTTAATTTTTAAAAAATCCCGCCGCGTCGATTTCGTTCTGCTGAGTCAAAAATACTCCCTTAAAAGTATTTTTTGCCACGTTGAATCTTGGCATGCCTGAAATAAAAACTAACGTTACCTCAAAGTGTTTCTCCTGGGAGAAAAAAATAAAAAATGAATCGAGGCGAACTGGCGAAAACGAAAATATACATAAATATTTATTGATCCTGCGTCCGTTAGGGCCATCAATCGCGGCGGGAATTGAGGTCATAGTGAAAAATCTGTCCACACATTCGATGAATTAGACAAATGTCTATTTGAAAGCTGAATTTTTTTTTCGTCATATTTGATTGATTAAAAATTCAAAATTTCATTTAACACTTGAATAATAAATAATGATTTTTATTGATCCGGTACGAGGAGAATAACGTCGATACGTCAACGGAGTTTGAGAAATAATGAAATATATTTATCTCTTGGAGTGAAAGATGTACAAGTTGGTGTATGTACGAGCTGCAAACGAACCTCACCCGCATGCTAATTCTTTATTGATGAGTGTCATTTGTAACGATCGAATAGGGGGTTCGTCTTGTAAGTACGAGAGCGGTTTGAAACACAATTCCTTTTATTTTAGGCTCTGGCTCGTTTCTCACTTCTCATCACGAGGATATTATATATTTGCTGTCTCTGTATCTTCCGAGCCATGCACCGACCTGTTGCGCTCGACGAGTTCAGGTGAAACGAAGAAAAAAAAAAAAAAAAAAAAAAAAATGAGAAAGAGGAAAAGGAACGTGAACGAGAAAAATACAAAAATGAAAGCACGATGGAAGAGTAGGCGAAGGGATCCGACGCGCTAATTGTCGCTCGAGGGAACTCATTTTTCCAAATGCTTGCGTTTCGAACGATATATATATATATATATATTTGTTTCCACGCGTATATAAAAGTTGCCACATCGAGTCGACGAGATAAATGATAACTTTTCAGAAAAACAAACGCAATATTTTAGTTTTTTTTAATTTTTTTTTTTTTTTAAAGCTTCTCCAACAATAAAGTGGTCGAGAAAAGTCGAGCCTCTCGCGTATGAATAATTAGTGTTATGGCTGGAAAGAATCGGATCGCGATTTTGACGGCGTCTGCTGAATCTAGTCGAACAGCGTCAAAAGAGGGCGAACAAATATTTATCGTATTAGATCGTAGTGTCTGTACAGCCCTCGCAATTCATTCGCGATGAGATTATAATCTCGAGATAAGAATTCTTGGTTCTTAGTATTTATCTATGGCAATTTAAACATGAGATTTTTTTGTTGATTCATATTGTGCACACAGCCGTGTACGAGGACGTAGTCTCAACGATCGTTATGATTTTTCACAATATCTATGATACACTAATATCCCTCATAACATTGTTTTATTCGAGTTTCTTTCTCCTACTCTTCGAGCTGCTTGAATGAATTACGATCTCGAACTGGGTCCGGCTATCCAACAGATCTAATCGATCCCCCATCGATATATACAGATATTGAGATTTGGGTGTGCATGTGGTTATGTATATACATCGCGAGGATTATTCGTGCTCTCGAATGGAGAGGAGAGCATTGATCTGTGGGAAATGTTTTCCGTTGCCCCCGGAGCCTCCGAGCAAAAGTATTATATATGCTCTCTGTCCTCTCGTTTCTCGTTCAAACGGTAAAATACATACATACGTATGTATTCAAGTGATGGAGAAGCTGTGCGCGGGGGAGGAGGCACAAGGGAGCAGGCGAAAGAACGCGCGAGCAGTGAAATGCTCTTGTACTCTATTATACCGACGTACATACGTAATACACGATACATATGTATGTACATATTATTATGTACATTTCGCTTCCTCGTAGGAGATCGAGCTCCGTGCTTCAAGAATTTTCTTTTCATTTTTTTTTTGAAATTTTCAGTGAAAAATCGTCGAGATATCAAAAATTTAGAAAAATCTTGAGATGATGTGAAAATTTGTGGGAAAATTATTGACTGGTGACAAGTTTCAGAAAGATCCATCGGCGAAGAATCGAAAAATGTTAATAATGTGGTTCTAGAATTTTCTTTTCATTTTTTTTTTCAAAGTTTTCAGTGAAAAAACGTCAAGATATAAAAAATTTAGAAAAATCTTAAGGTGATGTGAAAATTTGTGGGAAAATGACTGACTGGTGACAAATTGAAGAAAAATCCATCGGCGAAGGATCAAAAAATGTGTTTGTTAATAAATTCTCGTTTTTTTTTCTTTTTTTATCTTTATGATCTCGGATTCAAGTGGTCCATTGAACTTCTCTGGCCCAAAGGCCGATCACGATTTGCGCGAGTAGCGATAGTCTCGATATCGCGGATCGCTTGATCACTACCGGTGTGTGGATCGCTGCGCACGGTGCACCTTCCCATCCACCGCGCGCGCGGTGCAACGATTCAGCCTCCAGCCATTCGCTATGGTCGTACGTAACGTCGTAACGTTTCTGCTCGCAGCAATGCATCCTAAAACTAAACATTTGTAATCCTCGCATATTATCGAAGCTCAAGGGATGATGCTTCCTGCTTGTGATTTTCACATTTTCACGAGTAAATCGATTCATAAAGATCGAACGTATTGTTGATGATGAAAAAAAAAAAAAAACTGCAACGGAATCGATTATTTTGGAATTTTTACAAAATTTTTCAAAATTTGAAAAAAGTTTTAACGCTCTCCATGCTTCGACGTTTCTCCATCACACTGGAAATGAAATTTTGTTAAAAATCGTCGATATTTTGTTGAAAACGGTAAATTAAATATTTTTTGATAATTTCAAAATTTTCGTTATTTGGGCAGTATTGTCAGCGAAATTTACGAGTGAAACGACAAAAATTTGCTTCCGAAGAGATTTTCTAAAATATTTCTTGCTGCGATGACACAATTTATGGGATTATTCAAAAAAACGTTTAGTTCGAACGTATCGAACGAAATATTGATCTTTTTCAATCAAATTTTGTTTTCAGTGCACGTGTACACCGATTTACACACAGCAGGTTTTTAGATATAACGCGCTGTTGGTGGTTGCATGCACTATGCGAACACGATCGAGGAAGGATCGTCGCGAGTGCTGTGTGTGGAGGAGAAGAACGGGGTAGGGATACGATCGAGACTCGATAACTTGGCGATAAAACAGTGCCGGATGTAACGATCCACTCGACGTGCGACTGGATCGATCCGAGCCTTCTCTCTCTCTCTCTCTCTCTCTCTCTCTCTCTCTCTCTCTCAGACTCTCTCGTCTATTTGTCTCGTAAGGATGGTGGTATATATGCACGTATCTCGCCCGGTGGCCCGTGCCACTTAACGTCGTCTCTCGTTGAAACGATCACGCTCGATACACACACAATGACATGCACGCGAATATATCCTTCTACGTTTGAGTTTATTCACGCGTAGACGATTTAGAAAAGCTTTTGCTGGATTTCTCCTATTTTTGTGTTGCTGCATGCATATTTTCACTATTTCGAGGATTTCAGCTTCGAAATAAATTCACAAGGATCATCCCGGAGCGCGCACACTTATTGCCATTGAAAAAACCATCAATTACGTTCGTTTGCATCAAAGAATATTATTTTGACGCTGCGGAGAATAAAGTTCGTGAAATATTGAGAAATATTTATTTTTATTTTTCATCTTGATCCTCGCAGATTTATGAACACGAATCGTTATTTTCTTCTCATGATTTCGACATTTATCGCGAGGCTTCGACGTCAAAATGATGGACGAAATCGTCATGTCGTTGAAATGGAAAAAATAATAGTCGCCGCAGTGTGCTGCTGTGCAAAGATATAAAAAATACTCGCTTCCGAATACCTCTTCCTCGAGGTCCAGAGAAACATGTATACTTTGTACCTCTCGCGGTTATGTCCGTTTGGTGATTACTGCGTGAGCTCGCGCTAATAATCAGCCTCGTAACCTTCCCGAGGGCTTGCGGAAAAGATTTTCTGCTGAATAACACCTTAATGTAATGTCCCTTAAAAGCTATCGTCATGGGGACATAACAACGAGGATATGACCGACGACCAAGCACCCAAATGATTTCGAGAAAAGACTCGAGAGAGTCTGGGAAGCTTTTCCTGAAAATATTCTGTCGGTTCGACACCACGATGTACAGGGTGAACCCTTAAATATCTGTACATATCGTACGAAACATGATGATGATACGAATTATCATTTTTTTAGGTTTAATTACTAAAACAAATTGAAAGTTGCAATTCGCTTCCTCAAGATTTAGCATGATGCTCAATGAGCATTCGTAATATACCAATTTTTTATTTTTGTAAAAAATAATTTCGCCAACTTTTCTAGAAAGTAAAGAGGAAGTACAGACTTGAACAGAATTTCTTACAAAATTTGCAAAAATTAAAGCGGTTAGACGATTTTTCGAAAAACTCAGATTTTCGTAAATTTCGAAAAATCATAAAATTCAAACCGTTCAACCGATATTTCCCAAATTCAATACCAACCTCCCTATTATGATACTCTATTTATAAAAAAAATGAGTAATAAATCTTCAAATTTGCGGAAGTTAGAGCGGTGACAGACTTTTTTAAAAAATCTCAAAATGCCGTAGAATTCGTATTTTTTCTGCAATTCCGACAAAATCCTCAGAGAATGAAGAGCTGTGTGAACCGGGAGCCCTGTAGGTCGAACTGTTCTCGAGTTATAAATGTTTGAATTTTACAGTGCCAGAACATACACATACACACACATCCGGACGTTTTTTCTAGATATGATTTTCCGATGTTTTGGGACATATTAAGGATGCTGAGTACCTATGAAACTCATTAATGTTAATTATTCAGAAAATGGCTTCTTAATAGTGGTGAAATTTTTACACGACCTTCTAAATACTTCATCTAAAAATATACCAAATTTTAAGAATTCTTTCGTCATTACTTTAACCACCTTAAGGGTTGAAATAAAAAATGAAGAGAAAATTCTGAAAATTTAGTATGTTTTTGTATGAAGTATTTAAGAGGTCGTGTAAAAATTTCACGATGATTAGGAAGCTTGTTATTAAAAAATTAACATTTTGTTAAAAACATTTTTTTAAATAAATACAACAAATATTAATCGATAAACTTCGTTTTTTTTTCCGTTGCTTTAAGTATTTTGTAGAGTGCATTTAATAATGTTAATTTTTCAACAACGAGCTTTCTAATGGTCGTAAAATTTTTACACGATCTCTTAAATATTTCATACAAAAACATACCAAATTTTTCGAATTTTCTTATCATTTGCGATTTGGGACTCAACATCCTCAAGCACATTGACATTGAAAACTGAAAAAAAAAAAACAAATATTCACCGTCACATAGCTTGCTCCATGAGGAAGCGAAAGGATTTTTTCTCAGCCACACTATAATAGTGACTATACGCAAACAAATGAAAAAATATTTATAACTGTGCAAAAATGCACTCGTACGGTTGGTCGGTATAGGAAGAAGTTTACACTGCAGGTTAATGTTGGTAATTAAGGCTCTCGGCTCTAAAGCGCATTCACGCGTCCTCGCATCCACGTCGCGAGCCTCGCGTACGAAATGTATGAATAAAAAAAAAAAATATTCTTTTCGCCCTTTGCTTTTCTTCCCTTTTATTATTATTGTTATTATGATTATTATTATTATTGTTATTATTATTATCATTACAGTAAACCACGAGTCGCATAAATCAGGCCGTTTAGCCGTGTATAATTTGCTCAACGCGCGCCCTGTATCCTCACTTTTTTATTATCGCTATTCGCTTCGCTCGCTTTGCTCGCTCGTCCTCATTTTATCCTCCGTCTCTTGCTCCTCTCGCCCTTACGATCCTCCCTTTCCCGTACACGGTGAAATATCTTGAAAAGGCATAAATATCCGTGCTTTCTGGAACCGTTTATATTGATCTTGACTGCGTTCGCCAATATCGTCCCGGAAATATAATTCCGAAACTCTTCGCTCTTAAATCTCAGAGATTATTCGCTCGCTCGACGAGAAATTCATTCGCTCGAACGCGTCACCGAATAAGTTTACCTTTCTCCGGGGGAATTTGTCACGTTAATTTTGCAGCTTCACGACGGTGCAATTTTTTTTGGTTCTTATTCTAAAAGCCCGAGACACGAGATTCGCAACAAATTATTTACTTATTTTTATTGCTTTTGCATGCGGCAAAGACTTTCTGAAGAAAAATTGGGAAAAGGGTCGATTTTTTGGCTCGAAAATGACAACATTTCCTCGTTAATAAAAATCTCATGTTCGGACGTTTTTTCAGATGGATTTTAGCGCGTCGTGATGCACACGCAGGACGAAAAGTTCAGTGGACTGACATTATTCATCTGTATTTCTTGTTTGGAACGAGACGATTTATACTGCTGCCAAATTACAGTTCTGACCACCCATAACCCATCGCGCGGAGGGTTCGAGGACGAAGCCCGTTAAGGGGGTCGTCCGGAGACGTTAGGGCGACTGTAAATAGCGCGAGGATGGCTTCGGAATATGGATAATAATGTTGGTAATATTAACAACGATACAACGATTAATATTTAACGTTCCTAGGCTGGGGTAACATAACGTTCGCGGTATTTTCGAAGCCAAATAAGTCCCATTATCGGCTCGTGATACAAGGCTTTAACAAAAATTAACTGCATCCTAACTTTTTGCAAAGCGTTGCGTTGCAAAAGTTTCAAAGAGGTAATAAAGAACAAAGCCAACCACACAGAACGACGAGAGCCTCTCAGCCATTATGGCAACATAAATAAATCGCACCAAAGTTCGTATTTCAAATTCGTGCCTGGGTGTCGAAGTTTAGAACGAAATAACAACAATAACAATAATCGTATGTTTTCTAGAGAAAGATTCTTTTTCGCTTTTTTTTTCGACGTTCAAAAAGGACCTTGGTGCTTGGCCCTTTGAGCTATTAATAAGGGACTTGCCGAATTCCATGTCCATTGCTTGAATCTTCCGAATCGCTCAGACGTTCATAAATTTATAAATTTGAAAAAAAAGAAACAAAGAAAAGAGCGCTCGTTATTTGTTGATTGTGAAAATTCACAATTATGACGAAAAGTCAGTTTTTTTGGCATGCGAAAAAAGTTGAAAAAAGTAAAGCGAGAAAGAGTGCGCTCTCGGCACGTGTGCCGATGAGCAGGAAAAATAAAAAATGGAGGAGGACTGCGTATGAAAATGAAAAGATAAAAAATGGTAAAGAGTGGAAAAAAGAAGCGTAAATAGCGAGAGTCGCAAGGTACGAGAGTTACGGGCCGTACACGTCGACCACGAATATTTTGGCAAATTTATGCCCAATAAAAATTAACCAGACCCCGCGAGCAGCGTCTCCGAAAGATTCTCGCTATATTTCTTTCTCTCTCATTTTTCTCGCTTCAAACTTTTCCTCTTCTTGCCTCTTCACGTGCACACGAGACGTGCATGCCCATGCGGTTGGACGCGACGTTTAACGACAAACGTGGCCCGTCCGTTCGCGTCCGTCCATTTGCCCCGAGTTCACCCAGAGATGGACATAACCCGCGCGCGCATCGAACTCGCTCAGGGTGCATATTGCACCGTGACTTCATGGTGACCATATATATCCATGTGTATATGTGATACGTATTCATATGCATATATAAGTCTGACCAAAAAGGAACGTGATTTACCGCTTAAACATCATTTTTCTCCTCCATTTGATGCAACGAAACATTTTTTTTTCTTCAAACTCATTTTTTCACATATATCCTCCGCGTATTTTAATTCGTGAAGCCAAAGTTTCGAAAATATCAAAAATAAACCCTTCATTGGCACACTGGGTCGATTTGACCCGGAGTTATTTTAATTTTCAGAAAATTAATACGCATTTCGGGATTGTGTCAAAAATGCTCCATTTTTTCAGCATCTCTATAAATTTATATCGGTGAATAAATAATCGAAAAGTTTTGGTTGAGTTCCGAAAAAGGCGAAACTCCTTGCATGTGGCTTTTACAATCCGTATATCGTAAAATTCGAAAAGTCTGTTTTTTTATCGGCTACAAAATTTATTTTCCAGACTCAATATGCACTTGCAGTGCTCCGGGGTCGAAGAGAGATTTGTCCCTTCAATATCTATATTCGTCTACATATGTTTATTTTGTTTTCTCTCAATTCTCTTTCTACCTGGCACATGTGTGCGGGGAATATGTCGCCGGTGTAAATCAGTCAACGTCACAGAGGATTAGAGTTTACGGTATGTAGTATAACCCATGGCGAAGGTGTGCAGAAGCGCACCAAGAAATCTCCACGCGTCCCGGAGATGAGGATCAGCCGAGCGCGGGCCTTTTTTCCCAATTCTTCTTTTATTTTTTCTCACTGCACATGTTATGCTAAACTTTTCGTCCTGCATGCGTTCATCGCCCATCCGCCCTCTCTCCGGACTCTTGCATTCATTTGTTTAAATAAACTAATAAATAATCGATATTATAAAAATTAATGCAATTGTCATGAAGATCACTATAAAAAACTATAAACATATGAAAATTGGAAAAATGTCAAAACATGAAGATTCTAAAAAGATAAAAATATGAAAATTGGAAAAATATCAAAATATGAAGATTCTAAAAAGATAAAAATATGAAAATTATAAAAATATCAAAACATGAAAAAAAGATAAAAATATGAAACTTATAAAAATATAAAAAAATGAAAATTATAAAAATAATAAAAATCAATGATTGAAATAGTTCAAACAATTCGATAATTGGCTGAATGAAAATTTATTGCATCAATTATTCAAAAAATGCGCTAAATCTCGAGTTGACTGTCGATTGAATCGCTCATAATAAAATTCACTAACGGATTATTCCAGATGTGATCGCGAAAATTTCCTCATTCTGATGCTTTCGTAAGTTTACGGTTGAAAAATGTTGAATTTTTCCTCCCGCAGTAACGTGAACATTTCAGTTATTGAGAAGATCGTTTGGCGCGGGAAAACCGCGCGCGCGCGCGCGGAACACCTGTCACTGTTTGCACTGCGACCCCCCGTGGCTTTGCAAATGCCATCGTCGTTTCCAACCTCCTGTGTAACTGTACATGGGAATTAATTTGTGACATACTCCTGGTTAACAATAAAAATATTACAAAATCGATCTGCTGCTTCACCTGCCCACCTGCCAACGTGGTTCCCAGCATGTATTATCCCTAATAATAGCATTGTGTCACACCCTTCACGTAACTTATCAACGTACTCACATGTATACAGATATCGAAACATTGCGTGCACTTCAACAAGCTTGAAAATTCATATTTATTAAAATAAATGATACGAGTTGTTGCGTATCTCGTAACAGTCGATTTCTCCCTTTTTCCTATTGACTCTGTGTCTGTTAACTTTTCAGTCCATGCCAGTAACCGCAGTTTCCTGTTTTAACGTTTTTTTTTTCAACATTATTATTCCAGTCAAGTGACAGATCTGCTGAACTTTTTCATGACAAACTTCTGCGTTTATTATTTAAATAAATAATTATTAAAAAAAAAAAAAATATTAAAAAAAAATGTTTTCCAAAAAATCGAGATTCTGGTAAAAGTTACGGGTCTGGAAACTGGTTCCGGTCAGTTTGACTGAATATCAGAAAAATCACGGAACTGTAAGATTTAAAAACTTTCAATTTTTACCAACGATTGAATTTTTCTCGTTTCCTTTTTCCCAAAATTCAATGAACGAGATCCCATAAATCTTCACATAAAAAAATAGCCTTTTTCGGAGCCGATTCAGAAGGAATTTCATTGCGTATGATCAAGTGTTGGCAGTGTCGATCGAGACATAACGGAGGTCTTTGAAAGGAGAAGAAAAAAAGTTGGATCGATCGATCGATCGAGCGTTCGGTTAACGAGAGAGAAGCAAGAGTCCCCCTGGTTTCTGGCTCGCGGTAAACTCCCGCCGCGTGTTATTTACTATGTTAATTGGCGCCCACGTCAAACACAAATTTATGCTAAAAGCCGAGATGTTATCAGCGTGGTCGATGGCGGGATCGCGGTGTTGAGGAAGCGTCAGGAGGCCCGGGAGACTCGCGGCATATTTTCTTGCACGATTTTATACACCCAGACGCGCTGACAGCTCTCGCTGCTCCTCGTCTTTCGCGCGGCCCTCCGCAACTCTTCATGATACTAATTCAAAATAATGTATATGTGAGAGTGATCCCGATGCTCCCATGGAAATGAAGGACCCACGGATCCATCGACACAAACATCCTCATCGTACATTTTCGTGCGTCGTAAAAAGGGAGTAAAAGTAGTTTTGTACTTTTTAGCCGGTCCTGAGGGACTAGACGCGATGATAATAATCGATCACAATCTTCGATACGATCGCGTGGGCCTTTCTTTCGTCAGCGAAGGTCCAAGAATTCTTTGAGGCAGCTCTAAGGCCTCTGCAGCTGGAGGCAAAATAATTCACAAGTTTTCTTATATGACGAAACCCCACGAAAAATCAACAAATTCATTCAATTCGTTTCATCAACTTTTCCTTTTGGATTAGTTTCAAATTTTAGGCTGTTGTGTTTTAATTTTTGTATCTCTCGAGCGTGACTATTGGCATTTTCGACTTTTCAGGTCCTTTGGACCTTTCATTCCAATGTGTGTGTGTGTGTGTGTGTGTTGACAAAACAATGCGTGCTCAGAGAAAGTTTGCACATGTCGAGATTTTTCTGGTGATTTCATTTTATGGAACTGTGGAAAAAAGCATGGTTTTCCAGCATGTGTTTTCCAGAAGCTCGCTCGCAGGGAAGGGACCATGGGATTTACGTGCAATTTTGAGCGAGGACACACTTTCGTGCATATACTTAAATATATTAGGTATGTTTATAGGTGTGAAAAAAGAAGCTGAGGAATGTTGGCCATACGGTTCGCAGACGTGTGGAGCGTCGAAGGGAAAGAAACGCATTCGTTTGTCCTCATTCTGCTGCTCCGCGCAGCAAGTTTCGTTTTATTTTTCTTGTTTGTTTTGTTCTTTTTGAAAATCCATCAGCCGCGAAGGCGATAGTTGTCTTTCGTCAGACATTTCAGACTCGGAGAACCGTCACTGATTTACGTTCCAAAATTTTATTGCCCTCGAGTACGTATTAAGGCACTTACACGTAAATATATGACGCACTCTAGCTTTTTTTTTTTTTTTTTTAATATCGTTATCGTTAAATTATCGTTAAAACAGCGTTTGGCTCGTAGTCTCGCTACAGACATCGTCAAAAGTTCAATCTCCGGTTAAGGTTTTTCATTTCGATCGTGAAATCGCGCATTTCGCTGGATACGATCGCGTCAACATTTTGGGATATTATTGATCGGATTTCATTTATTTCACAAGGAGATTCGAATGCTCCAAAATTTGTTAGCAAAAGGTGCCATTAGTTGATGAAAATAATTCGTTACTTAAAAATAATTTCGCCAATTTTTCTAGGAAGTGAAGAGGAAGTACAGACTTATGCACAATAATTTAGAAAATTTGAAAAAATTAAAGCGTCTAGACGATTTTTCGAAAAACTAAGATTTTCGTAAATTTCGAAAAATCATAAGATTCAAACCGTTCAACCGATATTTCCCAAATTCAATACCAACCTTCCTATTATGATACTCTATTTATAAAAAAAAAAATAGTAAGAAATCTCAAAATTTGGGTAAGTTAGAACGGTGACAAACTTTTTTGAAAATTTCAAAATGCCGTACAATTTGTATTTTTCTAGCAATTCCAACAAAATTCTCAGAGAATGAAAAGCTTGTATAGATTAACATCTGTGCAAAACGGGAGCCCTGTAGCTCAAACCGTTCTCGAGTTATAAACGTTTGAATTTTACAGTGCCAGAACATACACACACACACACACACACACACATCCGGACATTTTTTCTAAATATGATTTTTGGATGGTTTGGGACATTGAAAACTGTAAAAAAAAATGTTTCCCCTCCACATAGCTTTCTCAATGAGGAAACAGAAATTGCAAGAAATCATTTTCAATCGTTTTTATCAAATTTTTTTTCTGAAATATATAACGGAATTGAGTACGTAATTAATAATCAATGCCAAAAATTTAAATGTTTGTACCAAGTCCGACGAAATATGTACTCGAGCATCTGGCCATCTTCAGGTTATTGAGCATTTTTTATAAACGCTAGAATTTCAATAATTTGGATCAACGAGGTGATAAAAAGAGAAAAGGGACCTGATGGCGTTTATTTTATTCCGTAGCGAAGCTCCGATAACGCGTGCTCGCGATCTCGCGATCGACATGTCTTTCGGTGTTCGAGCCTCGAGAAAAAAACGTGGCCGTGTCCGAGAGAACAATTCGAACGGTTTCGTCAGACACAGCCTCGTAAGATCGATGAATTGTGGCTCACTTATAGTGTATACCATTCTACCTACCACATTCAGTATCTTCTATGGGCATTTCCATCTTTCTTTATCCTCCCAACCTTCTCTCTGATGATAGGTATTTTTTTGTCAAATTAAAAAAAAAAAAAAAACGTAGTCGAAAATTCCGATCCTCGCACTATTCTTCGTTGTGATGAACTTGAATTTTTTCCCAATAACATTTTATAGAAAATTGAAAATAATGAATTATAAAAAAATGATAAAAAAGTGAAATAATTTCAAAGTGTCACGTGTGTTTTACTTTTTCGGCAATTTTTCATTGGTTCAAATTTTGAATAGGATATTTTGAATTTGAAAAAAAGGGAAAAAATCAAAACCGATAAAATTTATCGTTCATGTGGCATTTTTTCGAAGACGAAAAGATCGAAATGGAATGGCCTGTGCACGAGTTTGTCGAAAACGCGACGAGGTTCATGTGTGGGTGAAGACAAGCTGTATTCTACTTTCTCCGCGTGCGGCAGTGGTCCGCAGCGAGGATTCTCGTTCCCTCCATTTTCTGGAATTCAAGGCACGCGAGTCTCCATACGACTTAATCGATTTTGATGGTTAATTATGTTCTCGAAAAGGTGAGAAACAGAGAGATGAAGGGGACGAGTTTTTAATCGTCAAATCAAAAACGTTTTTCATCTCGAATTCTTTATATAATTTGGACAGCTCATTCGTTGCCTGCAATCTGTTTGTTAATTGAATGCAACATTTAAAAAATAGTTGCCTCGAGGCAAAGGCTCAATTTTTTAAGAAAAAAAAAAAAAAAAAACATACAAAAAATTATTTTTTACCAACAAAAAAAAAAACAGAAAAATCTTTCGAAAAAAAAAAAGTTATCATCAACTACGTCTTTGGACCTCTCACGATGAAATCATCTCGTATGATCTCAGCACGTTCTCGGGACGACAGCGAGACGCTAAAAGAGTTCAGCATTCGTTTCCTCGAATAAATGTTCTCCCTCGTCGCGACATGTACGTGTTTCTTAGCGTAAACCTTTAGTTCAGAGCAATAAAGTACCGCGAAGTGAGTGCACCCACCAGTTCCAAGTTAAATATATAAATATCTATAAAGTTAACAAATTTATACAGCGACGGCCAAAAATCATTGACAAAATAATGCCTTGAGCAGCGCCTCCCGCTGTTACCGCGAGGTTGACATTTTGAAAAATTTCATTTTCGCTTTCAATTGCGAAAATTCATCCGAGTTCGTCCGAAAATGCAAAACATCAAATTTTAACTATCAGACACACCGAGCCATGAATTTTAAACCGTAAATTGAAGAAAAAGTTTTAAAAAAAGTAAAAAGTAAAAAAAAAGCTGTCTGGTGGCAAAAAAAAAAGAATCACCGCGATCCGGAACTCAGGATCGAATTGAATCTTGATAAAATTGAATCAATTCTAGAGCAAAAAAATTTAAATTATTTAATTATTAATATTAATTAATTAACTATTGAAATTAATTAATTAAATATTAATATTAATTAATTATTAGTTTCAAAAATTAAGATTAATTGACTGTGCATAGTCTTCAAACTTTTGGAACCGAGTGTATGAGCATTCGAGCGATTGGCACGTGCTCCCCTGCGAGCAAACCATGATATGTCAAAGTTTTTCATACGCCTGCACTTTTCTAATCTAAAATATTACAACAAGAAAATTAAATAGAAAGGAATGAATCAGGTCGTTTTGAAATGTGGCTTGGAATGGAATCATGTTGGTGTCGTTGAAAATTACTTTTTTATTTTTTCACTGCGTTCGAACGAAAAAACTGGCCGAAATTTGTCGAAACCGTGTATGCAAGATTTTTGGTGAAATTTTTTTTGATTAATCGCTCATTGAATGTTCATTAAAAAAAAAAAAAATTCGAAGGACATCGTTCCTAATTATTTTTCGTTCTCCATGAAATATTTTCGAATGCAACTTTTACGGAGAAATAATTAAATTTGAAAAATCACCAAAGTTGGAGCAGGCACGAGAAAAAATTAGAGTTTT
Organism: Hyposoter dolosus; assembly: GCA_963921915.1. Taxonomy (NCBI): domain Eukaryota; kingdom Metazoa; phylum Arthropoda; class Insecta; order Hymenoptera; family Ichneumonidae; genus Hyposoter; species Hyposoter dolosus. Next base: position 2,251,811 of record OY998139.1, read on the forward strand.
TCGTTCGAAAATGTTGTTAACGTTTTGGCACACGTGGGCCACAGGTGAATACTTCGATATATTTAAAAAAATACAGTGACGTGTCTCGTTCCTCGGACTCCCTTTTCTCAGGGCCACACTTGGCGAACAAAGTAATACGCACACATGCGATACTTATGGTCTCCGTATGTTAGAAGAGCGAGGGATTCCACCTCGGGGTAGAGAGTGCAATATGAGGTTGGAAAGTGTGGGAGACGCGAGAGCTATAGGTGAGAAGGGGACAAAAGTGTACGCGGAGGGATGAGCTCGGATGAGGCTCATTAATGCAGGTGCATGTTTTTCAACGAAGAACGTCCGCATGTGTGACACGTGAGAAGGAGTCTGTGCGGACAGGTAAGAAATTCACGAGCATGTGACGAACAGACGAGCGAGATGAAGGAACGGACGTCGCGGGGCACAAATGTTTGTTCCATTATTTTTCTTGCTGAAGAAAATATCGAAAGGAATTTTTTATGGTGGTCTGCATGGCTGCGAAGTAAAGTGCCAACGAAAAGCATGCGAAGGATTTTGTGCAGATTAATTTGTGAAAAAATAGAAAAGCGTATGAAGGAATTTCCCTGAGGATTAGCAAAAACATTGTTATCGACGTTGTGCCTCACATTTTCTCTTTTCTTATCAACTGTTGCATAATTAACTTACTAGGCGAAGATTCATGGACCTTAAGGTACTAAATCCGACCATTTCCGCCCTTTTGAACGTCAAGAGTGTGTCTGTATGCTGTTTGAAGAATAAAGCGTGGACTTGAGGTCGCGTATCCGTCTTCATCTTTCCTGAAGATGCCGAGGAAGATGAAGGGCTGCGGGAGGAGGAGGAGGAGGAGGAGGAGGGACGGCGCTTATAGTGTGGCTCGGTGCGTGCATCGTTCTCTCGTGCGATCTCACATTCATGCATCATCAATTTATGCAGAACAATTCAACGACAACGGGGCATTAAGGCTCTCTCTCCCTCTCTCTCGTTCCCTGTTGTTCCTTTTTTCTTTTTGTTGCTATCCTCCTCATTTCTTCGTCTTGAACTCGAGCCAGTCTTGCCTGAGCTCACCGACACTCTCAAAGTCGCGTCCGTGGTTCAAAGACCTTTTGGATACGCTTTAAAAAATCGTTTTTCGTAACCGTCCTTTGATAATTTTTATTATGTCCAGCCTTTTTACACACTGGGTCAATTTGACCCGGACAAATTTTTGGGGAAAATGCACGAAATTTCGTTTCAACTTGAGTTTTTTATTTTTTCGATCGTTTGTCTCGGGGCTTTTTACTCGGGGTCAATTTGACCCCGAGTAAAAAAATGACAGCCGTAAATTTACATATGGGAACTGTCGTTTAGAAATTCTTCGAAAAAAACATGTTCCTTCATACGAAAGATAAAAAGAAATCAGTGCTCGAGATGTTGAAAATTTTTCAAAGTTCCACCGATCTTGATCGTGAACTCGCCTAAGTTTGCCTCCAATTTCCCATACATATTTATGCGTGTATTTAAATGTATATACCAGAACGGAAACGTTTGTGTTTTGGCTGGCAATTAGCATACGATTGACCCTCCCAGGCGCGGGGTCGCAGAGCCCGCGGAGCAGCGACGCCTCCCAAGAAAAAAAAACGACGTTAACAAAAAATCACACCTTTGCCGATTAATCTAAAAAGTTTCGATATTTTTTATTAGAAATTTCATCATCCAAAATCGTTCGTTACACACTTCACAACCTTTTTGCTTCCTTATAGAGGAAGCTATGTGACGGTGAATGTTTTTTTTTTTCCACTTTTCAATGTCAATGTGCTTAAAATGTCCCAAAACATCGAAAAATCATATCTCGGAAAAATGGCCGCGCGTGTGTGTGTGTGTTTATATTCTGGCACTGTAAAATTCAAACATTTATAACTCGAGAACGGTTTGAGCTACAGGGCGCTCCCGTTTTGCACAGATGTTAATCGATACAAGCTTTTCATTCTCTGAGAATTTTGTTGGAATTGCTAGAAAAATACAAATTCTACGGCATTTTGAAATTTTCAAAAAAGTTTGTCACCGTTCTAACTTCCGCAAATTTTAAGATTTATCACTAATTTTTTTTTTTCAAATTAGAGTATCATAATAGAAAGGTTGGTATTGGATTTGGGAAATATCGGTCGAACGGTTTATATTTTATGATTTTTCGAATTTTGCGAAAAGCTAAGTTTTTCGAAAAATCGTCCAACCGCTCTAATTTCTGCAAATTTTGTAAAACATTGTGCATAAGTCCTTTTTACTTTCTAGAAAAGTTGTTGAAATTGTATAATTTAAATTCAAATACAAGAAAGGCTACAAATTGGAATTTGCAAATGGCTTCCTCAAATGCTCAAGATGCACGATGCTCTATTCTTGAATGAGGAAGCCAAAATAAAAAATATAGTTCCTCATAGAGGAAGATTTGAGCATCCTGAGCATCTTGAAGAAGCAATTTGCAAATTTCAATTTGCAGCGTTTTTTTCTCAATAGCTTAATATTTCGAGTGTTCAATGAGTCAATAAAATCGATGGGAAAAATCCCAAATTAGCGAGTGAATAGCGACGGAGAAAAATGTGTGAAAAACGTGTGTTGACAGCTCGTTATATTTCTTATATTAAATATTAAATTGTACCCAAAACAACAGCCATAAAATGTAATTTGCTGCCCAATTCCACCGACAATGTTCTCAAGCTTATAAAGAGCAGGCCTTAATCTACTTCCCATTGAGTTTGTCACACCCTCATCGCAATCGCTGCATATGTCTCTCGATCCTTATTCCAGCTCGCTCGGCAATCCATGCAAGTGCTGCGAGAAGCTTTCGAGGGTTTCTGGGGGGTTTCCCCGAGGAAAGTTCTCGCCAAGCGCAATGCACTGCTAGTCGTCCCTTCTGGAACACCATAGAAACGATAATACAGCCACCAGTCGCCAGCCTTGTTCCTGGTGGCAATTTCAGCAAGAAAATCCTGCCACCAGCAAATGGTCAATCGAGCTATTAAGTTTCTATAGACTTTAACGACCAAGAACCTAAATTTGCATGGACAGTGGCATCCAAAAGTTCAAGGGAAATCTGCGACTGCTGATAATAATCGAAATGAACTTACTAAATTATTGATTTATCTTCAATTCTTCTCAACGAGATTCGAAAGACTAGAAAATTCAAAATAAATGAATTTACAATTATTTGCCAGCAAAAACGATTTTTTTTTTGTTAACTTTCGAAAAAAGGCTCAGGCTCAGGAAAGAAAGCAGAAAATTTAAAATTACTCGACAGCGAATAAAAATGAATTAATTACGAAATTAACAGGAAATAATTGACAGTGATCAAGAATGAATAAATTACTAAACGGCAGACACGATTTTTTTCTGTGAATTTTGGAAAAAGGCCCACGCCCAGGAAATAAAGCAGAAAATTTTAAATCACTCGACAGCGAATAAAAATGAATTAATTACGTAATCAATAGGAAATAGTTGACACTGATGAAGAATGAATTAATTACTAAAGGAACGAGGTCGATTGGAAACTTTTGAATGGTAATGTATGTGCTAGTAATTAAATATACCACCAGCAACAAATCGGTGAGCACACATTGCACTACTACGTGCCACAACAATGAAGAAAAGCACCTTAAGAGTGGTTAAAACTCTGGAAAGACCGAAGACGATGATGACGACCCTTTTCTGGTGTTTCCCCGAGTTGTTTCTGCATAGGTCCCTCATTCACCACCAGTTGCTCTCTTTATAGCCCCTAGTTAGAGTTTAGAGACCCTTTTGGATGAATGGGGCCTCGCTGGTGGCGTTGCTGGTGACCGCTTGGGTTTTTTCCTTTCACACTTTCTTACTAGTGTCTCTATTGTTCTCTGAAGGCTCTTTTGTGTTGATTCGAATCTGAGGAATCCCCAGGAAAATTAAAGTTTGTGGAAGTGTCAAAACTTTATAATGACTTTTTCGAAAATCCTCCCATCGTTTTCACTCGTTTTTGACAATTTTCAATAATTTCACGATTTTTTTTATCAATGGATCTAAAAATTTTGAAAAAAAATGAAAAATAAAAAAATTTCTCATTTACGCACACGTCAGAATGATTTTGTCCAAATTCGTGGAGAAATTTGTCATTTTTGTGAATGTACGGAGCTTTGTTATTTTCAAGGTGAGTAAATTTCTCTACAGACGAAAACGGTCCATTGTTTATTACACGACGAGGAGTGTCGAGCACATGGTGCAAGATTTGAAGAATCTGAAGACGTTGAGACGAGACAGAGGCACGAACCTGTGAGAATTTTTCAACATCTTTTCATCCCTTTTCTCTCCCTGTCTGTTGAACAGATTTTTACTCGACGAACCAACACACATGGTCTCCTTTTCCCTGAGAACAGACCAAGGGAGAATCTTTATTTATGCACGATCACGTACGTGAGATTATAAAACTATTTCGTCCGATGACACGTGGTCGTCTGGATATCAAAAGTGAGCAATTGGGTACAATTTTCAAAAATGAAACATTGTAATGAAAATTTAAAGAAAAATCAATAAATCTCTGATACAAATTCAATGATAAAAATTTCATACGATAATACGTCCTCGAATGCTCCGTAATAATTGTTTTTTCCAATTTTTATAGTAATCGTTTTTTCATAGTTTAATTAACGTAGAAAATAAATCAAAATTAACGTAAAATAAATTAAAATAAAACCGTACAAACTAAATTAAAAAAAAGAGAAACAAATATATTCTTATTTTTTCGTATACGTTACTGTAGCCGGTTGTGTGCAATTTTACTGTTTATCCTGGTACTACCTGTTGGGTCAAAAATTACCTGCTCTAGCCCTGTAAGAAGTGCCTTTTAAGGGATTGTGACCACGCGCCTTTTATTGGGCTTTTCAGAAAAATTAAACATGCCACTGGGACTTCCCTATGTATACTGGTCGTGCCCTGACCCTTTGGCTTCAATAGCTGGTACGGGAAATAACGTTTACCACAACCCTCATTAATGGCTTACGTAGACCTGGAGAAATAAAAAAAAAAAGTTGATTTTTCCAGAATGTGTTCAATACTGTCTCCCTGTGAATGAAATTAAAAAAAAAACAATCATTAATATAATCGGCAAATTAATTGTTCCTAGAAAAAATATCTAAATAGCCAAAAATATGAAAAAAATCAGGGGGTTAAATATTTTGAAAATTGATCACTTCCGATATATACGAAAATGTTGGGAAATATATTGATCGATTGAATATCTTCTGAAAGAGAAGTTAATTAATCGGGAAAATTCGATGAAATAAAAAAAAAAAAAAATATAAAAATTGTATTTATTTTTGGAGGAAATTGTTGTGTGGAAGTTGAACATGAATGTAAAATTGCAAAATCGGATATTTTTATTTGGATGGGTGACGCAGGGCGAACTCAGGCCGGGTCGAAGAAAACGAGGACGTACATCGATCTCTGGTGAAACGGCGTTAAAGGCCCGTATGCGTATGGATCGCTGGTAGATGGACCGATGAACGTGAATCCTGAAAAAAACCACGGGGTATCGTCGTGTGCTCGACGACGAGCGAGTGGTAATAAATCCCGACACCCCCGTGTGTTCCCGGCGCCAATTCTCCGGGCCGTCACTGATGCCTTTCCTGCTGCTGCTGCTGCTGCTGCTGCTCGTTGTCTCCCATTTTATCGATATATGTACGAAACTGTATGGGCCAACCCATGAGAAATAAATTGTCATCGTTGGCAACGTTTGTTTTTTGAGTTTTTCGATCATTTTGCCTGTAGATTTTCAAAAAATTCAGATTCCCCTACGAGTTTTAAGGACAAACGTGAGTCCTTCACAAAAATTGCAAAACAAAAGAATTTTTCTTGAAAAATTAAATCCGAAATGTTCAAAAAGCCTGCGAGGAATGTCCCATATCGAACGAGAAGTCGAGAAACGTACACGCGGTAAGTATTACGTGTGTACGAACACAAAAATTTGGTAGGAACGTAACTCGCGATTCGGACATTCGCACGTGTGTCTCTCGTGAATATGCTCGAAAGTGTAAGAGAAAGAGAAAAAGAGGGAGGGAGAGAGAAAGGTGAGAAAAAAATATATATTGGTGTCCAAAGTTTGTACACCCGTCGTGACACACGAGCACTGCGCGATCCATACCCTCGAGAGTGCTGCATCGTATATAAGCAACGAGCATTCCATTATGGCGAGCAGCTCTCTCTACATGTCTGTCGTTTCTAAAAGTGTCCAAAAAAGTGGAGAAATCAAATTTTACGATTGAAATTCTACCTCGAGATCTGATTCGTTGTTTTTCGATATTTTGCAGCTCCTCTTAAAAAAAAAAAAAATGTATATTTTTGCATTCATTTTAAGCAACATTGCACTTGGTTGGTGAATGTAAAAAAAATGCACTTTTTGGCTATTTTTAAAGTTCAATGTAACTGCCCTTCACCTTTGTGCTCGTCGATCGACTAAACATTGAAAAATTCAAGTTTGAATTAACGATTCTTCTGAAATAAATTAGCAAAAGGTCAATCGAAAGGCAAATGCACGAAAAATCGATAAAAATTTATAATTCGACAATTAAAATGAGGAATTTCGTTTTTACTTCCCTTTTCGAAGGTTTGTATTATTGTGAGAAGAAAAAAAAATAGAGAGAATACTAATCGTGGCGGAATCAAAGGATCTCGGGGTTGAGAGGTCGAGCCATTTGGAGTCGAACGTCTCGTGTGCATTTATTTTTATTTGGTAGTTATATCGTCATATAAATACGAGGAAAAAGAAAGCCACAGAGATATTCATCTGTCGAGCGCCACTTTACTACATTACACTAATATATTGTGTTATTATTCAGGTCGCGAACTCAAGATCCTCGGATTAGGAGATCGCGACTTCCTCCTATGCACTACTTGGCTCGCCCTTAGCTCTCGGTGGAGGCTTCTCGGATAGCTCGATCCATGAGCGATAATAAAAAGGCCATCAGTTCGTAGAGATCTCGTTGGGGAAGTGGGAGAGTTACGCCTTTTTGGGTGTCAGCATTCGATTCGCTTTCTCTCCTTCGTTTGTCTTTATTTTATAACTTTTCTTCGTTGTTTGCGCAAACGAGAGAAGCCTCTCCGAGTTTTTCTTTCCCTTATCGCTCTGCGCGGTTTTTATGGACTCGGCGTGCGATCGAGAGATTTCGGTTCCTATCGAAGGATCGCGATACTTTTTCTTTAACGAATATAAATAAATAACAATAACAATAATCTGTGGAGTATATTTGTGATTCTTTGAAAATCGGCACTGCTTAACGCGACTTTGATAATGCTCAAATTGGCGGGGGCGTAAATTCGAGCAACCGAGCGAGTTGGTAATCGTTTTTTTTTCTTTGTACAAGGTTCCTTCTTTTCGGTATACTCGGACGACGATAAATACGATCTTGTCTACATTGTTGGCATGATTATTATCTCCTCTCTTACGGATTACTCCTGCAGTCGCGTTTCCACTGCTCCTCTTTCCCTTTTTCGACGAGTTGTCCTCGTGCACCGGTCCAGGCGCTACAACCGCAGCAAACATACTGCTTACGAGGCTTTTCGGACTTACCGGGCTCTTCTTTTTCTCCGTGGTTTTTTGTTCAACTTTTCAGGCAAGCAAAACTCTTGTTAAACGTCCAAGACTCGAAATTCGACTCGTTAAGCTGGCTGCTGTCTTGAGAAGCGTTTTTTTTTGTTCATTTATTCTCGCGGACATTGCGATTTGTCGAAATCGTTTTTTTGCGGCGAAATTGTATCGCGCTATTAAAACTCTCACAACATCGAAACTAATGACTCGATCATTATGAATTTTACACCGTTCTCTTAGCCGGGAAACGTACGATTATTTTGAAAAAAAATGTCTCGAAAAATACTCGCTCTATCAAGAGTTATGAGCTCATGAAGTGGCTCGTATCAATTTCGCTTTCAATTCTCCTTTTCATCATCCATAATTATTTATTGAATTTTACCTGGATTTTCGTTCGCCACAAACGCTCGGAAACATCTCAAGAAATATTGGCGGGAAAATAGACACAACCTTAAGGGTTGGTTTTTACGTCCACGGTCTCGCTTGGACGATCCAGGGGGCCTCACCTGCTGCGGAACTCGAGGAACCCAGGCAACTGTGTATTGTTATGCCTTCGCGTTGTCAACACGAGGGAGTTGGTGGAATTCACGGCTGAGGGGGGCACTCGGATAAGGAACAGGGGAGTCTAAAATAGCTGGATGCATTATAATCCGCGTGGTGGTAACGATTTTGACGAAACGACAAGTCGTAAGTGCTGATTCAATGTTCATTGACTTACGCCTGTTGGTTCGGCAGACACAGACACGCTTTAATAAAATTTGTCTGTCCGTGTGTCAAGCCGTGCGGAAAAAGGGTGCAAGCGGTGAGGAAGTGGCGACCCGGACGAGTCCCAGGTGACGCACGGCGATCCCGGATGCCGAGAAAGCCACGAGGCACCAACTCCTTCATTTATTAATGTTGCTTAATGCATGTTACTCTAATTTCGAGTTCCCTACAGGTGGTCACAACGTTGCAGCGTTATTGGCTGAACTAAAGCTTTAAAAAATTACGAGTTCCAATCAAACCTGCACTTGCATTTATTTAATTAATTGCTTGTTTTCGAGGGTTGACTTTGTGGAAGGAATAAGTTTGAAAATTGTCAAGTTTTTTTTTTTTTGGTGAGCGACTTGAAATTCATTTTCGTTGATCGAGCAAACTTTTTGAAAAAATCATTTTTTCGATATGGGGAAAATTTAATATTTCAGAATCAGAGTTGCAGGAACTTTGCAAATTACCGAAATTTTTCACAGAGACATTTTTCAACCGAGAATCCGTGAAAGGTCCTCAAGTGATACGAACAAAAGTTCGGAGCTCGCAATCCTCCACTAGAAGGCGGGCACGAACCTCCGACAATTTTATTCATACGATTCCATGGGGCCAGAGTGCAACTTCCTGGATACTTTTATTATTTCATTTTTGTGTCGATGTTGAAATTTGAAACACACCGAGAGACGCACCGGCCGTAAGTAGGAAGGAAGTGAGGTCACCGGACCTTGGCCTACAGCTCTCGATGTCACGACATAGTGTGTGCTGGAAAAGGAGAAGGAGAAGCGCAGCAGGTGCCGCCACTTAGGACTGCGCGCGGGGTCTGGGTTCGCCACACCATCGATACCGCTAATATGTGCTCGAGAACCGTACGAAAAGCAGCAGCAACAGCAGCAGGTTCTCCTGCTGCTTTTCGTGCTGAAAACCCCGTTACTAAAAAATTTCTTCGTACGAACCAAAAACGCCGATAATCGTTAATTATTGTAATCGTAATCACGTGATTGATTTTTTTTGTTCGATTCGCTATAGATTCTCTCGCGGTGCTTCTCGTATTTCTTGTTTCCTCACAGAGGAAGCTGTGTGACGGTGAATATTTTTTTTTTTTTTTCAGTTTTTAATGTCAATGTGTTTAAAATGTCCCAAAACATCGAAAAATCATATCTAGAAAAAATGTCCGGATGTGTGTGTATGTGTATGTTCTGGCACTGTAAAATTCAAACGTTCATAACTCGAGAACGGTTTGAGCTACAGGGCTCCCGTTTTGCACAGATGTTAATCTATACAAGCTCTTCATTCTCTGAGAATTTTGTTGGGATTGCTTGAAAAATACGAATTCTACGGCATTTTGAAATTTTCAAAAAAAGTCTGTCACCGCTCTAACTTTCGCAAATTTTAAGATTCATTACTAATTTTTTATTTATAAATAGAGTATCATAATAGGAAGGTTAGTATTGAATTTGGGAAATATCGGTTGAACGGTTGAAATTTTATGATTTTTCGAAATTTACAAAAATCTTAGTTTTTCCAAAACTCGTTAAACCGCTTTATTTTTTGCAAATGTTGTAAGACACTGTGTATAAGTCCGTACTTTCTCTTTTTTCTACTGCGAAAGAATTTGATCGAGTAGGAAAAAAAAAGAAATTTTTTTTTTTCAACATTTTGTACAACAATCTTGCCTCTGAAAAATATGTTTCGTTAGAAGAAGAAATCTCTCGTATGGTAGCCAGGAAAGGATCGCTCCTCTCTCGCTCGCTCACTCGAGGAAAAGGTAAGAAAGAGGCAGGCATGGAAGTGAGGAGGCGTAACGCGGTTAAGACATTGACGATACAATCTGCCGCGTGTGTGCTCGCTCGTGCGGCGTCAAGCAAGTGCAACTGGGCAAAAGATGGGAGAGGTGATGGTACACACACTTTATGTGTACTCTCGTCGCTCTTATGCCTGTATGTGCCTTTTACGTACTTAAAATATATACAGGACGTTATGTCGTGTGTGTTTGCACACATCCACTTAAATAAGTAATCAAAAGAGTCCGCGACACCGCTCACTCGAAATGTTAAATTACGTTACTTACGCCCTATTGGCTGTCAACGAGTGTCGGAGAGTTAAGAATTCTTCGACTGGAGTCTTTTCAAACAAACTTGAGATTTGTTGACTTTCGGACACGGAGATGATTGAAATTGAAAAATTACCGAGACTTTGGAGCTTGAGGATCGTAGCAGATGGCCCAAAGGACCCGAAACCGCGTTTTGCGCCCTTAACTCCGTCTTACGATGGAAATGAAATATTTTGTTAAAAAACGTCGATATTTTGTTGAACACGGTAAACTAAATATTTTTGGATAATTTCAAAATTTTCGTTATTTTGGCAGGATATTTGGTTTCTAACGGAAGAGTCAGCGAAATTTACGATTGGAACGACTTTAAGATTTCTTGCTGTAATGACACGATTTTTGATATTATTCAAAAAAACGTATAGTCGAACGTATCCAACAAAATATCGATCTTTTTCAACAAAAAATGTTTCTTTCAGTGTAGGGATTTGATGATTTTAGCTCGAGGAACCGACGGCCGATCGACGCGGAATTGCCTGTATAGTTTGTCAATATGTGTAGAGCGTTAATGCAGCTTCTGTTTTTGGTTGGTCGCGCGGTCGATGTTAGACACGCGAGAAGAGTGCGTGCCGGTAGTCGCGCGTGCCTGGACTCTCGGATGAGGATTCTGCTCCCTAGCTCTGTCACTGTTGCTCTCTCCGTGTTGGGCTCCATAACGTTAGCGGAACGTGAAAGCTTCCTCATCGTGTAAGTCAAGTCAGGAATGAGGGAATGAAGTAGCGAACACACCGCGAGTTACAGCCTTGTCCTCGGGCTTCTTCTTCGTCTTCTTTAGATCGTTCCGCGCGCTAACTTTGTTCTCTTTAATCTCTTCCTTCAATCGCGATCCGTCGTGTCACTGGTAAATGCCTGTAAAAATAGCGCTTAACAGCTTCGTTGGTCGAATCCAATCGCACGCGAACGGTTGCCGTGATTTTATTAATTATTAATTAACTCCATGAAATTAGCCGTTGGATGACACGAAGCAAAGGACTTGTGGTGCTGGAGATTAGCTCGCGCAATTGTTTCTTCCGCATTTATTCCTGAAAATCTTTTTGCTCCGAAAAAACTGGGAGAATGCACTTAAGGACGTTGTATGCAAAATTTCCTATCGATAGAATTCCTTATAGAATAGTGATATATCTAATAGCTCACGCAATTTTAAGAGGTTTCGCCATATGTAGAAGTCGAGATATTTATTCATAAAAATCACTATTTTCAGTAGTTTATCATGAGAGCGTGTGTTAAAAGTTTCAATTTTCAACATTAAATATTTCGATTTCTAAATGGTGATGCCTTTTGAAACTTTGCATACACTTTTTTGTAACATCAAAGAAGCTTTATTTAATTTTTCAAAAAAATCGCTCGTAAAATTTTTTTTTTATTTTGGTTTTTATTTAACAAATACAGAATACCTCGGACAATCTTGGATTTAGAGTATGGTTTTTTTTAGTCAATTTGTAACAACTTTTTTTAATGAACTTGGACTTGCAAACCATTTTGTATGTAATAAAATGTGAAAACATAAATTTAGATTTGACCGTCGCCATACAACGTCCTTAAAGGCTGTTTCGCGGCTTGTCTTTTCAGTACTTCTTCCAAAGTTGGATAGCGATCGAGAATTAACATTAATTAATTAAATGTAGTCAAATATAGTCTTATGGAAACTGGTATAACTTTTTGATAAATTTTTTTTGACCTCTGAATTTTTTAATATCTACAATGTACTGAAAGCATTCGTTTCAAAAATTGTTCTTAATAAAATGTTATTTTTTTAATAACGAGATTTCTAATCGTCGTAAAATTTTGACACGACCTCGCAAATACTTTACACAAAAACATACTAAATTTTCATAATTTTCTAATCATTTTTTATTTCAACCCTTAAGGAATTTCTCAGGGTTCCAAAACTGCTGAACGTAAAAAAGTTCCATGTTTCGTTACCGGCGATACAATGCTGCTATGCTAAACCATGTTAAAAACATGAAAATTAAAAAATTTATAATTAGAATTCAATCAAATTTTGAGAATATATTCTTTAGTATTATACATGACGATACAAATTTTTTCAGATTTTTCTTCTAACCAGTTCTCGAGTAATTGAACATTGAAGTTTACGTGTATAAGCATAACGTTTTCATATATACATACAAGTATATATTCCGGGCATAAGAATTCTACTGTAATGCTGAATTACTCGATAACTAGACAGATGAAAAATTTGAAAAAAATGTGTGTTTTCGCACTTGATGCTGAAGAACGTTGTCACCAAATTTGATAAATTTCTCAATATTTAGACTTTCCTATCGAAACTCCTTGAGGTGGGTAAAGTAATGATGATAAAATTTGGTATATTTTTACACAAAGTATTCAGGAGGTCGTGTACAAAGTTCACGACGATTAAGAGAAAGTTTTTAGCGAACAATGAACATTAAAAAGTTTCACAGGTACTCAACATTCTTAAACGGTTGGATAATTAACAATGATTAATTAAAGCGAATGATCGAAGGTCACTAGGTGCTTCGACCGATATTTGCGACTGGAATAAGTGTTAAAAAAGTAGCTGCTCTCGAAACGAGTCAGAAGAGATTGTTGATATTTTTACGAAAGGTAACTTTTTATAACGTCGAATTGTAAAACTGTTTATTGCCGAGAGGAGCACTGCACGCGGGAAGGATGTCCGAGAAGCGAAGAGTAGAATAAAAAACAATTAAATATTTTGCCATAACGATAAAAATAATGATTATCCCGGAGCAGACAAGGACTTTACAACCAGCGTTGTTGCTTCCCATGCCTCACGGCAATGACATATGTTTTCCACTTGCCGAAGTCAAGCACACACGACGCCGAAGCTCATGCCGCCGAGCTCAGGACGTTACAACGCTCCTCCGCGTTTTTTACCTTCGCGTATCTCGTGATGGCACACGGCAAAATGCTGTTAGAGATTATTATATCGTCGGTATGGGAATTCCAACGAAAACGAGCGGGTAATGAGAAGCATAAAGTCCCAGCAACGCTGCCAGAGAGAGAAAGAGAGAAAAGAGCCGGAGCGTGATGAGTTCTCCACTTGGGTATAGTTTTGCTTCTTCTCCGCATCTCGAAAGATGGATAAGACGAAAAGAAAAAGAAAGTTGTTGAGCCTGTAAGGTGCAACGCTGCATCCCCTCCTCCTCCTCCTCCTCCGCATCATCGAAATAGCTCCATCGCCTCGGCGCGTGAGATGAATCTTTACAGCAGCAGTCAGAGCAGCGCGAGAGAAAGAGATCGCGTCGTCTTTCCTTCTCGCGTGCAGTCGACTCTGCTACACTGGGTCGTAACCTCGCAGCATCCGAAGAACGAGAGAGCAAAGAGAGCCAGAGGATCATCCGATCGAACTTCATAAGCTATACACAAAATGAAGAAGCATTGCCGCCGCATCATCACGATTGCAACGGTGCTACGCCGCTATGATGCTGCATGCTTGCTCATCCTGCTACCAGGTGATCGACCACGCCTCATTACTTTCCTCGCTACTTCGTACTCCCCTCACGTATTTCAATCCTCAATCCACCGTCCGAACTGATATACCTACCAGTTATTGGCCCACATGCCACATTCTCTGATGCGCTCGGACATTCAACATCAATTAAGCGTTATTATGCTTCGAGCCAAACGATTCATTGCACTGAAAACAAAAATTTGTTGAAAAATATCGATATTTTGTTCGATACGTTCGATCAAATGTTTTTTTGAGTAATCCCAAAAATTGTGTTCCATTCGTAAATTTCGCTGACAATTCTGTTAGAAACCAATAATACTGCCGAAATAACGAAAATTTTGAAATTATCAAAAAATATTTAGTTTATCGTATTCAACAAAATATCGACGACTTTTAGCAAAATTTCATTTCCAGTGCGCCGATGAATTTTTTGGTGGCCAGCGATCTTCTAAACCAAAAATCTCAAGGCATCACTAAAGTTTCTTTGACATTTATTCAACTTTTCGTTGGTTCAATGACTTTCAACGACTCCAAGTTCCTCGGGATCCTCGAATGTTTATATCAAAAATTGATCTACGCGATTTCGATCCGAAAAGTGAAAGTCCGACGAATAGAAAATATTGAAAAGCTGAAATTTGACATTGTTGTTGATAAACAATGGCGGTTAATTTTCTTTGGATTTTTAGCAGTTCATTCTCCAAATAATTTTTATCCTCGATCCACGCATCTATCGTTTCGCAATGTGCCGCATCAATCACTGTCAAATGTGGTACACATTTGAGAACCATTATCGACGAAGATTCCTTGATCGTTAGTCCCTTCTTGCGGAGTTATCGATTTGCCGAATATTTTGGCGCACTGCAGGTTCTGTAATCGTTTTTATTCACGCGTTGTGAAGCGACGTTGATTTTGAGAGTGTGTCGAAACGGAAATCACAATAAGCGTCAATCATCATTGAACGCCGCGGCCGACGCTTGGCTGAAGCGGTCACCCAACCGAGTACCGGCCTCGTGGTCCAAGCAGCGGGAAACTTGACACATAAACTGGATAAACAAACGTGAACATTCGGTTTGTTTGGCAGAGAAGGCAGAGATGGAGAAGAAAATAAAAAAATAAAAAATTTTAAATCAATTAAGGGCGCATGATTAACGACGTTGTATGGCGACGGTCAAATCTAAATTTATGTTTTCACATTTTATTACATACAAAATGGTTTGCAAGCCCAAGTTCATTAAAAAAAGTTGTTACAAATTGACTAAAAAACAACATACTCTAAATCCAAGATTGTCCGAGGTATTCTGTATTTGTTAAATAAAAACCAAAATTAAAAAAAAAATTTACGAGCGATTTTTTTGAAAAATTAAATAAAGCTTCTTCGATGTTACATAAAAGTATATGCAAAGCTTGAAGAGGCTTCACCATTGAGAAATCGAAATATTTAATTTTGAAAATTGCAACTTTTAACACACGCTCTTATATGAGAAACTACTGAAAATGGTGATTTTTATAAATAAATATATCGATTTGTACGTGGCGAATCCTCTTAAAATTGCGGGAGCTATTAGATATCACTTTTCTTTTTGTGTGGTGCAAATTTAAAGGAATTCTATCGATAGAAAATTTGGCATACAAGGTCCTTAAGGGAAGGCCACAAGAGTGTGTTTTTCCTAATCATACCAAGTGGTAAATGCCTGCTGCTTCAAAGTACGTTTTATACAGTCATAGCCTTGGCTGGAAGTGCCGTTGATAGGAAGGATCCGATAAAGCAAGAGCAGGACGTGTTAGCTGCTCTTGCTTCTTCCTCGAAAGCCTCGAGATCCGCGTTGCTGCTTGGCGCCGTTCTATCTTTCATTTTCTTCGTGCAACCTTCTCGCTCATTCTCGTATTTTTCTTTGTCGTTTTTTATGACTCATCTTGTTATTCTTGTTGTTGTATGTATTCTTCCTTTTTGCTGCTGTGCTTCGGTCTATTCGCTGGGGAGCCAAGTGAGGTCAGCGCGAGAGGTCAGATACGGGAGTCTGCGAGTTCGCACGTCGGTGAAGCCGCCTCATCAAGCGCGAGAAAATCTTCATCCTACTGGTAATGCCAAGTAGTTTACTATTAGCTTTTTTCCATCTCCCTGCGGCGCGATCGCAGGTGAAACGGGATCTATATTTTCAACCCCCTGGAGCGAAGAGCCGATGTGATTAATACAAACTTTTCCCATTTCGCATCTCCGAGACTTTTTCTTTCCTCGTACATCGTTCATTTTGAATTACTCGTCGTGCTTCTAGTGTCTCGATATTTCTATAGCATTTCAACATACGCGTAGCACGGCCGCAGTTCAATTTTAAGTAGCCGATCCGCGAGTTTTTAACTTTTTCGGAGAAATCGGTATTTTTGGGGATTTTTTTTTTTATCTATTTTACAAATCCTGGGTCTTCGAGGGGTCCCGAATTTATTGGTCAGAAAACTATCGATTCGGAGTGGCTGGACTTAAAAAAAAAAAAAAAAAAAAATGCAACTTTTTGGAAAATTCACCTGTGAGTTTGGGTCAAATTGACCCCGAGTAGAAATCTACGTTTTCTTTACGATATTTTGAGAAAGACGTTCCGAAAAATTAGATAGAATAAAAAAGACGACAGCGCAATTATTTGGAAAATTCACCTTTGGGTTTGGGTCAAATTGACCCCGAGTAGAAATCTGCGTTTTTTTCACGAATTTTTGAGAAATACTTTCTCAAAAATTCTTAAACAAAGGACGACGTCGTTTTTCCGACATTTTTAAGGATAAAATCGTAATTTACTGGTACGTCATCGAGTTATTTTGTAGGAATGTTTATCGTGCGCACAGGCTGCAGGTGAAATGGATTTTCAACCTGCGACTGTACACAGAAATTCGATACGATTAATGGGAATTTACGATTCATCCGGGCTCTGATTTTCCCCTCGTCGAACGTCGATTTGGTAATCCGGTTTGCGTTCACCGGGTCAATTTGAGGTTGAATTAATATTCGGGGAATCATTGGGCAATAAGCTTTACTCGCGGTGACTGCGAGACGTGACTATGGGGCAAGAAGCAAGCGCACTGCTGCTACTTTATTAGTGAAACGAATGGAGGAAAGAGAAGTCGTGATCGAGAGAAAGATCGAGGAAGAGTTTTGTCGAGTCATTTGGTACATTATACGCACGCGCCAAAGCAGCCATAAGAATGCTTCGCCACGGAGGAGAAAAAGAGAGAAAATGAAGGAGTTGCTCAACGTTATTTAATTACACGTTCCACCTTGGGCATTTTTCCTCGCCACTTTCGAGAACCTGCTGTCTCGTCGTCCCTTTTTTTTCAACGGACCACGATTTTCGAAACTTTTTTTTTACCCTTCTCGAAATTCCTTCGCTCAATCGTTGCTCGATTTCTCGATCGATTTACTCTCGTCGAACGGTGTCAGATTCTCAATTAGCTGGACTGCTCCTATCATCGATCTAACGAGCACGTAAACTCGGAGTCTTTTTCGGTGACTCGACGAATTTTGTCCTTCCTCTTCGGCCATTCGCGCGTCACGCTTTCCGTTTGCTTACGTATTTCATCAGTTCCTCCGAAAACTTTGAAACTCTGACGAAAATATAAAAAAGATTATCAGTTTTCTATTTATTAGAAAATTCTCATATTGCGTCGCATAAATCTCTTTCCAACGTCCTGATAATTCCGAAGAGAATAAAAATAAAAGGAAAAGTGTTAATTGGCAGTTTTTGGTCGCAGGAGCGATTTATCATTCGAGAGAAAACGATTAACGATTCAGGATGGAACGAATTGCCTAATGTCTCGGCGATTAAATTCCGCTACTAGTATTTTCAGAGAACCAGCAGCCGAAGAGAAGCAGCAACAGCAGCTGATTCAATGGCTTTTCGCGTTGGAATGACGCAACGCTTGAGAATCCAAGAATTCGTGACCTATCCCACCCCGGAATTGCCGAAACGACCGCATTCGTTCGTCAGTTATGTTTCCCCCCCGCGTACACGATAAAAAAACGAACGTAATAAAAAAATAAAAATAAAAATTAAAAAAAACGAGCCGGAGGAGAAAAGCCGGTGCGCGATGGTGAACGCCCATCGAAATTGCACGAGAAGCCACATAAATTTACGAGAGGCGTTGGCTAAAGTTATACATCGCTCAACACGATATCGCCTCTTTCTCCAATAACTTTGAAAAACATTTCAATTATTTTGATTCATTTTTCGAGGATTCGTCGTCGATGAAAATATTGCAAAATTTTCATCATTTCTGTACGTCGAGGAATTTCTGCCGAAAAACCAGAGCAATCAGTTTGAGTGGGAACTGCTCCCAGACACTGGGTCAATTTGACCCCGAACGTTATTTATCCGCTTCTCGGACCTTGCTCAACATTCGACAAAAATATGATGCGAAAAAAAAGGGAATAAATTTTTATTCGAGTACGACGTCGAATTTGTACGAATCTTGTTGACACGCTGGAACAATTTTTTCTTGCCAGGTAACGAAATCACTTACGAAACATAAAGAAACGTTGATTGGACGTGAATAGGACCCGCGGAAAAAATGGTTCGTTTTTTGTTCGCCAATCGATTACAGAGGCTGATAAATTTGACAGGAAATTAATGAGCCACTGTCGAAATGCGGATTATTCTTTGCGCGTGTGATGTAATTTATTACAATTCCTTTTGACGAGTCCCAAATGTTTGGCATTGCCGAAGGGGGGTTGTATCCTAAGTAGATTTACATGAATTTCGCACGAATTCGACGAGTCGATGCCGCACGAAAGAAAAAAATAATAATTGTCAATAAATCGTTTTCCTCGTCAAACTATTCGGTGGCCATTTTGAAACAACTGGTTTTGTACTGACCCAAATATTTTCATACGGAATCACGATGTTGCGTCTCTCCTGCTGCTGTCGAGATTAGTTCGTCTGGCAATCTCGAAATACGAGAGAGGAGCAAAACGAGATGCTTACGTCAGTTCGATATCGTGATCGGCTCCACCCTGCTCGTTCTTTTATGGCCTAATACTGCTTAAGAGAATTTACACGTATATATCGTCTCTCTCGTATACTCATCTGAGATCTGCTGTGGCGCACGGGCCTGCTGGCCATTATTACCCTATTATATCTTGCATAAGAGTGGAACAGTCAACCAAAAGTGGGCTATTACAGGATACCTCGGTTATCGGCGATTTAGATGGTTGAAGGGGGCGTGGGTGACGAGGAGAATATCTTGCAGGTTCCCTGCATGCAGATTCGCATTTTCGAATCTTCCAAAATGTGAAAAAAATGCTGAAATATGAAATAAAAATATTTGGAACACAATTTCGTCCGGGGAGTTGCACTTTTTTTTTAAACTCAAGCCACGAGGAAACTAATCGATGGACAATATGAAACTTTGCATTATTCGCTCAGTCGGAGTTTGTACGATTGTTTGAAAAAAAAATGTCTGGAAAAATATTGATTCCGCTGAGAGTTACGAGCTCGCGAAGTGACCCGAGTCAGTTTAGCTTGAAATTGAGAAAAGTGTGATAAATTTTTCTTCACCATTTTGTAGCAGGAAAAAAAAAATACTTGAAGCTATGGATCGACGCATGTGTTGTAAAGATTTCTCTGGATGCTGTTTGGATTCTTGTATTTTGAAGCTTGAGCTCTTTGTCGAAATGGTTATGTAAAAAAAGGGAGGGGAGGAGGACAAAACTCTGTCTGAGCATCCTGCACCACCTACTGGAGAATACTTAGCGAGGGTTCGTCTCAACACTCTCGAATTCTTTTGTAAGCTATTGTGAGCTCAGGAATAATAATATAATGGATATTTAGAAGTATAGTCACCTGACGCATAGTGCACCATGCGCTCGATCTTCCCTCGTGGGTTGAACATGCACCGACACACCGGAAGAGGAAGCTGCACCGAGTACACTCACAAGTGTGGGTTTACGAAGGAGAAGATGCTTTTTGCTCGACCTTCTCTGCTCTTGCGTATCCTCCTTCGTTTCTAAATATAGTGAGAGAGTGACGAACACGTGTGTCTTCGTCACCGCATGAATCTCGGGTGTCCGGGAAATCGTAAGAAATCTACATTTCAAAAAAATCCTTCCTACATGCATATCCGTGTTATGGGGATTAGTTCGAGGCTTTGGAACACGTGCATTCAATATGAACTTGTATATCGAAAAAAAAAATTAACATGTGGACCATTCTGTAGCGTTCTATACTTTTTCATAATTAATGCAACAATTATTTTTAATTTAATTTAATTTTTTATTCAATTTAATTGTTTTATTTAATTATTATTATTTCACTTAATTAACTTTATATATTATTATTATTATTATTATTCTTTTTATTAATTATAATTCACATTATAAAATTATGAATTATAAATTGATTAATAAATTTGTTTAATTATTTAATTTCATTTAACAATGAGTTTTTGGGACGCGATTGGTCGTGGCCAAACAAATTCTTCCTGCTCGAATTTCAGTGTCAACTTGTTCCGGGTTTATGGTCCAGACTAGTGTCGCCTAGAACGAACCAGTTCATACGGAAATCGGGTGGTGGGATGGATTTTGTAGAAAGGAACGCGATTTTGGTCCAGGCGTGTCCGCTTCGTATTCCGTTCACTGAAATTCAAGGTTCAACCGGGATGATTAGCGCTTTCGATACGTAACGTCGTTGTTCAAAACCCTCAGGTACGTGCGTCATTAAAAAATGGCGAAACGTATTGAGCGCGGTCCATAACCGTACGAGTATAATTTTTCGGAATCGTTTTTAAAAACTTTTTTTTGTTTTTTAGGAAAAAAATCATTTTCATCGATCGATGGATTAATATGCGATCATCTGCTGCGCTACTGTTTAGTTGATTGTGAAGCGCGACTACGAAAGTCGCGTAGGAAGTGTACTCTGACCCCTCATCCGCTTGGGGAGAGCACGGTATATTTTTTCCCGTGTATTTCGTTCCGAAGACACACCCACACGTACTATCGACTTGATTTTCAAGGATTTTTTAATTAAGGGACTTATCGATCATTTAAAAAATCATTCCCGATCAAAAAAATCGGTAAACAAGAAAAATCAGTTTTTTTTTTTCTTTCGAACTGTTTTTTCATTTTTTTATTTTTTGTTACCAAGTATTAGGAATGTTGTAAATTTGCAACGTGACCGGGGTCAATGCCACGTACTTGCTTACATTTATCTTCGTGTTCGTGTGTGTGTGTGCGTGTGTGTGTGTGTGGTAAATTTAAAACAAGTGAGTAAATTGTTTTTAGCCCGAAATGTTGTAAAACGAGACTCACGAAATATCCACACACATGCGTAAGAGCGAGGCACCTGTCGTGCGGAGCCGGTACGAGCGTCTCTTTTCGTCCGTCTGGACCAAAGCGGGCGGTCTCGCAGCCACTCGTGTTTCTTAACATCCGTTCGCGGGTGAATATCCTGACAGGCATGGATTTGCAGCGTGTATTTTAAATTAAATATTTAATTTTTACTGTATTTTTTGTTTCGTAACGATTTCTTCAGGGAAAATAAATGAAAAATCATTTTTGTTAATTAATCAACGTTTTACGTGAATTCTGGTGGATCGTTTTCCTTTTTTTTTTTTCTTGCAGCTTGTCGATTCTTCAACGTCCGACATCCCCATTTGCAAAAAATACTTTTTTGAATATTCACTCGAGGGACGTCAGTTGTTAACCAAGAAATCAGTCTCCACCCGCGCACGTGTAGCTCAAATTAAAATATAATGAGACTCGTAATCAGGGACGATCGTAAAGCGCATTACTTTCCTTGAAGCATCACTATTGATTGGACGAGTCATCGTTGTGCAGGTGCGCGCGTGTATTTTGAAAGGTTGGCGAAAACGCGTAGGAGACGAAGACTTTACAAGCCCTCGGGGATTTCTTAATCGTCGATCTCTTGAAAAAATAAAAAAAATTCTCGAAATTTGTTGAAACATCGAAAACCTGAATTTTCTTCCCTTTCGATAATCAAAAAATGCTCCGGTATAAAAAAAAATCGGAAATAATTAATTTTCTTGACGTGCAAAAAAAAAATTTGACGTTAAAAAAAAAATTTTATGTGCCATCTGGCGTTTTAATATTTTGACATTTGCTGCAAAGGATTCATTGATCCTTCAAAATTTATGAGCAACGAAAAAGACCTGAAAATCGATGTCCGTTCGGATAATTAATTAATAATTTATCAGCGAATTTTAATAAAAACTACGAGACTCACGATTCTACTACCTGAGATGTTCCTTTTTTGACTGAACGAAAAAGGGAACATTGTTCGCGACGAAAGCCGTTGCTATTAATACTATTGATCCTTCCTAATGCTGCTTTATCATTTTCTAATTTAATACTCTGTTACGGTGAGTTAAACTCCTTAATAATAATCCGCATAATCGTCCATCTCGAGGCTTTTTTCCTGTGATCTTTCAGATACGAATATCCGACGAATAACGAATCTCAGTTGTTTTCTTTCCTTTTTTTTCGATCGTTACGCACTTGGCGAATATAAACCAGGATTATACGAGACACTCGCGGCTCGTAACTCTTGATTCTCGCGAGGCTCCAAATGTGCGTGTGTGTCTACAAATTACACACACACACACACACGCACACACACGCATCCTTGGCCGCTTGTAAATACGGGCATTTGTCTTTCTCTTTCTTTTTCCACGAGCAGCAGCAACGTTTAGCATCATTTTCATCCGCTATTTTGAGTTTTTTTTTTTTTTTACGAATATATTTTATTTCGATTATTTTCCATGAATTTTTCGTGTCACTGTCAACTGCGTTGGACATTTTTTTTGAGCCATTTTCCGTTGGATATTTCAACCTTATTTTACAGGTTTATTTTTCGCGATAATTTGATCCCTTCATTCGTCAATGCCCGCTTCAAATTTATAATTTAATTAATAATTAATTGTATTGTATTGTATTGTATTTGTGATTGGTTAACCGGGCGCTCAGTCTAGGTAGACCATTGTGCCCGGGCCCTGGAGAGGGCAACCTTTCTAAGGGGTGCTGAGGAGCAGGCCGGCCTCCCTTGCAAAGCGTAGGAGTCTACCCACCCCGTCAGCCTCCAGCTTGTAGTCTGCGAGTTGCCGGGACCCGAAGGCCTCGTACCTGGCGCCCTCTAGTCCTTTGCAACTCGTGATGAGGTGCAGAGGAGTCTCCTCTGCTTCTTCGCATCTAGGGCAGATTGTTTCTTCAGTGAGACCCAACCGCGCCGCGTGCCTACCTGTGAACCAGTGTCCTGTCACCAGCCCTGAGATCACTCTCAACTGTCCCCGTTCTAGGTTGGTGAGTGCGATCCCCAGTTTTTCCGAGGGTCCTGCAAAGAGTTCCCTCGTGTGCCTCATTCCGGGTGCTCTTGCCCAGAGGTCAGCAAACCACTCCTCCGTCCATCTGTTTGCCTCCCTCCTTACAAGTTCCATTGAGGCGCCTATGTGGCGTATGTCCGCCGGTTCCTGCCTTGCGGCTCCACATTCGGCTAATAGATTAGCCTTCTCATTTCCCTGGATACCGTTGTGGCCCGGTACCCACAGCAGCTTGACCCTGTTATCACTGGCGATCAGCGATAGCAGTTCCGTGCAGTCCTTGGTCAGCCTCGAGTTCACTGTGACAGTGCACAGCGCTCTGAGTGCAGCCTGGCTGTCACTGCAGATATATAAATGCTTATTCCTGTAGCCCTTAGCCAGAATGGATAGGGCACAGGTCTTGATCGCAAAGAGTTCGGCCTGAAGGACGGAGGCATTCGGTCCCAGGGCGAGGCTTATTTCCGTCCTGGGTCCGTCACTCCATACTCCGGCCCCCGCTCCTGTGCCCGTCTTGGCCCCGTCTGTGAACCAGACCGGGCCCCCAGGGGACAGCAACGTCCGTGGATTGTCCTTCCATGACCGTCTGTCAGGGATGAGGACGTGGTAGTCGTGGTGGAAGAGGTACTGTCGGGGGCAGTTGTCCCCCCCTAGGAGGCTGATCCTTTTCAGGACCGTGTCCTCCCTCAGGGCTGACGCATGTCCCGTCCATGCCTTCCTCCACCTGCCGTTGAATAGCAGCCTGACGGCTGCTTTCCTCGCTTCTACCTCCGCCGTGATGTGTGGAGGTGGTAGATTGACAAGTGCGCCCAGGGCGAGGGTTGGGGTTGTGCTAAACGCACCTGTTATCCCCAGCCCCACTAGCCTGTACACCCTGTCAAGTGCCTTCCTGTTGGTGGCCCTGCGGAGTGCGGGCCACCAGACAATGCAGGCGTAGATCAGTTGAGGAACTACAATAGCCTTGTAGATCCATCTAACCATGTTGGGCTTGAGTCCCCAGGTTAGGCCAAACATTCTACGGCAGGCCCAGAAGGTCGCTATCGCCTTCCGAGCCTGCCTGTCGATGTGTCCTTTCCAGCTGAGTTTGCTGTCTAGAGTCACTCCTAGGTAGCGGACCTGTTGTGAGTAAGTCAGCTCTGACCCGAAAATGGAAGGAGGCCTCATATTGAGGCGCCTCTTCTTAGTGAAGAGCACCATTTCAGTCTTGTTAGGATTAACCCTCAGAGACTGAGCAGTGCACCACGATTCGACTAAGTCTAATGCTTTCTGCATTTTGCTTGCCATGTAGTTCGGATGATCGCCGCTTACCGCTATGCAGACGTCATCCGCGAAGCCAATGACCTTCACCCCCAGTCTCCCGATCCCGGCCAAGAGCCCGTCCACCACCATCAGCCATAACAGGGGGGACGTAACTCCCCCCTGCGGGCATCCTCTGCCGACCCGGGCCCTGACGTCGGTTCCATTGAGGCTGGCGGTGACTGTCCTAGTTTTCAGCATGCAATGGATCCAGTCAATGATTGTGTCATTCACTTGGAATCCTCTTGCTGCATTGCAGATTGCGTCGAAGGAGGTGTTGTCAAACGCCCCCTCCACGTCAAGGAATACACACAGCGTGGACTCCTTCCTGTGGAGGGCCCCCTCGATCTCCCCAACGAGATCGTGTAGGGCCGTCTCCACGGATTTGCCCGGCTGGTACGCGTGTTGAGACTGTTGCACCGGCATTTGCTCTAGCGCCCCGTCCCTTATGTATCTGTCCACTAGCCTTTCCAGCGTTTTCAGGAGGAAAGACGTCAGGCTGATGGGCCTGAACGACTTCGCCTGATCGTAGCTGGTTTTGCCTGGTTTGGGGATGAAGACTATTCTCACCTCCCTCCAGGCTTCTGGGACGTATCTTAGTGCTAAGCAGGATCTAAATGTGCAAGTCAAGTGCCTCGCCAGGTCCTCCCCTCCCTCCTGAAGAAGGGCCGGGAAGATGCCGTCCGTCCCTGGACTTTTGTACCTGTCGAAGGACTCAACAGCCCATCTGACCCTGCCCAGCGTGACAACTCTGGTGGCCGTTTCCCAGTCCGCAGGCCTAAACTTGGCAGGCGTTGTCCTCTCGGCGTCGCCCTGCCTTGCCAGACACGAGCCCGGGAAATGCACCTCAATAAGATGGGCTAAGACGTCTTCGCGTTTCTCGGCCATGGTGCCCCCCGGCAGCACTAGGCTGCCGGGTTTCATGTGTGGTCCTGTCGTGAAGATTCTGCGAAGTCTGGCCACTACTGAAAGAGCCTCGACTTCCCTGCAGAACTTCCTCCAGGCGTCGGTTTTGGATTTTCTTATGAGCTTTTTATAGGTCCTCTGTGTGGACCTATAAGCGGCCCAGTTCTCCTCGGAGTTGACTCTGAGAGCCTTGTTTAGTAGCCGCCGTGATGTGGAGCGGAGCTTGTCCAGCTCCTTGCTCCACCATGCGACTCTCTTCTTGACCTTCTTGGTTTTGGCTGGACAGGCAGCCTCGTAGGCCCGGATGATGGACGTGCGTAGAAATTCCACGTCACTCTCGATCCGGCCTTCCGTCCGTGACCGACCGTCAGCTCCCCTGAGCCTTCCGCTTAGTTCCTCCCTGTAGGAGGCCCAGTCGGTGGTCCTTGGGTTTCTGTAGGTGGCCTCCGGCGATGGCGCCTCTCCCCCTCTCACCAAGAAGGATATGCGGCGGTGGTCCGACAAGGTATCCTCATCGTCCACTCGCCAGTCCTTTAGACACTGTGTGACTCCTGGAGTCCCCACTGTGAGGTCAATCACTTCCTGTCTTCTAGGGGTGATGAATGTGGGTCTCGATCCTCTGTTAAGAATCTCGAGGTTTGTGGTCGATAGGTACTCCAGCAAGGAAGTACCCCTCCCATTGGTGTCTGAGCTGCCCCAGACTAGGTGGTGCGAATTGGCATCACACCCGATCAGGAGATCTAGCCCGTTGTGGGAGCAGTAGTCGACTACTGCTCTGAGTTCTCTTGTTGGAGGTGGTTCCTCTGAGTCGTATGGGAGATACGCCGAGCAGACCACTAGGTCAGCTGGCCCTCCCCCCAGTCTCAGGTTAATTTTGGCCACTGCCAGATCCCTGCTGCAGAGCCTGCTGAGCTTTAGGGCCTTGCATCCATTTTTCACATAGATGCAGGCTCTTGGCCCCGGCTCCGAGGGATCGTATAGCAGTGTACCGTTGCTTTGGTCTATCCCCTTTACTAGTCCTTTGTAGACCCAAGGTTCTTGTATTAGGGATATTTGTGTGTGCTTCATTGCCAGGTCTCGGCTATGTATAGCTGAGGCCGCTATGCAATGCTGCAAGTTGATCTGGGAGAAGGTGATCCAAGCTGCACCCTCAGTGGCGTCAGCGGTGGTACCTCTCCCGAATGTGCAGGGAGGGGAGAGTGTGGAAGGGTAATGGGTAGGTGGGTGGAGTGCTGGGATTGGGGAGATAGGGGTTGGGTGAGGGATGTGGAGGAAGGGGTCCTGACTCTCACCTTGAGTCGTTCCCCTCCCTCTCTCTCGCTCCGGCGGCCGCGCATGGTGTTGCTGGCCCCCGGGGTGAGCTGGTTTGACTTGGGAGAGACTCGTCGAGGGTCTTTTGGACTCCCCTTCGGGACTCCACCAGGCTCTCCCGAGCCAGAGCTTGGGCCCGCGTCGGCCTGCCCCTAGCTCTTCGCCCTTTGCCCCTCTTCGTTAGCCAGTTCTGATTGGCTGGGCCCTCGGACCCCGCGGGCCCTGCGGCCGAAACCGCAGGCGCCGTGGTGCCTGGTCCCTTCTCTTCTGGCTCCGGTGCCGGTGCGGGGGGAGGGCCGGCTTCCGGGGTGATCCCCGTGGCCTCGTGGGCCTCCGTGGACCCATCCTTTGGCCTTCCCTCGGAGAGGCCCTCAGGCGCGCCGTCACGCTCACCCCTCGTCCTGTGCTGGGCCTCGTAGAAGCGGGCCCTGCTCAGTCCGTAGTGGGGAGCCATGCCACACGCCTCGAGCCTCTTCATGGACTCCACATCCACCCCCAACACTATGTGAGTGGATCCTTTCGTCTGTTTCCGGTCCCACACCCTCCATATGGGGGTCTGTAGTCCCGGGTTTTGACGTCGGAGCCTGGTGAGTGTGGCCCGTATATCCTCGTTGAGTCCGGGGAAAACTGCGGTCACTCTCACCAGCTTGGGGAGGCTCACTCTCTCAAAAGCCTTGAGAGATGCGCCTTCCCATGGTCTGAGCTTCGGGACTGTTTCCCTCAGCCATTTCTTCGCTCTCTCGTCAGCGCAGGTGACCCAAAG